>JAQMRL010000021.1:5424037-5904686 GCA_035578175.1 Catonia carolina | reverse complement strand
CACATATCAGAGTGCGTACTCCAATTTGGTAATTTTTCAGAAGAGCCAATAAGTAGCAGTATTATTTTTTCATTATTGTAACAAAATTTCAGTAGGTGTTAGAAACTTTAAATTTACATCCAGTTTCTACAGAAAACGTTTGTTATCTACAAATTTATTTTTCATAACTTTGTCAACTTCTATACTCCTTCCCACCCAAAAAAGACTTAAAACCTTAACGGTTTTCTTTGTTTTGTCACTTTTTCACGTTCTACATTAGGGTTAACTCCAATGTACATTAAGTTGAAAAAAACTTTGGTGGAATACCTAGTGCTAACACTATTTTCATATAAAAGCAGCATTTTATACACAACGTTTGAAAATATTTCAAAATTTAACCGTAGCCTACTGTTTAGTAACAGACGATTAAAACAACAAATTCAAGCAAAATTTACTTGATTATCAGCAAAACACATTCAATAACGATTTTACAAAAACTCTTTTATATCAACAACAAAATTGAAGGATTAGAGCATTTCTTTCTGATTTAAAAGGCAGTTTTAACTCAATTTTGCTAAAATTGGAGTTAACACTCTTTACCTCTTTGGTACAGATTTGTATGCCCAAAACGGGCAGGTGCAGTGTTATTTTAATTGCACTCTATCTGTTTGTTGCAGGGCTAAAATAAATAGTTCTGTTTCTTATCACATGGTCAGCCAATTAAATGATTAAATCATTTAAGAACAGAAGAAGTAAGATGCAAAAGACACTAATCAGAGTTATCTCCTCTGAAAGTAATAAATTTCACTATGCAGCCAGACCCTGTGGTGAATGAAGTGAAGGTGTCATTTGCAGGGTGGAAAGTGAGTGCTTTTCGGAGGGCCTGGCATGCTGATAAGCATATTCTTTCAACTCGGTGAGGAAGGCATGGTAAACCAGCCTTTCGGCTGTTGACCTAAATAACGAAATTTATTTATGTAGGTATTACTTTCTCTTGCCTTATACGGATGTATAGGGAAGGAAAGTATTGTTTTCTTGTCGAGTTTTCGAAATTAAGTTTTCACTGGAGATACCCGTTTTCACAGGCTCCCTGAACCCAATAAATAAAAAAAAAAAAACATAAAAAATTGTTCTGTGTATGTGTCTGTTTTTTTTTGTTTAACGTCCGACTGTTCTGCAATTACTGCTAATGCATAAGGTGAAGGATGGAATGATTGTTTGTAACGTACGAAAATATGCCATGCCTGAATGGGATTCGAACCCTAGACCGCATGATGAGAGGCGAGCACGTTACCAACTACGCCAATGCGGCCGGCATGTGTGTGTATGAAGAAAATATCTCAAGAAGGGAAAATCGTACGAAGTTGAAACTTGAAACTTAAGTTAGGTACCACGACAGAACCCGACACGAATATTTCCATCAAAATCGGTTGACCGGAAAGTTTATTCGTGTAATTTTTCACTTTTTGGGATTTTTTAAAAAACGGCTCCCAACGATTTTTTACTTTCTCTTGCCTATATGAATATATAGGAAGGAAAGTATTGTTTTCATGTCGATTTTAAGAAATCGAATTTTCACCGGTTCTACACGTTATCAGACCCTCTGAACCCAAAAAACATGTTTTTAGCAATTGGTGTGTGTGTGTGTGTGTGCGCGCGCGCGCGTGTGTATACGGAATACCTAAAGAACGGAACATCTTACGAAGTTGAAACTTGAAACATAAGTTACATACCACTACCAGACCTGACACGAACATTTTCATCAAAATCGGTCAACCGGAAGTAGTAGTTTATTCGTGTAATTTTTCACTTTTTTGCGATTTTCTTAAAAACTGGTGCTACGATTTTTTTTAAATCGCCTCATTTACTTAATTTTTTATGCTCTACAAGATACGGTAGGCGCTGTGTTTGCTGAAATTCTTGGTGAGGCTGTTTTCACGTAAAAATATTGTTTTTATTTTAGATTACGGCTTTATAATGCATTTTAGCGCAAAAATGTGTATAACAAAAAATGTAGAGAATTTAAAATCCCACAGTTTTTATTTTAAACATTTTTTTTTTGTATAACGGTTAGTTTAGCGGTAATTAGCGATTTTCTGTTTTTTTTTCTCACGAAACGTGTGAAAAATCGATTTTTTTTAAAGATTTCGGCTTTAGTATGCATTTTACGTCAAAACTGTATACAATCAAATTTATAGAAAATTAAAAGATTTACAACTTTTATTTAGAGCATTTCTCTCTACAGAGGCCTAGTTAAGCGTGAAAGAGTGATTTTCCGTATTTGCGTATTGGCCGAACTGAGTTCGATTTTTATTTTGCGTCTTTCACTCATGATTAAAATAAGGTTACGTTTTCAAGGTTAGGTTTCTGTTTATTTATAATGTGTATTATGACGAATGTTACGTTTTATTGTTAATTATTCGCATCGGCAATAGAAAGTCGTGTGAGTGTTTATCACCAGATATTTTTTGTAACATAGTACTCTTGTCAATTAATAATTACGTTTTGATTAGGTAAAATGATAGATAGATTTCTGAGCAAGCAGCAGTAGGTGTACTTGAAACACTAAAATCTAATCAGGTGGTAGGTGTACAAGTCGACGCCACACGCAAACATGCAAAGGAAATTTATAAATTACATATACACGTACATGTTTACTAAAATTGGAAATTGTGTGCTGCTTCAACACTATTTTCTGTATTCTCTCTGTGTCCGCTTGGCAGTTAGTCGATCTTTCTTTTTATCTGTTGAATTTGTTTCCTGTTTCTAATTATATACATTACAAACTAACAGCCCTGGTTAACTCTCAACTAGCTACTAACAGTAAGGGACCCCACGTTCAAATATTGGTCAAAATCTGGAAATATGTTTTCAATGTAAAATTCGCTTATTTTTACTTTCTCTTGCCTATATGAATATTTATAGGAAGGAAAGTATTGTTTTCATGTCGATTTTAAGAAAAAGAGTTTTCACCGGATCTACACATTTTTAGACCCCCTGCACAAGAGCTAACCCCCTGATAAGAGATATTCTCTTATTCAACGGCTCTACCCCCTGAACCCAATAAAACATGTTTTTAGCGATAGGTCTGTGTGTGTGTGTGTGTGTGCGCGCGCGCGCGCGTGTGTGTTTGAAAGAAATGTCTCAGGAACGGAACATTGTACGAAGTTGCAACTTGAAACTTAAGTTACATACCACTACCGGACGCGACACAAACATTTTCATCAAAATTGGTCAACCGGAGGTAGTAGTTTGTTGGTATCATTTTTCACTTTTTGCGATTTTCTCAAAAAACGGCTCTTACGATGTTTTAAAAAAAAGCCTCATTTACTACATTTTTTATGTTCTATAAGATAGGGTAGGCGCTATGTCTGCTGAAATTAGTGGGGAGACTGCGCTGTCATAGAAAAAAAAATGGCTTTTCTACGATTGCCGCCATAATATGCATTTTAGCGCAAAAATGTATATAATAATAGTTGTTGACAATTTAAAAGTCTACTTCTTTTATTCCGAACATTTTTTTGTATAACGCTTAGTTAATTAATTAGTAATTTTTAATATTTACTTAGTAGTGGTCAGCGCAACTGGCTACTATGCCGGGGTCCCGGGTTCGATTCCCGGTCAGGTCTGGCATTTTCTTCATCTGTAATTCACTACATATCACTACATATCACTACCTACGCACAAGCCCAAGGCTTATGTAGGCATCATCACTCAATAATAAAAAAAAAAAAAAAAAAAAAAAAATGGTAATTAGTGATTTTCTGGGTTTTTTTTTCAGGAAAATCCGTAAAAAAGTAGATTTTTTAAGATTTCGGCCGTAGTATCCATTTTACGACAAAAATTATGAGTCTTGAAACATAAGTTAGACATGACTAGAGGACCCGATACGAACATTTTCATCAAAATCGGTCAGCCGGAAGTAGTAGTTCATTCGTTTAATTTTTCACTTTTTTGCGATTTTCTCAAAAACTGGTCTTACAACGTTTTTAAAAATTGCCTGGTTTACCAAATTTTTTATGCTCTACAAGATAGGGTAGACGCCATGTTTGCTGTAATTCTTGGCGAAGCTGTTTTCATGTAAAAAAATTGTTTTTTTAAGATAACGGCTTTAATTTGCATTTTAGCGCAAAAATTTATGTATTAAAAAATGTAGAGAATTAAAAATCCTACTACTTTTAATTCTAACATTTTATGTATTGGCTAACGCTTATTTTAGCGGTAATTAGCGATTTTCTGTTTTTTTTCTCACGTAAACGTGGGGAAAAAATCGATTTTTCAAGATTTCGGCTTTAGTATGCATTTTACGACAATTTGTTTTATTTGTTTAACGTCCGACTTCTGTAATTACTGCAAATGCAGACGGTGAAGGATGAAATGATTTTTTTTTTTGTAACGTATAACTGTATTATAAACACTTTGAAGACGAAAGTATATAATATAATCCAATTTATAGGAAATTAAAAGCTCTACAACTTTTATTTAAAGCATTTTTCACTACAGAGCCTAGAAAGAGTGATTTTTCCGTGTTTTTAAGCCAAACTGAAGTCGATTTTCATTTTACATCTTTCACTCATATGAAAAATTACTCAAAATTAGGTTATGTTTTTGAGGTTAGTTTTTTTTGTTTATTTGTAATGTTTTATTAATAATGTTAGGTTTATTGTTAATTATTTGCATTGGCACGAGAAAGTTGTGTTTTTTACACCAGATTTTTTAGAGACAAATTGGTGAAAAAGTTTCAATTGGAGACTAGCGGGAATGAATGTTTTGAAATTGACGTATAATTACGGCATAATTTTACTTGGGTATTTAGTAGTCTAATAGCGGTGTACCTAAGCCATATAGACTGATTAGGTAGAATTACCGGCCTACATGAAACGGGCGAGTCGATATCGTGCTTGAAAGCAATATGTACTCGTAGTATAATATTTTATATTAAAAAGAGACGAGCTGATATAATATTGCTTTGCACTCTGTGATACCGTTACGTTACGTTTTAATACGGACCCATTTGCTGTATCGTTCCAACGTAAAACTTTATTGCTACAATTGATACCGGAATAGAAGTGTGTTTATTTCGTATTTTGTACTACGTTACCCGATCTCTAGTACCTTAACCGCTCGTTTTAAAATCGATACAATTAAATTAAACTATAATATTTGTAATCCTAGTAAAGGTAGTTACTTTTATATGGATTTGAATACTAGACAGTGGTTACCGGTGTACTTTGATGGTTGGGGTTCAATTAACCATACTCTCTCAGGAATTGCCAGCCTGGGTCTGTACAAGACTACACAGTCTCATTTACACGTGATACACATCATCCTCATCTCATTGGGTAATGGGGTTGCTTATTGTTCTCAATTCAACTGATTGCAACGTACACAAATTAGGAATTAAAAAAAAAAACAAAAAAAAAATGTTTGTATCGCTAAAATAACATCATAGTTTTTATATTTATTTTTACTTTCTCTTGCCTATATAAATATATACTTATAGGAAGGAAAGTATTGTTTTCATGTCGATTTTTCAAAATCGAGTTTTCACCGGATCTACACGTTTTCAGACCCCCTGAACCACGGCATAATTAGAGAACGCCATGCTTGAACCCAAAAAACATGTTTTTAGCGATTGGTGTGCGTGTGCGTTACGTTACGTTTTAATACGGACCCATTGCTGTATCGTTGAAACGTAAAACTTTATTGCTACAATATTATGAATACCGGAATAGAAAGAAGTGTGTTTTATTATTTTGTACTACATCACCCGATCTCTAGTACCTTACCTAACTACTCGTTTTAAAATCAATACAATTAAATTAAACTGTAGTTTAATATTTGTATCGCTAAAATAACTACATAGTTTTTATATTAATTTTTACTTTCTCTTGCCTATATAAATAAATAGGAAGGAAAGTATTGTTTTCATGTCGATTTTTAGAAATCGAGTTTTCACCGGATCTACATGTTTTCAGACCCCCTGAACCCAAAAAACATGTTTGTAGCGATTGGTGTGTGTGTGTGTGTGTGTGTGTGTGTATGTATGTGTGTGTGTGTGTGCGCGCGCGCGCGCGCGCGCGCGTGTGTGTGTGTGTGTGTGTGTGTGTGCAGAATAGCTCAAGAACGGAATATCGTACGAACTTGAAACTTAAGTTAGATACCACTAGAGGATCTGACACAAAATTTTAATCAAAATCGGTCAACCGGAAGTAGTAATTTATTCGTGTCATTTTTACATTTTTTTTTGCGATTTTCACAATATGGGTGCTACGATTTTTTTAAAAATGCCTCATTTACACTACATTTTTTGCTCTACAAGATAAGGGTAGGCGCCATGTCTGCTGAAATTCTTGGTGAGGCTGTTTTTTTCGTAAAAAATTGCTCTTTTAAGATTGCGATTTTAATATTAATTTAATAGGCAAAAATGTATCTAGTAAAAGTTGTAGAGAATTTAAAAGTCTACAACTTTTATTTTTAACATTTTCTTGTATAACGCGTAGTTTAACGGTAATTAGCGATTTTCTGTTTTTTTTTCACGAAATCGTGTAAAAATATCAATTTTTTTAAAGGTTTCAGCCTTAATATGCATTTTACTGCAAAAGTGTATACAATCAAAGTTATAGGAATTAAAAAGATCTACAACTTTTATTTAAAGCATTTTTCTCTGCAGAGCCTAATTTAGCGTGAAAGAGTGATTTTCCGTATTTTTAAGCCAAACTGAGGATCGTTTTCATTTTGCGTTTTTCACTTATGATTAAAACAAGGTTATGTTTATTGAGGTTAGTTTTTTTGTTTATTTCTAATCTTTTATTACTAATGTTAGGTTGTATTGTTAATTATTTACATTGGCAAGTGAAAATTGTGTGAGAGTTTCACACTAGATTTTTACTTTCCCTTGCCTATATGAATATATAGGAAGGAAAGTATTGTTTTCATGTCGATTTTTTGAAATCGAGTTTTCACCGAATCTGTACGTTTTCAGACCCCCTGAACCCAAAAAAAACATGTTTTTAGCGATTGGTCTGTCTGTGTGTGTGTGTGTGTGTGTGTGAACAGAATATCTCAAGAACGGAACATAGTACGAACTTGAAACTTGAAACTTAAGTTACATACCACTACCGGACCTGACACGAACATTTTCATCAAAATCGGTTAACCGGAAGTAGTAGTTTATTCGTGTAATTTTTCACTTTTTTGCGATTTTCTCAAAAACTGGTCCTACGATTTTTTTAAAACGCCTGGTTTACTCAATTTTTTATTCTCTACAAGATAGGGTAGGCGTCATGTTTTCTGAAATTCTGGGTGAGGGTGTTTTCACGTAAAAACATAGTTTTTTCAAGATTACGGCTTTAATATGCAATTTAGCGAAAAAATTTATATAATAAAAGTTGTAGAGAATTTAAAAACCTACAACTTTTATTTCAAACATTTTTTTGTATAACGCTTAGTTTAGCAGTAATTAGCAATTTTCTGTTTTTTTCTCACGAAAACGTGAGAAAAATCGATTTTTTTAAGATTTCGGCCTTAGTATGCATTTTATAATAAAAGTGTATATAATCAAATTTATAGAAAATTAAAAGATCTGCAACTTTTATTTAGAACATTTTTCTCTACAGAGCCTAGTTTAGCGTGAAAGAGTGATTTTCTGTATTATTAAGTTCTACTGAGGTTGTGGTTTGCATTTTGCGTTTTTCACTTATGATTAAAACAAGGTTATGTTTATTGAGGTTAGTTTTTTTTGTTTATTTCTAATCTTTTATTACTAATGTTAGGTTGTATCGTTAATTATTTACATTGTCAAGTGAAAATTGTGTGAGAGTTTCACACCAGATTTTTACTTTCTCTTGCCTAAATGAATATATAGGAAGGAAAGTATTGTTTTCATGTCGATTTTTTGAAATCGAGTTTTCACGTTTTCAGACCCCCTGAACCCAAAAAACATGTTTTTTGCGATTGGTCTGTGTGTGTGTGTGTGTCTGTGTGTGAACAGAATATCTCAAGAATGGAACATAGTACGAACTTGAAACTTGAAACTTAAGTTACATACCACTACCGGACCCGACACGAACATTTTCATCAAAATCGGTCAACCGGAAGTAGTAGTGTATTCGAGTAATTTTTCACTTTTTTGCGATGTTCTCAAAAACTGGTCCTACGATTTTTTTAAAAAACGCCTCATTTACTCAATTTTTTATTCTCTACAAGATAGGGTAGGCGTCATGTTTGTTGAAATTCTGGGTGAGGGTGTTTTCACGTAAAAACATAGTTTTTTCAAGATTACGGCTTTAATATGCAATTTAGCGAAAAAATTTATATAATAAAAGATGTAGACAATTTAAAATCGTACAACTTTTATTTCAAACAGTTTTTTGCATAACGCTTAGTTTAGCTTCTTACGAAATCGTGTGAAAAATCGATTTTTTTTAAGATTTCGGCCTTAGTATGCATTTTACGACAAAAGTGTATTCAATCTAATTTATAGGAAATTAAAATATCTACAACTTTTATTAAGAGCATTTTTCTCTACAGAGCCTAGTTTAGCGTGAAAGAGTAATTTTCCGTATTTTTAAGCCAAACTGAAGTTGATTTTCATTTTGCGTCTTTCACTCATGATTAAAATTAGGTTATGTTTTTGAGGTTAGTTTCTTTGTTTATTTCTAATGTTTTATTACTAATGTTAGGTTTATTAATTATTTGCACTGGCAAGAGAAAGTTGTGTGAGTGTTTCACACCAGATGTTTTTAACTTAGTTGACCGTGTGTGCGGGTGTTAAAAGTTTTTAAATGACGTGTTTCATCAAGTAAGTAGGCCTACTACAGTCTCTCTCGTTGCGCAAATTTATACGAAACAAGAAATCTAGTGGTAGTTTATTAAATCTTCTCTTGTTAACGTTCGATTGATTAAAAATACCATCTGTAAATTGAGAAGATTGTTTATTCGTCTTATAATCTGAGAAAACACTTTCTCTCGTTGTGTGGTTTCGTATTTCGTTACGCAGTTAAGTTAAATAATGTTTTTACGTTCTTTCTGAAGACAATCATTTACACACTCGAAATAAAGGTCGCTGTTTTTAAAATTTTCTGCAACTTTGATTATATACAGGGTGATTCATGAAGTTCTCCCCCCACTTCTACAGCACATTGTACTAGTAAAAATAATGAAAAAATGTTATATAAACATAGGTCCGAAAACGCTTCGTTAGCGAGTTACAGCTAGCGAAAGTTTCGCCTGGATTTCAGTTCACCAGGTGAAATGAGGTCTTCCTGGAATTGTGGTAAGGTAGATTAAGGGGCGAATTCAATCATTTCTTATGGTTTTTGATCTGATAAATTGAATAAAACAGGTCCCAGAACTGTAAGTTAAATAGTTTTTGAGAAAACCAGTGTCAAATGCAAAAAATGGAGTGAAAATCACATTTTTTCATCTTTGGGCAAGAATAACTTTGTTATTTCACCAAGAAACAGTTAAAATTTTTCAATAAAAAATGTAGAAAATTTTATTCTGAACAAACCGGTGTAAATTAAGTACACAGAAAGCGAATAGATGTTTGATTAAATGAGTTTTTATTCATAAGAGTACAAAGTAAAATTAACCGGAAAAACTAAAATGAAAAAATGTGTTTTTTTCACTCCATTTTTTTGCATTTGACACTGGTTTTCTCAAAAACTATTCGCTTTCTGTGTACTTTATTTACACCGGTTTGTTCACAATAAAATTTTCTACATTTTTTATTGAAAAATTTTAACTGTTTCTTGGTGAAATAACAAAGTTATTCTTGCCCAAAGATGAAAAAATGTGATTTTCACTCCATTTTTTGCATTTGACACTGGTTTTCTCAAAAACTATTTAACTTACAGTTCTGGGACCTGTTTTATTCAATTTATCAGATCAAAAACCATAAGAAATGATTGAATTCGCCCCTTAATCTACCTTACCACAATTCCAGGAAGACCTCATTTCACCTGGTGAACTGAAATCCAGGCGAAACTTTCGCTAGCTGTAACTCGCTAACGAAGCGTTTTCGGACCTATGTTTATATAACATTTTTTCATTATTTTTACTAGTACAATGTGCTGTAGAAGTGGGGGGAGAACTTCATGAATCACCCTGTATATGTTTGGTTAAAAATGCATATTGATGCCCCAATTTAAAAAAAAAAGAAGACAGGTGTTTGGGACTATATAAATTTTATGTTTGGTTTCATTCATCGATTTATTTTTGTGTTCTATTTTAAGATATAATTTATCGGTCTCAACCAATGAGGGTTGATTTCTAGCTGCACATACAAACAGTTTTATACTGAACTGGACACAGTCGTCCGCTAACTCGCAACGCAAAAGAACGCTCTCTTTGCAGTCTTACGCTTTTCCACTGTCGCCCTAGTATTGGGAATTTATCCGCGACCGCTAATTTGTTTTCTTTATATTATTTAAATTTATTTCTCTATTAAAATTCACCCATCGCTACGTATTTACGCGCTGGAGACACTCCAGGAAAACGACCACGCTAAATACAGTCCACTTATTCAAGATCTTCTTCGGCAGCTCAACACTCATCGGAAATCCACTGGTACCAGCTGGTAAGTCGCAGGACTTCCAAAGTGAGTGGAATAAAACTTTTATTTATCGACAGTAAGCTGGTATACGCTCCGCCATTGACCCTACCAACAGGCCCTCCAAGAATTTCACCAGACAGGCGCATGCACTAAATCTTGCAGAGCATAAAAAATGTACGATATGAGGCGATTTAAAAGAAACGTTTAGGACCCGTTTATAAGAAAAATGCAAAAAAGTAAAAAAAATCACAGGAATAAACTACTACTTCCGGTTGACTGATTTTGATGAAAATGTTCGTGTCGGGTCCGGTAGTGGTATGTAACTTAAGTTTCAAGTTCGTACGATGTTACGTTCTTGAAATTCTGTTCACACATACACGCGCGCGCGCGCACACACACACACAGGCCAATCGCTAAAAACATGTTTGTGTGGGTAGAGGGGTCTGTTTAGGTGTATATCCGGTGAAGAGTGTATTTGTTAAAATCGACATAAAAACAATACTTTTCTTCCTATATATTCATATAAGCAAGAGAAAGAATTAAGTCTACAAATTTGTACCGGATAAACGAGGGTTCACTACTGTACACTCTCATCTTACATGTACATGTTTACATGTAAAATACGTCTAGTAAGTAACGTACGGTATTTTGTTCTCGCTCTCTCTCTCTCTCTTTCTCCCTCTCACTCTCTCTCTCTCGCGCGCACACACACACACACACCAATCGCTATAAACATGTTTTATTGGTTTCGGGGGGCCTGAAAAAGTGTACATCCGGTAAAAATTCGATTTCGAAAAAATTACATTAAAACAAAAATTTCTTTTCCTGTATATTCATATAGGGCAAGATAAAGTGAAAAAGTCTACAAATTTGTACCGGATCAACGAGGGCCGGATAAGGGAGGGTTCATTGTACACCCTCATCTTACATGTGTACATGTTGTACATGTTTACATGTAAAATACGTGAAGTAAAGTAACGTATGGTATTTTGTTTCTCTCTCTCTCTCACACACACACACACACACACACACACACACACACACACACGCGCGCGCGCGCGCACACACACACACACACACACACACACACACACACACACACACACACACCAATCGCTGTAAACATGTTTTATTGGGTTTAGGGGGCCTGAAAAAGTGTACATCCGGTAAAAAATTCGATTTCGAAAAAATTACATTAAAACAAAACTTTCTTTTCCTGTATATTCCTATAGGGGAAGATAAAGTGAAGAAGTCTACAAATTTGTACCGGATCAACGAGGGCCGGATAAAGGAAGGTTCACTACTGTAGACTCTCATTTTACATGTACATGTTTACATGTAAAATACGTGCAATAAAGTAACGTTATTGGGGAACGGCTGGTACATTTCAATTTACACCCTCGTCGTGTGAATAGGTGGCGCCCGTTTTGCTAAAGTTAATTAATTACTTGAACAACTGCGCTACTTTCACTTATTAAGCTGAAACGGGTCTCATGTTAAATGAATATATTAAAGTTTTCTCTTACCGTCTTAATTTCTTTCTCCAGTTTCTTCCCCTTATCTCTGGCATTTTGTCAGTTTTCTAATCTAATTATATAGTAGGTATAGGTATCAGACGAAATAATGTCCCATAGCCGAGCGAGTGAGAGGGAGATATGTGGCATAACTACGCATGCGCTCAAAGGTCTTTACCGTTATAATCCAAATCTGAAAACATACTATAGTCGTTATCTTCCTTATTATAGGGTGATTCAAAAAGAGCGCCGGTTTTGATATATCAAATTAAGAGATTTATTTTATTGAAAAACTGAAAATAAATACATCAACAAGTTCATCTTACCTTCCGATTTCATGTATGAAAAATGATGTCATGCATGTGTCCTCCTCTACTGCGCTGGCACGCATCAACTCTGTCCATGAAATTGGATATCACTGCACGACAAGTTTCGACTTCCATTTGCCCGATAACCCGTCGAATTTCCTCCTTCAAGTCATTGATGTTTCGGGGTTTATTGGCATACACCAATGACTTCAGATGACCCCAAAGATGAAAGTCACAAGGCGTCAAGTCACACGACCGTGGTGGCCATTGATGGTCGGAATTACGAGAAATGATGCGATCCTGGAACCGTTCACGGAGCAACAACATTGTTTCTCGTGCAGCAACTGAATTTTATACGGGTGATATTGGAGATCGTACCGAAGAATTCTCCGTACAGACGAACATCGTAAACCCAATTGTTGAGAACGGCGACGTATTGATTTTGCTGGGCTAACAGTCACACTGTCACGAACCAACGCAACGTTCTGCTCAGTTCGGCCAGAACGACGACGTCCAGAACTTTTAAGGTCGACTGTTGAACCCGTCTCAAAAAACTTTTTCATGAGCCTGCGAACTGTTGATTCATTCGGTGCTTCATTACGTCCTAGAGTACCGCGAAGTCGCCTGACAGTAGCCGCATAACTCTCTCCACTCTGGTAAAATGTTTTGACGATTAACACTCGTTGTGCAATAGTAAACTTCTCCATGGTTAGACACAGACTGCGAGAGTACTACACTGCGAACAAGAGAAACTACAACTGAATCGTCAATCGGAATGTTCTCCGAAATAGAAATGAGGTCTAACAATGTTGCCAACCGATAAACAAAAATTTACCAGCCGTTTAAAAACCGGCGCTCTTTTTGAATCACCCGTTAGTTTACTGCATGCATAAACGGTTGCTCACAATGAGTGAAATTAAAGACAACTAGGTGAACCCGTGCGGGAAAACCCGCACAAAAGTGTAAATTTGTTTTTATAGAACTTCTCTGTAAACAACTTTTTTACTTTCAATTGCCTATATGAATATATAAGAAGGAAAGTATTGTTCTCATGTCGATTTTAACAAATCTAGTTTTCACCGGATCTATACGTTTTCAGACCCTCTGAACCCAAAAAATGTTTTCAGCAATTGGTCTCTTTGTATATGTGTGTGTGTGTGTGTGTGTGTGTATGCGCGCGCGTGCGTGCGTGCGTTTGTGTGTGTGTGTGTGTGCAAAATATCTCAAGAACGGAACATCGTACGAACATGTATTATAGTGCAAAAATTTATGTAATAAATGTAGAGAATTTAAAATTCTACAACTTTTATTTCAAACATTTTTTTGTATAACGCTTAGTTTAGCGGTAATTAGCGATTTTCTGTTTTTTTTTCTCACGAAAACGTGTGAAAAATCGATTTTTTAAAGATTTCGGCTTTAGTACGCATTTTACGACAAAAGTGTCTATAATAAAATTTATAGAAAATTAAAAGATCTACAACTTTTATTTAGAGAATTTTTCTCTACAGAGCCTAGTTTAGCGTGAAAGTGTGATTTTCCATTTTTTTTAAGCCAGACTGAGTACGATTTTCATTTTGCGTCATTCACTCATGATTAAAACAAGGTTATGTTTTTGAGGTTAGTGTTTTGTTTATTTCTAATATTTTATTAATAATGTTAGGTTTATAACGTGCTCGCCTCTCATCACGCGGTCTTGGGTTCGAATCCCACTCGGGCATGGCATTTTTTCATACGTTACAAAAAATTCATTTCATCCTTCACCGTCTGCATTAGCAGCAATTTGCAAAACAGTCGGACGTTGAACCAAAAAAAAAAAAAAAAAAAAATGTTAGGTTTATTGTTAATTATTTGCATTGGCAAGAGAAATTGTGTGAGTGTTTCACACCAGATTTTTTGTTTTATTGTACTACTGGTTCATTGAATCTTCTTCTGTCCTCATTCGGCTCATGATGGAACTTCATAACAAAATTGTATAGTGGCAGGCGATTTTCAGTTCGTGCAATTGCCTCTTCATATTGTACCATGTCACCCAGTTTCTTAAAGCTTTGAGCATACGGATTGACAGCAGTCATAACTGCTCCAATTTTTTCTAAAATCTCATTATTTAATTCCACATAAAAACAAAACCAAAATATAGCAGATCGAACTGTATACAAATTTACAACAACTACGTTGAAAATTCCAAAGCGATCTGACCGTGACACTGCCAATGCGTTGGTAGGCCTGTACTTTAGTTTGTTGAACTTGCCCCCTCTCCAAATGAAATAGCTGTGCGAGATGTGGGAGGGATAGATAGAGAAGGAGAGAGGCCTATAGTTTAGTTTGTTGAACTTGCACCTCTCCAATTTATTTTAGACCTATTTTACGGTCATAAATTGAAATATTTAATTTTGTGTAGTTTTCTGCAAATCTACTCGAACAGACGATTCATTTGAGCCCACTTCGTGGAAAATCAGTGAAGGTTCAAGTGGTTAAAATCGTGTTGAAAAAAAGCTGCTCGCTATTAATATATAAATGTTATTGGAACGGTGCGTATGGGTTGTGCGAGTGAGAGCGTTATGCATTCTCTCACTCCCACGGCTAGGGGACTGCAGTTCATCTGAATACTGTAGCTAAGCTTAAATTCAGCTATTTCTATAGAACTTTTGTAATATTGTACAGAGTGATTTTTTAGTCCTGTTACCCAATTCGTAATGTCAGGTAATTTTTTTCTGAGAAAGGGAAATTTTGTTTTGTGACACGAAGTTGGTAGCCCTATTCAACTGGTATAGATACGGCAGTGTGAGTTAATTCTCCTAGTGCTGTGTAAATTTTTTTGCCGTTTCCGGCCGTGTTACGAACAGAATGTCTTTTACTCTAGAACAACGGTTTTCATTCTTGAACAATATTTTGCTACGAAATCGTACGCGAATGTAAAAGAATCATTTCTAATTCAATTTGATGGTGTTCTTCCACCAGAAAAGAAAGTCAATTTCTAGGCTAACAAACCAATTCTGAGAGACAGGTAGTGCTTGCGACAGAAAACGTAGTGGTCGACCAACTCTCTTGACGATGACGTTTGTAACCCCTTTTGTTCGAGCGAAACCAAAACGCCACGAAACAAAATTGGCACGGGGAACAAATAAACACCAACAGGAGAGACTGCGGTGGTGTGATGTTAAAATAAATCGAGAAAAATAAAATAGTAAAAATATTTAATAAAATGTTGTTATAAATTAAAATAATAATAATAATTAATAATAATTAAAATAATAATAATTAATAATAATTAAAATAAATTAAAGATGAGATTTTGTTTTATTGTAAAAATATAATTTTTTATAACGGATGCTTCTAGATGGAATTTTAGAGAAAGGTCAAATCATATCGCCGACAAGAAATTTTCGGGTTACGAAATGCAAATTCATAGCGGATACCATTTGCTCCAAACAGGATTACATTAATTTTTGAACAAGTTAGCATTTGTCTGGACTTAAAATAGGATCCATCCCAAACAGATTTAAATCATTCCCGAACTGGGTGAAAGCTGCCCCACACTGGGTGAAATCTGCCCCACACTGGGTGAAAACCATTCCAAAACTTGGTCCCTGCAAAGAGCAGAAAAACCAGGACTTAGAAAAAAGAGGGCTACCCCAAAAACACAAAAATAAAAGGTAGCTAAATCCCATAGGCTCAACAAGAAAAGTTCGCTTTAAGAAAAGCATTTAAAAAAATTTTAAATAAAATTTAAAATACCCAAAGGGTTTACAAAATTTAAAAAATTGAAATTTAACATTTTCGGCTTTTTGGGGTTTAACTACAAAAATAAAAAGAGAAGAACTTACCGATACACGGGAAGGCAAAATGGTCAAGACAAGTAGCAACATAACGCACCCCGAAAAATACATAAAATACATTACGGCACCAATACCAAAAACACGTCCGGCGACATGACCATTTGCAGAGAGAAGAACGAGATACGCAAAATTACTTAGGAAAACTCGGGCCTGACGTCACGGGTCCCCCCCAACAGGGCAATCATGAAAGAAAACATGATAGAACCAAAAGGAGAACCGAGACGGCAGATAAAGCAGATGACATCGACGGTAATACAGAAGCCTAGAAGAGCAAATCAATTAAGAGATAACTAATTAACGACGACAGAGCAGATAACGAAAATTAATACAATTAGAACAATGTAAGGAAAATTTAATTTAAAATAAATTGTAACATTGAAAAATAAATGTTACACGTTTTACAGAATGTGAAAACAAGATTGCTCAATTCTCCTCGGAAAAGTTTACAAAAACTTTCCTTGCAAATTGGTTGGTCATATTCAAGTGTTTCGAAAGCTATTGAAAAATTGAAATTGTATCCGTATTGGGTACGATTAGTCCAAGAGCTGAAGCTCTTGGACTAATCGTTTCAGATTAAGTTCAGTTGTAGCGTACAAGACATTCTGTTCATAACACAATCAGAAACGGCACAAAATTTTACACAGCTCAAGAAAAATTAACTCACACTGCCATATCTATACTGGTTGAGTAGGGCTACCAACTTCATGTCAGAAAACAAAATTCCCCTTCTTAGAAAAAATTACCAGACGTTAACAACTGGGTTACAGGACTAAAAAATCACCCTGTACCTACGCATCGATTAGGACTACGTATATATTTGAACGCATCAGTTTTTATGTACCGAGTGTGGGTCTGAGATAATCTGATGAAAATTTAATTTGGATACGTACTGTGTTGCCAATCGGGGCGTTGTTCGGGCTCTTCTGATCTCTGGAACAATGGTGGCAGGTAATTCACGCACCTTTCTGTTTGATTGTATCCGATGGTACTCAGCAGTCTTGCTTGTTCATCTGTGTGCAAAAAATAAAATATTATCGCTATAAGTTACTTATTTTTTTGTAAATTCACTTTTGATAAAATTTAAAAACCAACACGTTATACCGTACACTACGTTTTATCTATAATTTGTAACTATTTTTGAAAAAAATTTTACTTTCTCTTGCTCTATAAGAATAAATTGCCAAGTAGAAAGTAGCCTATTGTTTTCATGTCGATTTTTTAAAATCGAGTTTTTACCAAATATACACGTTTCAGGCCTCCTGGGCCCAAAAAACTTGTTTCTAGTGCTCTCCCTCCCTCTTCCTCTCTCCATCACCCTCCCTCTTTCCATCTCCCTCTCTCCCTCTCCCTCTTTCCCCCTCACTCGTCTCTCTCTCTCTCGTATGTGTGTGTCTGCGTGCGAACAAGATATCTCTAAAACGGATTATCGTACGAAGTTGAAACTTGTAACGTAGCCTGCGTAACGTACCTACCACTACCGGACTCGACACCAACATTTTCATCAAAATCGGTCTACCGGAAGTAGTCGTTTATTCGTTTTTAACTTTTTTGCGATTTTCTCAAAAACAGTTACGTTTTTTTTAAAAAAAAATCGCCCTATTTACTACATTTTTATGCTCTACAAGTAAAGTAGGCGTTATTTGTGTGCTAAAATTCTTGGGAGGCTGTTATCTCGTACAAAAAAAAATCTGGTGTGAAACACTCACACAACTTTCTCTTGCCAGTGCAAATAATTAACAATAAACCTAACATTAGTAATAAAACATTAGAAATAAACAAAGAAACTAACCTCAATAAACATAACCTTATTTTAATCATGAGTGAAAAACGCAAAATGAAAATGGTACTCAGTTTGGCTTAGAAATACGGAAAATCAATCTTTCTCTCTAAACTAGACTCTGTAGAGAAAAATGCTCTAAATAAAAGTTGTAGATCTTTTAATTTTCTATAAATTTAATTATATACACTTTTGTCGTAAAATGCATACTAAGGCTGAAATGTTAAAAAAATGATTTTTCTCACGTTTTCGTGAGAAAAAAAATCAGAAAATCGCAAATTACCGCTAAATTAAGCGTTATACAAAAAAATGTTCGAAATAAAAGTTGTAGGTTTTTAAATTCTCTACAACTTTTGTTATATAAATTTTTGCGCTAAAATGCATATTAAAGCCGTAATCTTAAAAAAACAACGTTTTTACGTGAAAACAGCCTCACCAAGAATTTCAGCAAAAATGGCGCCTACCCTATCTTGTAGAGAATAAAAAACTGAATAAACCAGGTTAAAAAAAATCGTAGGACCAGTTTTTGAGAAAATCACAAAAAAGTGAAAAATCACACGAATAAACTACTACTTCCGGTTGACCGATTTTGATGAAAATGTTCGTGTCGGGTCCGGTAGTGGTATGCAACTTAAGTTTTAAGTTCGTACAATGTTCCGTTCTTGAGATATTCTGTTAACACACACACACACACACATAGACCAATCGCTAAAAACATGTTTGTGTGGGTTCAGGGGGTCTGAAAACGTATAGATCCGGTGAAGAGTGTATTTGTTGTGATCGACATGAAAACAATAGGTTGTGGTTTAATTTTGCATCATTCACTCATGATTAAAATTACGGGTTATGTTTACTGAGGTTGGTTTTTTTGTTTATTTCTAATGTTTTATAAGTAATGTAAGGTTATATTGTTGATTTTTAGCATTGGTAAGAGAAAGTCGTGTGAGTGTTTTAACTGTTGAAATTATTGGCAGTGAGAATTATTTGTGTTGTTTGTTTTATTAAGTTTATAGTGGTTACGTATTTGTTCCAGTTTTTAAAAAAGTACTACTGAAAAGGTCAAACGAACCATATTATAGACCTACTAGTAGGCAACCCTTTTTACAATACATTTCTCTAGGGAACGGGATATTCGTCATCTATATTACTGTATCACAAATACAGTTTTCTGCCATCAATACTTTTCTTTTTTATAAGCGTTGTGTTAAAATACAGTCGAAAAAATGTTCCGTATAAAATTGGCTTGTGAATTATTGTTACTTTCTCTGGCCCTAAATGCCTGTATTTATAGGAAGGAAAGTATTTTTTTCATGTCGATTTTTCCAAATCGTGTTTCCATAATAGAAAACAGGCAGAGATGGCTGGCACTTTTGCATAGAATGCCTGATGGGCGTATATCTAAGGAAGTGTGGAGGTATAGGCCGATTGGCCGAAGAGATATTGGAAGACCCAGGAAAAGATGGTAGCTGTTCTTAAAAAAATTTCAAAAACAAAACACTTTGAGACCGGAACAGGCGATTCGCCTAAACCCTGTAGTGAAGAAGAAGAAGAACAACAACAACAAGAAGACTACATGTTTTCAGGCCCCCTGAACTCAATATCACGTTTTTACCGATTGGTCTGTGTGTGAATAATATTTCTCCGGAAAGGAATTATGTATTAAATTGAAATTCACAACTGTTTAGGTACCATAAGGGTATACGACACGAATGTTTTCATCAAAATCAGTCAACCGGAAGTCGTAGGTTATTTGTGCGTTTTTCTTTTAAACCGGCGCTTAGAATTAAAAAAATCTGGTGTGGAACGCTCACATAACTTTCTCTTGCCAATGCAAATAATCAAAAAGAAACCTAACATTAGTAATAAAACATTAGAAATAAATAAAAAACAACCTTAATAAACATAACCTAATTTTAATCATGAGTGAAAGACGCAAAATAAATATCAACCTCAGTTTGGCTTAAAAATTCGGAAATTCGCTAAACTAGGCTCTGTAGAAAAAAATGCTTTAAATAAAAGTTGTAGATCTTTTAATTTCCTATAAATTTGATCATATACACTTTTGTCGTAAAATATGAACTAAGGCTGAAATCTTTTAAAAAATCGATTTTTTTACACGATTTCGCCAGAAAATGAAACAAAAAATAGCTAATTACCTATAAACTAAGCGTTATACAAAAAAAAAATGTTAGAAATAAAAGCTCTAGGCCTTTTAATTCTCTACAACTTTTATTACATAAATGTTTGCGCTAAAATGCATATAAAAGCCGCAATCTTAAAAAAACAAATTTTTTACGAAAAAGCAGCCTTACCAAGAATTTCAGCAGACATGACGCCTACCATACCTTGTAGAACATACAAAATGTAGTAAATGAGGCGATTTTTAAAAAAAATCGTAGAGCCGTTTTTGAGAAAATCGCAAAAAAGTGAAAAGTTACACGAGTAAACTACTACTTCCGGTCGACCGATTTTGATGAAAATGTTCGTGTCGGGTCCGGTAGTGGTATGTAACTTAAGTTTTAAGTTTAAATTCGTACGATGTCCGTTCTTGAGATATTCTGTTCACACACACACACACACACACACATAGAACAATCGCTAAAATAATGTTTTTTGGGTTCAGGGGGTCTGAAAACGTGTAGATGCGGCGAAAACTTGATTTCTAAAAAGCGACATGAAAACAATACTTTTCTTTCCTATATAATCATATAGGCAAGAGAAAGTAAAAATCGTTTCATTTTTTTTTTTTTTTTGCTGTACGAGGTAGTGTCATGTTGGCTGAAATTCTTGGTGGCTTTGCTCTCCTGTTAAAATAAGCATTTTTAAAGATAGCAACTCTTAATAGGCTACGTATTTTAGGGCAAAAGTCTATGTAATGAAAGTTAAAGGAAATTAAAGTACGCATAAATTTTAATTCAGATATTAAATTTGAAAGGGCTTAGTTTAGCGGCCATTTGTTATTTTCCGTATTTTTAAGTTTCAAAGCGTTTCATTTTCATTTTGCGTCATTCACTCATGATTAAACATTAAGTTACAGTTTTTATTATTACATTTTCAAAAGAAAGTTATGAGAGTGTTTCACATCATATTTTTGTAAACGTGTAATTGTTTACTTATTTGTGCCAGTATAAATAAACTTTTTTTTTATATTCCTAATATGTGTACGTTGCAATCTGTTCAATTTAGAACAATAAGCAACCCCATCACCCAATGAGATGAGGATGATATGTATGACGTGTAAATGAGGTGTAGTCTTGTACAGACTCAGGTCGACCATTCCTGAGAGAGTATGATTAATTGAACTCCAACCATCAAAGTACACCGGTAACCACTGTCTAATACTCAAATCCGTATAAAAGTAACTACCTTTACTAGGATTTGAACCAGGAACCTTCGTCTCCGAAAAATAAATAAAAAATAAACTTCTGGAATACATTATTTAATTCAATGAAAGAAAATAAATATATTTATTTAGTTGTTGTTGCAACTGTATCTCTCTCTCTCTTTTGTCTTAAGAGTTGAATATGAGTGTGCGAAAGGAAGGTTTGATAGAGAGAATAAAAGTGGAATCACTTATTAAAGGAGATGCAAGGAAACTCTTTGCTGAATTGGAACATTCTTCCGATCTTAATCTCTTACCGGAAATTACCGATTTTCTGTTTTATTCTCTTAAAAACGTGTGAAAATCGATATTTCTAAGATTTTGGCCTTAGTATGGATTTTACGACGAAAGTTTATATAATCGAATTGATAGAAAATTAAAAGATGTACAACTTTTATTTAAAGCTTTTTTCTCTACAGAGCCTAGTTCAGCGTGAAAGAGTGATTTTCCGTATTTTGAGCCACACTGAGGTACATTTTCATTTTGCGTCTTTCACTCTTGATTAAAATTAGGTTATGTTTGTTGAGGTTAGTTTTGTTGTTTATTTTTAATGTTTTATTACTAATGTTAGGTTATATTGTTCATTATTTGCATTGGCAAGAGAAAGTTGTGTGAGTGTTTCACACCAGATTTTTTTTTAATTTAGTGAAAGAAAATAAATATATTTAGTAGCTACTGGATGAAAACAATAAAAATGTATTCAGTCGTTGTTGTTGCAACTGTATCTCTCTCTCTTTTGTCTTAAGGGTTGAATATGAGTGTGCGAAGGGAAGGGTTCATAGAGAAAATAAGGGTGGAATCACTTATTAGGAGAGATGCAAGGAAACTTTTTGCTGAATTGGAACATTCTTCCGATCTTAATCTCAGAGCAACAGAGCACTCGTAAAACTCGGATTTATATCTTTAATCATAAATCTTTTCTTTATTTTGGAACAATGTTACTTAACTTCTACCAGATATTGTTTCTTGCGTTTTAAATAACCGGAAGTCAACTATTTATTTTCGTTTTGTATTATTTTCTTGATGTATAAGTTGGTGGTATTATATTTTTACTTATGGTAGAGTTTGGTGGAAGTTTAAAAATATAAAAGAGAAATAATTAAGAAGGAAAATTCTGGTGTGAAAAACTCACACAACTTTCTTTTGCCAATACAAATAATGACGTATATAACCTAACATTAGTAATAAAACGTTAGAAATAAACAATAAACTAACCTCTAAAACTATAACCTAATTTTAATCATATATGAAAGACGCAAAATGAAAATCAACCTCAGTTTGGCTTAAAAATACGGAAAATCACTCTTTCACACTAAACTAAGCTCTGTAAAGAAAAATGCTTTAAATAATAGTAGCAGATCGTTTAATTTCCTATAAATTTTATTATATACACTTTTGTCGTAAAATGTCATGCTAAGACCGAAATCTTTAAAAAATCAATTTTTCACACGTTTTCGTGAGAAAAATCAGAAAATCGCTAATTACCGCTAAACTAAGCGTTATACAAAAAAATTGTTGAATTAAAGTTGTAGAATTTTAAAATGTCTACAACTTTTATTAGGCCTTTATAAATTTTTGCGCTAAAATGCATATTAAAGCCGTAATCTTAAAAAACAAATTTTTTACGTGAAAACAGCCTCACCAAGAATTTCTGCAAACTTGGCGCCTACCCTATCTTGTAGAGAATAAAAAGTTGAATAAACCAGGCGATTTTTAAAAAATATCGTAGGACCAGTTTTTGAGAATCGCAAAAAAGTGAAAAATTACACGAATAAACTACTACTTCCGGTTGACCGATTTTGATGAAAATGTTCGTATCGGGTACGGTAGTGGTATGTAACTTAAGTTTCAAGAGTTTGTACGATGTTCCGTTCTTGAGATATTTTGTATACACACACACAGACAAATTGGTAAAAACATGTTGTTCTGTGGGTTGAGGGGGTCTGTTTACGTGTAGATCCGTTGAAGAGTGTATTTGTTGTGATCGACATGAAAACAATACTTTCCTTACTATATATTCATATAGGCAAGAGTAAGTAAAAAAATCATCTGTCCTAGAGGTCCCTGAAAGATATTTTTTCATTCCGTGCGATAAGTTTTGGATATCTGTCCTAACAGACAGTTGGAGTGTCAAATTATTTACACTCAATCTGTCCGTTGCAGGGCTAAAATAAATAGTTGTGTTTCTTATCACATGGTCAGCCAATTAAATGACTGAACCATTTAAGAACAGAAGAGGCAGAGGTGCAAAAGACACTAATCAGAGTTACCTCCTCTAAAAGTAATGAATTTCATTTTACAGCCAGATCCTGTGGTGAATGAAGTGAAGGTGTCATTTGCAGAGTGGAAAATCTGTGCTTTTCAGAGGGCCTGGCATGCTGATAAGCGTAAACCACCTGGCACTGGTAAACCACCACCTCACTCCTTGTTTTACTTAGTAAAACCTTTAGAGGTTCAAACCAGCCTTTCGGCTGATCACCTAAACATCAACAACAACAAGTTTTGGATGTGTTTATAAATCTCTTTGTTTTGGGCAATTCCGTGCCCGATATTTTCAATATTTCCATCTATAGTCCAGCCTCTCTTAGTTTGCTCCTAATGTAAACAAATAATGACGTCACTGAGCATGCGCATTATATCAAAATGTGTACACGCTAATTAAAAAGTAACAAAAAAATACTTTCAAAAGTATAGGGTGATTCAAAAAGAGCGCCGGTTTTTAAACGGCTGGTAAATTTTTGTTTATCGGTTGGCAACATTGCTTGACCTCATTTCTATTTCGGAGAACATCCCGATTGACGATTCAGTTGTAGTTTCTCTTGTTCGCAGTGTAATACTCTCGCAGTCTGTGTCTAACCATGGAGAAGTTTACTATTGCGCAACGAGTGTTAATCGTCAAAACAATTTACCAGAGTGGAGAGAGTTATGCGGCTACTGTCAGGCGACTTTGTGGTACTCTAGGACGTAATGAAGCACCGAATGAATCAACAGTTCGCAGGCTCATGAAAAAGTTTTTTGAGACGGGTTCAACAGTCGACCTTAAAAGTTCTGGACGTCGTCGTTCTGGCCGAACTGAGCAGAACGTTGCGTTGGTTCGTGACAGTGTGGCTGTTAGCCCAGCAAAATCAATACGTCGCCGTTCTCAACAATTGGGTTTACGATGTTCTTTTGTATGGAGAATTCTTCGGTACGATCTCCAATATCACCCGTATAAAATTCAGTTGACGCAACATTTGAAAGTGGCAGACCACCAGAAGAGACAACAGTTTGTTGACTGGGTATTGAGAAAACGGCAGGATGATGACACCTTCGCAAACAAAATCATTTTCAGTGATGAGGCGCACTTCCACTTAAACGGTTTTGTTAATAAACAGAACTGCCGTATGTGGGGTTTAGAAAACCCCACATACGGAAACTTGTCCCACATAGTCGAAACTTGTCGTGCAGTAATATCCAATTTCATGGACAGAGTTGATGCGTGCCAGCGCAGTAGAGGAGGACACATGCATGACATCATTTTTCATAAATGAAATCGGAAGGTAAGATGAACTTGTTGATGTATTTATTTTCAGTTTTTCAATAAAATAAATCTCTTAATTTGTTATATCAAAACCGGCGCTCTTTTTGAATCACCCTATATTTAAATACAAAATACTTTAAAAGTATTTTTCTAAATTAAATTGTTAGGCCTACATCATATTATGACTGATGTTTTTAGTACTTTAAGTAGTTATAATTTAAAAAATAGTTAACTTAATAGGAATACGAGATCCGTTAAGTCGCAGACTCTAGCGTGCACTCAGTAGTAGGTGGCTTTTGTTTGTGGACAGTAGGAGCAAACTAACAACGGCTCAACTGTACACAAATTTTATAATTGTAGTCAAATAGAGTTTATATCTTTTACAGAAGTTTTGATTTATTTTTTTTATAGTTGTTTTTCTTCATCGGTCTCGTTCGGAATCGTTTCGAATTTTATTCGTTAAATAAATTTTATAACTTGTGTGCCGCCTGGCCGGATAAATATTAAATATTTATTGACTTAATTAGTTCAGGGTTGTTAAAGTTACATTTTTTTTATTGCGTAGGGTTAAATTCTGGGCTTCAAATAATTATTATAGTTTTATATAAGTTAATGCAGGGCAATAAAAAAATGCGGGCGTATTAAAGTTGTGTATGTGTGTGTGTGTGTGTGTGTGTGTGTGTGTCTGTGTCTGTGTCTCTCTCTCTTTCTGTGTGTGTGTGTGTGTGTGTGTGTGTCTCTCCCTCCCTCTCTCTCCCCCCTCTCTCTCTGTGCGTGTGTATGTCTCTCTCTCTCTTTCTCTGTGTGTGTGTGTCTCTCTCCCTCTCTTTCTCCCTCCCTCTCTCTTTCTCTCTCCCCCCTCTCTCTCTCTCTGTGTGAGTGTGTGTGTGTGTGTGTGTGTGTGTGTGTGTGTGTGTGTGTGTGTGTGTGTGTGTGTCTGTCTCTCTTTCTCTCTCTGTGTATGTGTGCCTCTCTCTCCCTCTTTTTCCTCCTCTCTCTCTCTTTCTCCCTCCCTCTGTCTCTCTCTTTCTGCCCCCCCTCTCTCTCCGTGTATATCTGTGTGTGTGTGTGTGTGTGTGTGTGTGTGTGTGTGTGTGTGTGTGTATGTGTATGTGTGTGTGTGTGTGTGTGTGTGTGTGTGTGTGTGTGTGTGTGAGTGAGTGTGTGTGTGTGTGTGTGTGTGTGCGTATGTGTGTGTGTGTTCTTATTGTTTGTATAATATAAGCACGCATAAATATGAAGTTTTTATTATGTATTCTGTACAATAGAGTCTGTAGTATTGGTATGTGGGGTTGTTTGCTTTATGTATTCTTTAAGAAGCGTTATAAAAATCGTAATAAAGTAAAATTGTGCGGCCGTCTTATGGTTTATAATGTTTCCTTTTCACGCGATCGTATAATCAATGCTAGTCATGTTATACGGGTTTTTTTCGTTTGTTTCGTTTCGTTTTTTTTTCAACGTTTTATTGTTTAACGTGCTAGGTAAAGTGAGGGTGGCTTAGAAAATTTCGGTAACAGATGGGTTGAGTATTAATTAGAATTGTTGTATTTAGTTGTCATGAACCCACCGGGTTGGTCTAGAGGTAAAATCGTCGCCAAAAACAGCTGTTTAACAGCTGATTCAAATCCTAGTAAAGGTAGTTACTTTTATACGGATTTGAATTGTAGACAGTGGTTACCGGTGTACTTTGATGGTTGGGGTTCAATTAACCATACTTTCTCAGGAATGGTCGACCTGGGTCTGTACAAGACACAGTCTCATTTACACGTCATACACATCATCCTCATCTCATTGGGTCATGGGGTTGCTTATTGTTCTCAATTGAACAGATTGCAACGTACACATATTAGGAATTTAAAAAAAAAACAAAAAAAAAGTTGTCATGGTAATGTTAACCTTGTTTACTTCCGCCTTATACCACCAGGGAGGGGTATCGGTCAACCGGAAGTAGTAGTTTATTCGTGTAATTTTTCACTTTTTTGCGATTTTCTCAAAAGCTGGTTATACGACTTTTTAAAAAATCGCCTCATTTATGTACTAATTTTTTATGCTCTACTAGATAGGGTTGGCGCCATGTTTGCTGAAATTCTTGGAGAGGCGGTTTTCACGTAAAGAAATTGTTTTTTTTTAAGATTGCGGCTTTATTATGCATTTTACCGCAAAAATTAATGTATATAATTAAAGTTGTACAGAATTTAAAATCTTACAACTTTTATTTGAAACATTTTGTTTGTATGACCCTTACTTTAGCGGTAATTAGCGATTTTCTGTTTTATTTTTCTCACGAAAACGTGTGTAAAATCAAATTTTTTAAAATTTCGGCTTTAGTATGCATTTTACGACAAAAGTGTATATAATCAAATTTATAGGAAATTAAAAGATCTACAACTTTTATTGATAGCATTTTTCTCTACAGAGCCTAGTTTAGCGTGAAAGAGCGATTTTCCCTATTTTTAAGCCGAACTGAGGTTGATTTTCATTTTGCGTCTTTCATAAATATATGATTAAAATTAGGTTATGTTTATTGAGGTTAGTTTTTTTGTTTATTTCTAATGTTTTATTACTATTGTTAGGTTTATTGTTAATTATTGGCATTGGCAAGAGAAAGTTGTGTGAGTGTTTCACACCATATTTTTTATCAACGTTTTATTGTTTAACGTGCTAGGTAAAGTGGGGGTGGCTTAGAAAATTTCGGTAACAGATGGGTTGAGTATTAATTAGAATTGTTGTATTTAGTTGTCATGAAAATTTTACCCTTGTTTACCTCCACCTTATATTACCAGGAGGAAGTGTATTGTGGTGTACAAATTAAATGTAGTAATTTTCATTTAACCCATTTCGGGTTCGTCTAGGGGTAAAGTCGTCGCTGCGAGTCAGCTGTTTTAACAGCTGATTTTCGGAAATGAACGTTCCTGGTTCAAATCCAAGTACTAGTAACGCAGTGTAAGTTGTGCGATGAAAAGAGAGCTGCATATATTCTGTACACTTATGGAATTTGGTTATGGAGTTGGTAAACTTGGGAGAACCGCATTACATTACGCTGTATTACCGTAATGGTTGTAAACGAAATTTAATCCTTTCATGTCGTAAAATGAAGTTAGTATTAGCATTAATTTCAAATCTAAAACTTTTGGGAAAATCAGGAAAGGATATTGTTTAAAACCATGTAATAAATTATTAAAATCCGTTCACTAGAACTCTGTATTTAAGTGTTAATAGAATTCCCATTTAAAGGACATTGGAAGCGATTTTGCGTTTTAAATACTGTCTCTGTAACGGGTGATTCAAAAAGAGCGCCGGTTTTTAAACGGCTGGTAAATTTTTGTTTATCGGTTGGCAACATTGTTATACCTCATTTCTATTTCGGAGAACATTCCGATTGACGATTCAGTTGTAGTTTCTCTTGTTCGCAGTGTAGTACTCTCGCAGTCTGTGTCTAACCATGGAGAAGTTTACTATTGCCTAAAGCGAGTGTTAATCGTCAAAACATTTTACCAGAGTGGAGAGAGTTATGCGGCTACTGTCAGGCGACTTCGCGGTACTCTAGGACGTAATGAAGCACCGAATGAATCAACAGTTCGCAGGCTCATGAAAAGTTTTTTGAGACGGGTTCAACAGTCGACCTTAAAAGTTCTGGACGTCGTCGTTCTGGCCGAACTGAGCAGAACGTTGCGTTGGTTCGTGACAGTGTGGCTGTTAGCCCAGCAAAATCAATACGTCGCCGTTCTCAACAATTGGGTTTACGATGTTCTTCTGTACGGAGAATTCTTCGGTACGATCTCCAATATCACCCGTATAAAATTCAGTTGCTGCACGAGAAACAATGTTGTTGCTCCGTGAACGGTTCCAGGATCGCATCATTTCTCGTAATTCCGACCATCAATGGCCACCAAGGTCGTGTGACTTGACGCCTTTGTGACTTTCATCTTTGGGGTCATCTGAAGTCATTGGTGTATGCCAATAAACCCCGAAACATCAATGACTTGAAGGAGGAAATTCGACGGGTTATCGGGCAAATGGAAGTCGAAACTTGTCGTGCAGTAATATCCAATTTAATGGACAGAGTTGATGCGTGCCAGCGCAGTAGAGGAGGACACATGCATGACATCATTTTTCATACATAAACTCGGAAGGAAAGATGAACTTGTTGATGTATTTATTTTCAGTTTTTCAATAAAATAAATCTCTTAATTTGATGTATCAAAACCGGCGCTCTTTTTGAATCACCCTTTATAACTTGATGGCCTGCCGCATAGAGGAGCAGAATCGGCCCCGTACGGGCTTCTAAATAACACTTGATTATGTACCAATTCCAGTGTATAGTTCGTTTGTTTTAGGAAGAAGCTTGTAAGGGGTGGGCGAGTAGGTAGAGTAGGGATAGTTTCAAAGGGGCAACTGTTGTCTCCTTCTCACTTAATGATCATTCCCTCTTTTTCTAACCGTATACTACTGTTACAACTACGAGGTGCTTCCCCCATCACTAAACAGAACAGCTCAGCGGCACACAGCGTTGGAGGAAAAGCTTCTAGCTAGAACAAATGACCTGTACTACAGAGTGATTTTTTTAGTCCTGTTACCCAATTGTTAATGTCTGGTAATATTTTTCTAAAAAAAGTAGTCTGGTTTTATTTGTAGAGGTTTTATTAAGTAAAACAAGGAGTGAGGTGGTTTACCATTGTCAACACTCACTGAGTGGAAAAGTACGCTCATCAGCATGCCGGGCCCTCTGAAAAGCACATATTTTCCACTCTGCAAATGACACCTTCACTTCATTCACCACAGTGTCTACCTGTATAATGAAATTCATTAATTTCAGAGGAGATAACTCTGATTAGTGTCGCAGTACACCTCTACCTCTTCTCTTCTTAAATGATTCAGTCATTTAATTGGGTGACCATGTGATAAGAAGCAGAACTATTTATTTTAGCCCTGCAACTAACAGATTGAGTGCAAATAATTTGACACTCCACCTGTCTGTTATGGGCAGACTAGTTACTATCTTCTTCTTCTTCATGTACCATCTCCATTTCGGAGGTTGGCTATCATCATTGCTATTTTAAGTTTGGAAGCCACAGCCCTGAAGGGATCAGATGACCCGACATTAAACCACTCTCTCAAGTTCCTAAGCCAAGATATTCTCCTCCTTCCAACAGATCTTCTCCCTACAACTTTTCCCTGGATTATGAGCTGCAGAATCCTGTATCTTGGACCTCTCATGATGTGGCCGAGATATTGCAGTTTCCTGCTCTTCACCTCACGTAGAACCTCTAAACCTTTGTTCATTCTCCTCAAAACCTCCACATTTGTCACATGTTTTGTCCATGAAATTCTCAATATCCTGCGGTAAGTCCACATCTCAAAGGCTTCTAATTTCCGCTCACGCTGTACATTGAGGGTCCAAGTCTATACACCATATAAGAGAACTGGGAACACATAGCATTTAAGCATTCGAATTCGGAGGTCTAAACTCAAATCACGGCTACAGAGCAGCTTCTTGATTTTCACAAAAGATGTGCGTGCTTTCTCAATACGACTCTTTACCTCCGAACAGAACTCCACAGAACAACTGACACTTGTACCCAAATAATCATATCTCTCCACTCTTTCCAGCCTTCTGCCCTCCACATAGAGATGTTCATTGGGCACTTCAGTTGTGGTGACAGTCATATAAAGGGTGATTCAAAAAGAGCGCCGGTTTTGATATATCAAATTAAGAGATTTATTTTATTGAAAAACTGAAAATCAATACATCAACAAGTTCATCTTACCTTCCGATTTCATGTATGAAAAATGATGTCATGCATGTGTCCTCCTCTACTGCCCTGGTACGCATCAACTCTGTCCATAAAATTGGATATTACTGCACGACAAGTTTCGACTTCCATTTGCCCGATAACCCGTCGAATTTCCTCCTTCAAGTCATTGATATTTCGGGGTTTATTGGCATACACCAATGACTTCAGATGAACCCAAAGATGAAAGTCACAAGGCGTCAAGTCACACGACCTTGGTGGCCATTGATGGTCGGAATTACGAGAAATGATGCGATCCTGGAACCGTTCACGGAGCAACAACATTGTTTCTCGTGCAGCAACTGAATTTTATACGGGTGATATTGGAGATCGTACCGAAGAATTCTCCGTACAGAAGAACATCGTAAACCCAATTGTTGAGAACGGCGACGTATTGATTTTGCTGGGCTAACAGCCACACCGTCACGAACCAACGCAACGTTCTGCTCAGTTCGGCCAGAACGACGACGTCCAGAACTTTTAAGGTCGACTGTTGAACCCGTCTCAAAAAACTTTTTCATGAGCTTGCGAACTGTTGATTCATTCGGTGCTTCATTACGTCCTAGAGTACCGCGAAGTCGCCTGACAGTAGCCGCATAACTCTCTCCACTCTGGTAAAATGTTTTGACGATTAACACTCGTTGTGCAATAGTTAACTTCTCCATGGTTAGACACAGACTGCGAGAGTATTACACTGCGAACAAGAGAAACTACAACTGAATCGTCAATCGGGATGTTCTCCGAAATAGAAATGAGGTCTAACAATGTTGCCAACCGATAAACAAAAATTTACCAGCCGTTTAAAAACCGGCGCTCTTTTTGAATCACCCGTTATTTGGTCTTCTTAACATTGTCTAGTTACTATAGTAGTACATAATGAAATTTTATTGAGAAGGCTAGGTAGGAGCGGGGCCAATTCTGCTCCTCTCTGTGGCAGTCCCCATCAAGTTATACACAGACAGTAAATAGATTTATGTGCTATTACCGAATTTTCGTGTACTTCGGTTGAGAACGGGTGCGCTAAAATAATTGTATTTATATTTTTAAATTTTATTGAAATTAAATTTATGAAAATAGTTTGTACGGAAAATTTATTTCACTTTTTTGCTTTCTCTTGCCTATATGAATATATAGGAAGGAAAGTATTGTTTTCATGTCGATTTTAACACATACACTCTTCACCGGATCTACACATAAACAAACCCCCTCAACCCAAAAACATGTTTTTAGCGATTGGTGTGTGTGTGTGTGTGTGTGCGCGCGCGCGCGCGCGTACAAAATATCTCAAAAACGGAATATCGTACGTACTTGAAACTTAAGTTACATACCACTACCGGACTTTGACACGAACATTTTCATCAAAGTCGGTCAACCGAAAGTAGTAGATTTTTCGTGTAATTTTTCACTTTTTTGTGATTTTCTCTAAAACTGGTCCTACGATTTTTTTTAAAAATCGCCTGGTTTACTAAGATTTTTATTTTCTACAAGATAGGGTAGGCGCCATGTAAAACCACCACCATGTAAAAAATTTTTTTTTTTTACGATTACGGCTTTATTATGTAGGCCTATTATGCGCAAAAATTTATATAATAAACAATGTAGAGAATTTAAAATGCTACAACTTTTATTTCAAACTTTTTTTTTATAACGCTTAGTTTAGCGGTAATGAGCGATTTTCTGTTTTTTCTCTCACGAAAACGTGTGAAAAATCGATTTTTGTAAAGATTTCATTTGCGTCTTTCGTATATGATTAAAATTAGGTTATGTTTATTGAGGTTAATTTTTTGTTTATTTCTAATGTTTTGTTACTAATGTTAGGTTCATTGTTAATTATTTGCTCTGGCAAGAGAAAGTTGTGTGAGTGTTTCACACCAGATTTTTAAATTTTGTAGAAAATAAATTTATGGAAATAGTTTGTACGGAAAATTTATTTCACGTTTTTTTGTTTCATCGATTGTATTTGATTGTTTTCGATTTTGTACCGATTCGTGTACCAAATGTTCTCTCCTTTAGCATTGCCTTACCTATCTATACACGTCGAGATAAAAACAGTCTTTCCTATTGTTTGACATTTTCTTAACTTTTCTGTTACGTCATCACGATACAAAAGAAGTCGACTGCTTTACTTATTGAATCATATAGAAAACTTGTGTTGGATAAAATTACTACGTTTTTTTCCTTGCCGTGAGCGACAAACAAAGATTTCCGTTGCTCTATTCTTATCTTTTTGTTGTCGTTGAACACAAACCTTTATTAAATCTGTTTAAGAGTAAATAAACTTTTCGCCTTGTAGCATAAAATATTTTTACTCGCTTTTGCTTATATGAATATATAGGAAGGAAAGTATTGTTTTCATGTCGAATTTAACAAATACACTCTTCACCTCATATACACGTAAACAGGCCCCCTGAACCCACACAAACATGTTTTTAGCGATTGGTCTGTGTGTGTGTGCGCGCGCGCGCGCGTGTGTGTGTGTGTGAACAGAATATCTCAAGAACGGAAACATCGTACGAACTTGAAACTTGAAACTTTATTTACATACCATTACCGGACCCGACGCGAACTTTTTCATCAAAATCTGTCAACTGGAAGTAGTAGTTTATTCGTGTAATTTTTCACTTTTTGCGATTTTCTCAAAAACTAGTCCTACGATTTTTTTAAAAATCGCCTCATTTACTAAACTTTTTATTCTCTACAAGATAGGGTAGGCGCCATGTTTGCTGAAATTCTGGGTAAGGTTGTTTTCACGTAAAAACATTTTATTTTTAAGATTGCGGCTTTAATATGCATTTTAGCGCAAAACGTTATATAATAAAAGTTGTAGAGAATGTAAAATTCTACAAATTTTATTTCAAACATTTTTTTGTAAAACACTCAGTTTAGCGGTAATTAGCGATTTTCTGTTTTTTTCTCACGAAAACGTGTGAAAAATCGATTTTTTAAAGATTTCGGCCTTAGTATGCATTTTACGACAAAAGTGTATATAATTAAATTTATAGAAAATTAAAAAATCTACAACTTTCATTTAGAGCATTTTTCTCTACAGAGCCTAGTTTAGCGTGTAAGAGTGATTTTCCGTATTTTTAAACCAAACAGGTCGATTTTTATTTTGCTTCTTTCACTCATGATTAAAATTAGGTTTTGTTTCTTGAGGTTAGTTTTTGTTTATTTGTAATGTTTTATTACTAATGTTAGGTTTATTGTTAATTATTTGCATTGGCAAGAGAAAGTTGTATGAGTGTTTCACACCAGAGTTTTTTTATTTCTTTTATGTAGGTACGTTTGTTATATTTGACCATTTCCAATTTTTCAGCTAACATTGTGTCGGACATTGACCGGCAACTAGTCGGCACGTAGTCGGCACGTATGCGTGACTCCATCCCTCGGTTCATTTAATTGTTTCGTGACGTAAAAAAATAAATTTATTAACTCAAACGGAATTTTCTATCGATATTGTTTACATAGTTTACATTATTTGTTTAATATTTACATAAACTTTTGTTGGTTTTTACTTTTTCTTGCCTATATGAATATATAAAGAAAGGAAAGTATTGTTTTCATGTCAATTTTAACAAATAAACAACAAAAAACACTCTTCACCCGAATATGCACGTAAACAGACCCCCTGAATCCAAAAAAACCTGTTGTTACCTATTGGTCTGTGTGTGTGTGTGTGTTCGTGCGCGCGCGCGTGTGTATGTACAGTATATCTCAAGAACGGAACATTGTACGAACTTGAAACTTAAGTTTCATACTACTACCGGACCGGACACGAACATTTATTTGCGATTTTCTGTTTTTTTTTCTCAAGAAAACGTGTGAAAAATCGATGTTTTTAAGATTTCGGTCTTAGTATGCTTTTTGCGATTGGTATTCGAACTCAGGACCGCATGATGAAAGGCGAGCACGTTACTAACTACGCCAATGCGACCGGCATGTTTTGTACTTTTGTTATTGTTTTATTGCTGTGATAATGCTTGAAGCACGTATTGAACGTAGTTATGACCTACATCATGCTTTTTGAAACTTCACTATATGCAATGAATACGGTCATTTAAAGGCTAAATGTTACCCTTACTTGAGAACAGCAAATTCTGTTATTTAAATAAATAAATAAAAAATAAATAAATAAATTAATAATAAATAAATAAGTAATAATAAATAAATTATTACTTTTTTTATTTATTTTTTAATGAATTAGGTCATTGGAAGGTTAAATGTTACCCTTACTTGAGAACAGCAAACTCTGTAATTTAAATAAATAAATAAATAAGTAATAATAAATAAATTATTACTATTTTTATTTATTTTTTAATGAATTAGGTCATTGGAAGGTTAAATGTTACCCTTACTTGAGAACAGCAAACTCTGTTATTTAAATAAATAAATAAAAAATAAATAAATAAATTAATACAAAATAAATAAGTAATAATAAATAAATTATTACTATTTTAATTTATTTTTTAATGAATTAGGTCATTGGAAGGTTAAATGTTACCCTTACTTGAAAACAGCAAACTCTGTTATTTAAATAAATAAATAAAAAATAAATAAATTAATTAATTTGTCACCGGATGGGGACAGTAAGTAGCGAACCTGATTAATTTGGGGGCCCTGAAAGGGGCCGTTTAAGCGGTAGTCGTCGTGGCGGTCGAGGAGCTGGGCGACACGGCGTGTCGTCGTCCAGCGGAGACGTCATCTTCTTCCCTCGCAGTAGTGCGTCGATGGCTGCTTCATCGGGTCCGGTAGGCGTAAGGCTCGGTCGAGGGATCGCTGTGGGTGATGACGGTCCGGTCGACGGCTTACGGTGACGGGTCGGCGAGCGGAAGCATCATCTTCTCTCTTGCGGGGTCGTCGATTAGTTCTTACTGGAGTCCGGCAGCCGTGCGCCGTGGTGGACGTCTTGTCGTTGTCTGGATCGGTAGTGAATCCCTCGGTGTCTTGATCAGAACTGAATCTCTGCTCAGTGCAGCGCTCTTTAAATAGTCGCCGAGAGCGCTGTAGTAGAGAGCGGCTACTGGTTTGGCCTTGATGACAAAGGCCTTTGCGGTGCGCAGCCGAAAGCTTTGTCGCTATGCCGTCAAAGGCCGGGAGAACTATTGAAGCCGGCAACACAGTAAATGATTAATTGGAAAGGATGGCGGTGATAAATTAATAAATAAGTAATAATAAATAAATTATTACTATTATTATTTATTTATTAATGAATAAGGTCATTGGAAGGGTAAATGTTACCCTTACTTGAGAACAGCAAACTCTGTTATTTATCTGTTTATATAAATTATTACGTAAATACTTTATACTCGAGTACACACACACACACACATAAGTCTGTATCGATCTCAGTAAGTTATTAATGAAGCCCTTCTTTAGCAATGACAAGTTTATTGCAGTTCCCCGGGACACTTCTTGTGCTACACTATTTTAACATCAATTTTCAAGTATTAGTTGGCTGCTCAAAACGTCGTAATTTTAAAGGGAGGATTTAATCTGTTCGTTGTTGTTGTTTAGGTCATCAGCCTGTAGGCTGGTTTGAACCTCTAGAGGTTTTACTAAGTAAATCAAGAAGTGTGGTGGTTTACCATCACCACAACTCACTGAGTGGAAAAGTACGCTTATCAGCATGCCGGGCCCTTCTGAAAAGCACATATTTTCTACTCTGCAAATGACACCTTCACTTCATTCACCACAGGGTCCAACTGTATAATGAAATTCATTACTTTCAGATAAGATAACTCTGATTAGTGTCTTTTACACCTCTACCTCTTCTGTTGTTAAATGCTGATTCAGTCATTTAATTGGCTGACCATTTGATAAGAAACAGAACTATTTATTTTAGCCCTGCAACTAACAGATCGAGTGTAAATAATTTGACACTCCACCTGCCTTTTTAGGGGCAGTTAATCTGTTCATTGATGTGATTTATCTTTTGTTGTAGGCTATTCCAAAATTTTAGTTTTCGTGTTTTCACCTTAAATACACGTATTTAGGTCCCCTGAATCTCCCCGTTCCAAAAAAACATGTTTTCTTAGCAATTGGTCTGTTTGTGTCATATGTGTATTTTATTAACTTACCACATTATTTTAAACGTTTCTTTCTCTAAATTTACTCCTCTATTTTACACTGTTTTTGTACTTTCTATATCTTGCCTATATGATTTTTTTTTGTCATCAATCTCTCGACTGGTTTGATGCAGTTCTCCAACCTGTTCTATCTTGCGCAAGTCGTTTCATATCTACATACCTGTAACACCCTACATCTTTTGTAATTTGCTTTATATATTCTAATCTTTGCCTCCCTCTACAATTTACTCCCTCAATGTTACCCTCCATTATTGATAGCCCAATACCTGGATGTCTTAGGATATGCCCCACTAGCCTATCCCTTCTTTTGGTAAGATGCTTCCATATACTTCTTTTTTCATCCACTCGCCTAAGAACCTCTAAATTACTTATTTTGTCCACCCACCTAATCGTCAACATTCTCCTATAACACCACGTTTCAAAAGCTTCTATCCTCTTCCGTTCTACAGCCCCTATCACCCACGTTTCACTTCCGTATAATGCTACACTCCAAACATAATGTTTTAAGAAATTTTTTCCTAATATGTAAATCAATGTTTTTAGTCAGTAAGCTGTTTTTCATTTCAAAGGCTTTTCTAGCTTGAGCAATTCTACTCTTGATATCACTCGTGCTTCTACCATCCTTTGTTATTTTACTCCCTAGATAGCAGAATTCCCCAACTTCCTGTATGTTTTCGTTGCCTACTTTTAAATTTCCCATCTCTTCTAAACCACTCTTGCTGCTGCACAACACTTTCGTTTTGTTCTTATTAATTATATATGATTATATTGTTATGATTATGTTATTGTTGTTATGATTATATAATCTTATAATTATATATGATTATATTGGAAGGAAAGTATTGTTTTCAACTCGGTTTTTCGTAATTGAGTTTTCACCGGATTTTGATATTTAATTTTTGATATTTTAAAATAAAGGTATACGTGTATCAATAAATTAAATTAAATTAATTTAAATCAATAAATTAAATACGTAATATTAATTTGTGATATTTTAAAATAAAGGTCTACGTGTATGTATTACGATGGAAATTTAAAATTCTGTTTGTGACAGTTCAATCAGGTAAAGAGGTTCGTTGTTGGGGGTGTCTAATAGAATTATTAAATTGTCAAAAGATATATCTATGAAGAGTATGTTGAATTTCAAGTGAAGCGTTTCAATTTTTTTATAATTTTTTACATGGAACGTTGATTCTATTCATATACAGTGTCAATAAAAATTCTTGATAATGATTTTATATAACATTAAAAATTCAGTTGTCTTTAAGGAAACTATTCTAATGTCACCACAGTAGTAAATTTGAAATTTCCTGTATTAATCTAAACTTCCTTGGAATTAAAAATAATAAATAAATTTTCCCTTTTTTTATACTTTCTCGTGCTTGTATGAATTAATATTTAAAAATATATAGCCTACTGTTTTTATGTCGATTTTTCGAAATCGAGTTTTTTACCGGATATAGACTACACGTTTTCACAGGCCCTCTGAACCCCAAAAAACGTGTTTTTAGCAATTTGTGTGTGGTGTGTTTACAAAATATATCAAAAACAGAGCATCGTACGAAGTTGAAACTTAAGACTTAACTTAGATACCACTAACGGACCCGATACGAACATTTTCATCAAAATCGGTCAACTCTTGCGATTTTTCACTTTTGTGCTTCTTTCTCGTAAACAGCTTAGTAAGTTCCTAAGTACCTTAGTGCGCTATAAACGTAAAGGGCGCTATAAAGGGGCGCGTAAACGTGCATTTTCGGTGAATATTCGATTTCGAAAAATGCACACAAAAGCAATATTTTCCTTTCCTACGTATTCATTTATAAGGCAAGAGAAATTAAAAAATTGTCTTTTATATTTTCATTTTTTCCTGTAAGGACCAATTTTAGACCACGTGAAGTGATTTTAGTCATTTCTGGACGTTTCTTTTTGTAGCTCACATTCTCAGCATTCGTTAAAGTGTATGCTTTTCTCTTATCTTCTGACCACCCGGTGTTATGTTTATGCTCTTCTTGGAAGCCCTTAAAATCCGTAATAGTTGTCTGAATTTGTGTCTGTTCATTCCGGTTTTCTCAACATCATTTCTGACTTCTTTAAACCGTGTACCTGACATATTAGTTCTATTGTTTACTGTCTTCGCTAAATCGCTAAAAACCTGTTTTTTGGGTTAAAGGGGTCTGAAAACGTGTAGCCTATATCCGGTGAAAACTCGATTTAGAAAAGTCGATGTGAAAACAATAATTTTCTTTCATATTTATTCATACACTCAAGAGAAAGTAAAAAACGAAAAAATTTGGTGTCAAGCACTCACACAACTTTCTCCTGCCAATGTTTGGTAATGAATAACATAGCCTTTGTTTAATCACGAATGAACAATATAAAATGAAAATCAACCTTTGTACTAGTTAAAAACACGGAAAATTACTAATTGCCTCTGATCTGGGATCCGTAGAGAAAAATTCTTAAAATAAAAGTTTGTAGTAAAATGCTCACTAAGGCCGCAATCTTAAAACAAAACATTTTTTCTACGACAGTACAATCTTCCCAAGAATTTCAGCAGACTTGGCGCGAGAACCCTATCTTGTAGAAATCGCAAAAGAGCGAAAAATTACACGACTAAACTACTACTTCCGGTTGACCGATTTTGATGAAAATGTTCGTGTCGGGTCCTTAAGTAGTACCTAAATGAAGTTTCAAGCTTCAACTTCGTACGATATTTCTTCCTTGAGATATTTTCACACACACACCAATAACCTAAAAACATGTTTTTTGTTTTTAGGAGGCCTAGAAACGTATGTATGGTCGGTGAAACTCGATTTAGAAAAATCGACATGAAAACAATACTTTCCTTCCCTATAATGTATTATAATCAATATAGGACAAAATAAAAATCATTAAAAACAAGAAAGAAACTCGTTGATAATAATTAATTAATACAACACGACAGTTGATCATCGCATAGAACAATATTATAGTGAATAATAAAAATAATTTAAATACTAAAATATATTCAACATTTACGAGGGAACAATAGAGTAAAAGTTATCAAGGAAAAACATATGCAACCCAGAAATCCATAAAAATACAAGCAAATTGAATACCCAAGTACGACTTCACGAAAAATACAGAAATAAAACAGATAACATCAACACACTAAAAGATCGTAGCAGGACATATTTGCATAAGAAAACAACCAGCTAAAAATATATAAATTATAGCACAATAAAAAAACAACCAAACAATACTCGCTTCTTTATAGTTCAACGCTAGACAATATTATTTCGGCATGAATAGGATAAACATTTTCTTTACTATAGACGCACGCGATACACATAAAAAAGATAACTTAACAGTGTGAATGACTGTTCATAATCAACAGACAACTCAAAAATAATCTGGTGTGAAACACTCACACAACTTTCTCTTGCCAATGTAAATAATTAACAATAAACCTAACATTAGTATTAAAACATTAGAAATAAACAAAACACTAACCTCAACAAACATAACCTTATTTGAATCATGAGTGAATGACGCAAAATGAAAATCGTACTAAGTTTGGCTTAAAAAAACGGAAAATCACCCTTTCACGCTAAACTAGGCTCTGTAGAGAAAACTTCTCTAAGTAAAAGTTGTAGATCTTTTAATTTTCCATAAATTTTAATATATACACTTTTGTCGTAAAATGCATTCTAAGGCCAAAATCTTTAAAGAAATCGATTTTTCACACGTTTTCGTGAGAAAAAAACAGAAAATCGCTAATTACCGCTAAACTAAGCGTTATACAAAAAAATGTTTAAATTAAAGTTGTAGAATTTTAAATTCTCTACAATTTTTATTGTATTTATTTTTGCGCTAAAATGCATATTAAAGCCGTAATCTTAAAAAACAACGTTTTTACGTGAAAACAGCCTCACCGAGAATTTCAGCAAACATGGCGCCATTACCCTATCTTGTAGAAAATGAAAAATTAAATAAACCAGCCGATTTTAAAAAAAAATCGTAGGACCAGTTTTTGAGAAAATCACAAAAAAGTGAAAAAATATACGAATAAACTACTACTTCCGGTCGACCGATTTTGATGAAAATGTTCGTGTCGGGTCCGGTAGTGGTATGCAACTTAAGTTTCAAGTTCGTACGATGTTCCGTTCTTGAGATATTTTGTATACACACACAGACCAATCGCTAAAAAACATGTTTTTTGGGTTCAGGGGGTGTGAAAACGTATAGATCCGGTGAAAACTCGATTTCTAAAAATCGACATGAAAGCAATACTTTCCTTCCTATATATTCATATAGGCAAGAGAAAGTAAAAAATATTCTTATCGTCCGGCGCATTAATTTAACAAATACCTACCGAGTTATTAACTTGGTCGGATTCATAATATTTAACTTGCTAATTTATAAGAAAATATGTAGGCCTGTTGTTGTTGTTTAGGTCATCAGCCAAAAGGCTGGTTTGAACCTGTAGAGGTTTTACTAAGTAAAACGAGGAGTGAGGTGGTTTACCGTGCCTTCCTCACTGAGTGGAAAAGTACGCTTATCAGCATGCCGGGCCCTCTGAAAAACACATATTTTCCACTCTGTAAACGACACCTTCACTTCATTCACCACAGGGTCTGGCTGTATAATGAAATTCATTACTTTCAGAGTAGACAACTCTGATTAGTGTCTTTTGCACCTCTACCTCTTCTGTTCTTAAATAATTCAGTCATTTAATTGGCTGACCATGTGATAAGAAACAGAACTATTTATTTTAGCCTTGCAACGAACAGATTGAGTGTAAATAATTTGACACTCCACCTGTCCGTCATGTAGGCCTAAATAAATAAATTAATAATTTTTTTTTTTTTTTTTACTTTTTCTTGCCTATAGAAATATATAAAAAGGAAAGAATTGTTTTCATGTCGATTTTAAGAAATCGAGTTTTCACCGGATCTATACGTTTTCAGACCCCCTGAACCCAAAAAACATGTTTTTAGCCATTGGTCTGTGTGTATGTGTGTGTGTGTGTGTATACAAAATATCTCAAAGACGGAACATCGTACGAACTTGAAACTTGAAACTTAAGTTACATACCACTACCGGACCCGACACGAACATTTTCATTAAAATCGGTCAACCGGAAGTAGTAGTTTATTCGTATAATTTTTCACTTTTTTGTGATTTTCTCAAAAACTGGTCCTACGATTTTTTTAAAAATCGCCTGGTTTACTAAATTTTTTTATTCTCTACAAGATAGGGTAGGCGTCATGTTTGCTGAAATTCTTGGTGAGGGTGTTTTCTCGTAAAAACGTTGTTTTTTTTAAGATTACGGCTTTAATATGCATTTTAGCGCAAAAATGTATATAATAAAAATTGTAGAGAATTTAAAATCCTACAACTTTTATTTTCAACATTTCTTTGTATAACGCTTAGTTTAGCGGTAATTAGCAATTTTCTGTTTTTTTTCTCACGAAAACGTGTGAAAAATCGATTTTTTTTAAATATTTCGGCTTTAGTACGCATTTTATGACAAAAGTGTATATAATTAAATTTATAGAAAATTAAAAGATCTACAACTTTTATTTTAAGCATTTTTCTCTACAGAGTCTAGTTGAGCATGAAAGAGTGATTTTACGTATTTTTAAGCTAAACTGAGGTCGATTTTCATTTTACGTCTTTCACTCATGATTAAAATAAGGTTATGTTTTTTGAGGTTTATTTCTAATGTTTTATTACTAATATTAGGTTATATTGGTCATTATTTGCATTGGCAAGAGAAAGTTGTGTGAGTGTTTCAGACCAGATTTTTTAGCTTTTATTTTTTAACGGGAACTGTACATAACACTACCCAATTTGATCGCCGCTTTTTGCTGTATTTTTTTGACGTGTATTAGACATGATTTTGAACAGGGACCCCCAGTAGAGTTTGTTCATGGATGGCTGTCAACTGGTCACCATACTAAATCGCTTGCCCAACCGGTGTTACTTTATAAATAATAGAGACTTTTTTACCAGCTGACTGATTCGGTTGGACCGAAAGCCAAATGTAATAAATACAAAGAAATATGTTAAATACAGAAAGTTTGAAAACGAATGTTTTGTATGAGAGTAATATAAGAATAGTTCTCCCAGCATGCGTCACTCATTCATTATACCTGACCCTTACCCTTCACCCCCCACAACTACACACAGCTTGGACCCGCACAATATGTTGTCTCTCTCTCTAGTTAACAGCCATAAGGCTGGTTGGCAGCTGCTCTCCATGCTCCTCGGTCATCTGCTTTCCGCTTCAACTCGCAATATGAAGCACATCCCATGTCCTCTAGTAACTGCTTCATGTACTCCAATCTGGGTCTTCCCCGCAAATTTCTCCCCTCCACAACTCCTTCGATTATTCTTTTCAACAAACTGTCATGTCGGAGTATGTGGCCTATCAGCTGGGCTCTTCTCTGTCTGATCCATTTTAGGAAGCTCCTTCCCTCCCCCGTTATACCGAAAACTTGTTCGTTCGTCATCATTTCTCTCCAGCTGACCCTCAACATCCTTCTATAGCACTAGGCTTCAAATGCAGCTAATCTTCTCTCTTCCCTCACACCAAGTGTCCAAGCTTCACTCCCGTAAGCAATACTCCCGTGTGCAATACTCCACACATATGTCTTCAGCATGCGTTTCCTTACATCAAGACTAACATATGTTGTCTATTGGTTGTCTGACATATGTTGTCTATTGGTTGCATTACCAAGAGAAAGTCGTGTGAGTGTTTAACACCAGATTACCAATTAAGATCAAGTTTAATATCCGGGTTTAAATTTGTTTGAATTGTGCGATCAGTGGAAATAATGTGCGGGAAAACCCACACAAATGTGTAAATTGGTTTTAATAGAACTTCTCTGTAAACAACTGTTTTTGTTTTATTGTACTACTGGTTCATTGAATCTTCTTCTGTTCTCATTCGGCTCATGATGAAACTTCGTAAAAAAACTGTATAGTGGCAGGCGATTTCATTTCGTGCAATTGCCTCTTCATATTTTACCATGTCACCCAGTTTCTTTTAGCTTTGAGCATACGGATTGACAGCAGTCATAACTGCTCCAATTTTTTCTAAAGTCTCATTATTTAATTCCACATAAAAACAAAACCAAAATATAGCAGATCGAACTGTATACAAATTTACAACAACTACGTTGGAAATTCCAAAGCGATCTGACCGTGACACTGCCAATGCGTTGGTAGGCCTGTACTTTAGTTTGTTGAACTTGCCCCCTCTCCAAACTGAAATAGCTGTGCGAGATGTGGGAGGGATAGATAGAGAAGGAGAGAGGCCTATACTTCAGTTCGTTGAACTTCCCCCTTTCCAATCTATTTTAGACGTCCTATTTTACGGTCATAAATCGAAATATTTGATTTTGGATAGTTTTCTGCAAATCTACTCGAACAGACAATTCATTTGAGCCCACTTTGTGGAAAATCGGTGAAGTTTCAGGTGGTTAAAATCGTGTTGAAAAAAAAAGCTGCTCGCTATTAATATATATATTATATTTATTGGTTGCATTGGCAAGAGAAAGTCGTGTGAGTGTTTCACACCAGATTTTTACATTGGTAAGAGTATGTCGTGTGAGTATTTCAGATCAGATTACCAATTAAGATAAGTTTAATATCCGGTTTGAATTGCTGTGCGAGCAGTGGAAATAATGTAACAAGTGCGCGAACATAATGTGGGTGTGGGATAAGTGCCCTCGTTTTAACGGCGCCGCCTAGTCGCGTTTGCGTTAGGATGTTAGTTGAGAGCGGAGAGCGGGATACGAGTGGTGTATCAGAGACACATTCTTCATAAAACGGGAAACGTGCTTCGTTAATGTAACAGTATGTAATATCAGAGATATAATGTTAACCAAACGGCGGCTACCCAACTCACACATTTTACTTTCTCTTGCCTATATGAATATATAGGAAGGAAAGTATTGTTTTCATGTCGATTTTAAGAAATCGAGTTTTCACCGGATCTATACGTTTTCAGACCCCCTGAACCCAAAAAAACATGTTTTTAGCTATTGCTCTCTCTCTCTCTCTCGCTCTGTGTGTGTGTGCGCGCGCGTGCGTGTGAACAGAATATCTCAAGAACGGAACATCGTACGAACATGAAACTTGAAACTTAAGTTACATACCACTACCGGACCCGACCCGAACATTTTCATCAAAATCGGTCAACCGGAAGTAGTAGTTTATTCGTGTAATTTTTCACTTTTTTGCGATTTTCTCAAATACTGGTCCTACGATTTTTTTCAAAATCGCCTCATTTACTTAGTTTTTTATGCTCTAAGATAGGGTAGGCGCCATGTTGGCTGAAATTCTTGGTGAGGCTGTTTTCACGTAAAGAAATTGTTTTTGTAAGATTACGGCTTAAATATAAATTTTAGCACAGAAATTTATGTAATAAAAGTTGTAGAGAATTTAAAAACTTACAACTTTGATTTGAAACATTTTTTTGTATAATGCTTAGTTTAGCGGTAATTAGCGATTTTCTGTTTTTTCTCACGAAAACGTGTGAAAAATCGATTTTTTGTTTTAGATTTCGGCCTTAGTATGCATTTTATGACAAAAGTGTATATAATCGAATTTATAGAAAATTAAAAGATCTACAACTTTTATTGAGAGCATTTTTACCTACAGAGCCTAGTTTAGCGTGAAAGAGTGATTTTCAATATTTTTAAGCCAAACGGGTCGATTTTCATTTTGCGTTGTTTACTCATGATTAAAATAAGGTTATGTTTTTTGAGGTTAGTTTTTTTTGTTTATTTCTAATGCTTTATTACTAATGTAAGGTTTATTGTTAATTATTTGCACTGGCAAGAGAAAGTCGTGTGAGTGTTTCACATCAGATTTTTACATTGGTAAGAGTAAGTCGTATAAGTATTTCAGATCAGATTACCAACTAAGATCAAGTTTAATATCCGGGTTTAAATTTGTTTGAATTGTTGTGCGAGCAGTGGAAATAATGTAACAAGTGCGCGAACGTAATGTGGGTGTGGGATAAGTGCCCTCGTTTTAACGGCGCCGCCTAGTCGCGTTTGCGTTAGGATGATAGTTGAGAGCGGAGAGCGGGATGCGAGTGGTGTATCAGAGACACATTCTTCATAAAACGGGAAACGTGCTTCGTTTATGTATATCAGAGATAATGTTAACCAAACGGCGGTTACCCAACACACACATTTTTCATCGTCTCTATTTATATATTGTAATAACCAGTTTGGTAGTGTAGTACAGTATATAAAATCAAAATTTGAATTTAGTTTCTCATAATAATTATTATCTAATGTTTTATTCTGTATAACATTACTTGGTTGTTTACATACCTAATTGTTGATAACATTGTTTACACTCTATAATACGTCGATAACTAAGTGTTGTGATTAAAATTTAAACTTCAAAATATACAGGTGATTCAAAATTTAACGGCAATCTCTCTCTCTCTCTCTCTCTCACTCACTCACTCACTCACTCTCTCACTCTCTCTCTCTACTAGGCTACGAATATGAATAAGATTGCCATCTGATAGAATCCCCTTTCAGGCTCTGTAATATAAACCAACAGGAAGAAGAGATATTGGAAGGCCTAGGAAAAGATGGGAACAAAACTAGAAATTAAAAAATTAAAAAGAAATCGACAAAATTTAAAATTAACAGAAGGAGGCAATCTTATAGACCGGAACAGGCAGACATGCCTATGCCGTGGATGTCAGAAGAAGAAGAAGAAGAAAATATTAGGCGTAAAAGTATGAAACCTCACCCAGGACAGATTTTGGTAAAAGATTTCAATTGAAATAGGGAAATCAACTCTGACCTAATTACGGCGGATTTAATAATATAACATGTATGTTTAGTATTTGATTAAAGAAATGAATAAGCAGACCTTAATTATTGTTAAATGGAATAATTTTTGGCCTTCTATCCAAAACCCAGAACTGAGTTCATGCTGAATTGACAACGAAACGTAATTATTCTGAGAACACGAGCACCCCAACACCGCACTAGGCGATATGAATAGCCGATAATTATGTTTACTATAGGGTGATTCAAAAAGAGCGCCGGTTTTGATATATCAAATTAAGAGATTTATTTTATTGAAAAACTGAAAATAAATACATCAACAAGTTCATCTTACCTTCCGATTTCATGTATGAAAAATGATGTCATGCATGTGCCCTCCTCTACTGCGCTGGCACGCATCAACTCTGTCCATGAAATTGGATATTACTGCACGACAAGTTTCGACTTCCATTTGCCCGATAACCCGTCGAATTTCCTCCTTCAAGTCATTGATGTTTCGGGGTTTATTGGCATACACCAATGACTTCAGATGACCCCAAAGATGAAAGTCACAAGGCGTCAATTTTGTTTGCGAAGGTGTCATCATCCTGCCGTTTTCTTAATACCCAGTCAACAAACTGTTGTCTCTTCTGGTGGTCTGCCACTTTCAAATGTTGCGTCAACTGAATTTTATGCGGGTGATATTGGAGATCGTACCGAAGAATTCTCCGTACAGAAGAACATCGTAAACCCAATTGTTGAGAACGGCGACGTATTGATTTTGCTGGGCTAACAGCCACACTATCACGAACCAACGCAACGTTCTGCTCAGTTCGGCCAGAACGACGACGTCCAGAACTTTTAAGGTCGACTGTTGAACCCGTCTCAAAAAACTTTTCATGAGCCTGCGAACTGTTGATTCATTCGGTGCTTCATTACGTCCTAGAGTACCGCGAAGTCGCCTGACAGTAGCCGCATAACTCTCTCCACTCTGGTAAAATGTTTTGACGATTAACACTCGTTGTGCAATAGTAAACTTCTCCATGGTTAGACACAGACTGCGAGATTACTACACTGCGAACAAGAGAAACTACAACTGAATCGTCAATCGGAATATTCTCCGAAATAGAAATGAGGTCTAACAATGTTGCCAACCGAAAAACAAAAATTTACCAGCCGTTTCAAAACCGGCGCTCTTTTTGAATCACCCGTTACAATGAGTACACAAGTACTCAGCAAACCTTTTCTAATTAGTTTATTTAATTTAAAACCACATAGAAATCAATTCATATCCATTTATTGTTTAAATTTATAATTTGGCCTCCGGGTCAGCCCAGTCAGTCAGCTGGTAGAAAGCCGCTATTATTTGTTAAGTAACACCGGGTGGGCAGACGACTTTGTATGGTGACCAGCTGACAGCCTTCCATGAACAAACTTTACTGGGAGTTCCTGTTCTAACTCACGCCTAATCCGTCTAATTATATAGCAAAGCAGCCATCTAATTGAGTAGTTGTCAGTAGTGTACAGTTCCCGATAACAAATAAAAGCTAAAAAAAAAAATCTGGTGTGAAACACTCACACAACTTTCTCTTGCCAATGCAAATAATTAACAATAAACCTAACATTAGTAATAAAACATTAGAAATAAACACACAAACTAACCTCAAAAAACATTAGTGAAATACACAAAATTAAAATCGACCTCAGTTTGGCTTAAAAATACGGAAAATCACTCTTTCACGCTAAACTAGGCTCTGTAGAGAAAAATGTTCTAAATAAAAGTTGTAGATCTTTTAATTTTCTATAATTTCGATTATATACACTTTTATTATAAAATGCATACTAAGGCCGAAATCTTTAAAAAATAGATTTTTCTCACGTTTTCGTGAGAAAAAAACAGAAAATTGCTAATTACTGCTAAACTAAGCGTTACACAAAAAAATGTTTGAAATAAAAGTAGTAGGTTTTTAAATTCTCTACAACTTTTATTATATACATTTTTGCTCTAAATTGCATATTAAAGCCGTAATCGTAAAAAAACTATGTTTTTACGTAAAAACAGCCTCACCCAGAATTTCAGCAAACATGACGTCTACCCTATCTTGTAGAGAATAAAAAATTGAGTAAACCAGGCGATTTAAAAAAAAATCGTAGGACCAGTTTTTGAGAAAATCGCAAAAAGGTAAAAAATTACACGAATAAACTACTACTTCCGGTTGATCGATTTTGATGAAAATGTTCTTGTCGGGTCCGTTAAGGGTATGTAACTTAAGTTTCAAGTTCGTACGATGTTCCGTTCTTGAGATATTTTGTACACACACACACACACACACACACACACACACACAGACCAATCGCTAAAAACATGTTTTTTGGGTTCAGGGGGTTTGAAAACGTATAGATCCGGTGAAAACTCGGTTTCTAAAAATCGACATGAAAAAAATACTTTCCTTCCTATATATTCATATAGGCAAGAGAAAGTAAAAAGGAGTTGTGAAATTTCACAGAATCCACAGCTCACATCTCTTTAAGAATAGTCTACCATTTCCATATTTTAGACCATCAATCACTTTTATTATTTTTATTCATTCATTTTCCTTTCTAACGCTCTCTTTACCATAATGTCGCCATCTTTTCAAGGCAACACCTAACCCAACCGACGTATCCCATTTTACAAACCAAACCACCTTCCCCCCCATTTTTGACAACGTTAAAAAAACTTACTCCGTAGTTGCTTGTACTTTTTAATTTTTTGACATTTTTCAATTTGAATTCCACTCGCTTTCATTATGTAAACATTATTTCTCTTGACCTTTATTCAGATATGATATCGTAAAGACTGACTGTAACTTGCGTCGACACTTATTCTCTTGTTACTTTCTCTTTCCTATATAAATATCTGCCCATAATAGACAGGTGGAGTGTCAAATTATTTACACTCAATCTGTTCGTTGCAGGGCTAAAATAGATAGTTCTGTTTCTTATCACATGGTCAGCCAATTAAATGACTGAATCATTTAAGAACAGAAGAGGTAGAGGTGTACTGTGACACTAATCAGTTATCTCCTCTGAAAGTAATGAATTTCATTATACAGTTGGACCCTGTGGTGAATGAAGTGAAGGTGTCATTTGCAGAGTGGAAAATATGTGCTTTTCAGAGGGCCTGGCATGCTGATAAGTGCACTTTTTCACTCAGTGAGTTGTGGCAATTGTAAACCACCTTACTCCTTGTTTTACTTAGTAAAACCTCTACACGTTCAACCAGCCTTTTGGCTGACCACCTAAACAACAACAACAACATATAAATATATAGGAAGGAAAGTTGTGGCGATGTATTGAAATAATAATTGATGTCTTGATTAATATTGATTTAATAATTGATTTTTGTTAATGATGATGATTATAATAATGATGGTAGCAATGATGATTGATAATAATGATGAACTTTAATAATGTTCTTGAAAAAAGTTTCAGTTCATTTTTTTTAATCTTGTATGTAGTTCGTACTTAATCTTGATGTAATTATTATGAAAAGAAATGTTTTTTGGTTGCCTAGTTACATGTAATTGATTTTAAATTTTGACCAGCTAAACCGTAAATGTTTATTAAATAAAATTGTAAAGAAAAAGAAAAAATTTTCATGGTTATTTTCACCGGATATACATCTTTTCAGACCCCCGAACCCAAAAAAAAACATGTTTTTTTAAGCGAATGCTGTATGTGTGTTTGTGTAAACAATATATCTCAAGAACGAAACATCGTATGTGAAGTTGAAACTTGAAAATTTACATTAGGTACCAATAGAGTAACATTTTCATCAAAATCGGTCAAATTTATCACTTTTTTGCGATTATCTCAAAAACGGGTCACACGATTTTTTTTTAAAATCGCTTATTTGGCCTTCGGGCTAGCCCAGTCAGTCAGTTGATAGAAATTCTCTATTATTTGTTAAGTAACATCGGTCGGGTAAGCGACTTTGTATTGTGATCAGTTGATAGCCATCCATGAACAAACTCTACTGGGGGTCCCTGTTTAAACTCATGTCTAATCCACGTCAAAAAAAAAAAAAATACAGCAAAAAGCAGCGATCAAATTGGGTAGTTGTCAACAATGTTCCTAGTTCATGATAACAAATAAAAGCTAAAAAAAAGAACGTTTATTTAATATACTTTATATGGTCTACATCAGGGGTTCTCAACCTGGGGGGCGTAGAAGATTTTCAAGGGAGGCGTCATGGTATTATGTAGAATAGAAAAAATCTGGTGTGAAACACTCACACAACTTTCTCTTGCCAATGCAAATGATTAATAATAAACCTAACATTATTAATAAAATATTAGAAATAAACAAAAACTAACCTCACGAAACATAACCTTATTTTAATCATGAGTGAATGACGCAAAATGACAATCGAACTCAGTTTGGCTTAAAAATACGGAAAATCACGCTTTCATGCTAAACTAGGCTCTGTAGAGAAAAATGCTCTAAACAAAAGTTGTACATCTTTTAATTTTCTATAAATTTAATTACATACAATTTTGTCGTAAAATGCATACTAAGACCGAAATGTTAAAAAAATCGATTTTTCTCACGTTTTCGTGAGAAAAAAAACAGAAAATCGCAAATTACCGCTAAACTAAGCGTTATACAAAAAAATGTTTGAAACAGAAGTTGTAGGTTTTTAAATTTTCTACAACTTTTATGATGTAAAGTTTTGCGCTAAAATGCATATTAAAGCCGCAATCTTAAAAAGAAAATGTTTTTACGTAAAAACAGCCTCACGCAGAATTTCAGCAAACATGGCGCCTACCCTGTATTGTAGAGCATAAAAAATGTAGTAAACCAGGCGATTTTTAAAAAAATCGTAGGACTAGTTTTTGAGAAAATCGCAAAAAAGTGAAAAATTACACGAATAAACTACCACTTCCGGTTGACCGATTTTGATGAAAATGTTCGTGTCGAGTCCGGTAGTGGTACGTAACTTAAGTTTCAAGTTTCAAGGTCGTACGATGTTCCGTTCTTGAGATATTCTGTTCTCACACACACACACACACACACGCGCGCGCGCGCGCAGACCAATTGCTAAAAACATGTTTTTTGGGTTCAGGGGGTCTGAAAACGTATAGATCCGGTGAAAACTCGATTTCTTAAAATCGACATGAAAACAATACTTTCCTTCCTATATATTCATATAGGCAAGAGAAAGTAAAAAAAGCTATGATTAACCAAGGTTAGTTTCTGCCTTTATATTTCAAACACCATTATTTTATTGCAAAACATTCAATGTTAGTGTTTGATGATTTCGTAAACAATTATATTAAGTTTTTTGGTTCTGTGATTTGACTGTATGTTCGAAAATGTATTGAAGGTAGTATTAAAAATTTTGTAAAAATTTATCAAATATTTAATTGTATTACCTGCAAGTCTAACCTTTATCCCATCACTAAACTCGCTATAGTTACAAATTGAAATTCTACTAAGTACTTGTGTTCACCATATAAGAGGGTAATAGTACAGGGGAGGCGTGACGAAAAGTCACGTCTACTAAGGGAGGCACAGAGCCTGAAAGGTTGAGAACCCCTGCTCTACATGATAGGGTAGACGCCATGTATGAGGGTAGTCTTGGGTAGACTTTGTTCTCGTAATTTTTACTTTCTCTAGCCTATATGAATGTATAGGAAGGAAAGTATTGTTTTCATGTCGATTTTAAGAAATCGAGTTTTCACCTGATCTACACGTTTTCAGACCTCCTGAACCCAAAAAACATGTTTTTAGCGATTGGTCTGTGTGTGTGTGTGTGTGTGTGTGCGTGTGTGTGTGTGTGTGTGTGTGAACAGAATATCTCAAGAACGAAACATCGTACGAACTTGAAACTTAAGATACATACCACTACCGGACGCGACACGAACATTTTCATCAAAATCGGTCAACCGGAAGTAGTAGTTTCTTCGTGTAATTTTTCACTTTTTGCGATTTTCTCAAAAACTGGTCATACGATTTTTTTTTAAAATCGCCTGGTTTACTAAATTTTTTATGCTCTACAAGATAGGCTTATATTGTAGAGCATAACAAATTTAGTAAACTTGGCGATTTTAAAAAAAATCGTAGGATTAGTTTTTGAGAAAATCGCAAAAAATTGAAAAATTAAACGAATAAACTACTACTTCCGGTTGACCGATTTTGATGAAAATGTTCGTGTCAAGTTCGTACGATGTTCCGTTCTTGAGATATTCTGTTCACAAACACAGACCAATCGCTAAAAAACACGTTTTTTTTGGATTCATGGGGTCTGAAAACGTGTAGATCCGGTGAAAACTTGATTTGTTAAAATCGCCATGAAAACAATACTTTCGTTCCTAAATATTCATGTAGGCAAGAGAAAGTAAAAAACAACTTTACCACCGGACCAACCCGGTGGGTTAAAACAAACTCATGTTAAATTAAAATTTTACTGAATAAACCATGAATTGAGTGTATGAAATTGTATTAAAAAAATTGTTTTAAGTGATGCAACAATGCATGAGTTTATTTACCTAAAATTCTTTTTCCTAGCATCTGTGTTTTATAAGATTTGAACCGTTACAGTTCGTACTACATGTTTGCAATAAACAAATAGAATTAAATTTGCTAATTAGTAAATTGGTATGCAAGGCATATTTCCGACTTTGTTTCAACTTCAAAGTAAGACAACTTTGTTTGCCGAAACTCTTTATTATGCGTGAACTAAAACTTTTATGATTTCGTGTCAGATGTCTCATTTCTGTTGAAAGTTTTAGTAAAATAATAACTCGATGCAAGTATGTTTTTATTTCTTGATATGTATGTACTTCAATTCAGAAATATGTGTTCTTTTTTATTTTTACTTTCTCTTGCCTATATGAATATATAGGAAGGAAAGTATTGTTTTCATGTCGATTTTAACAAATACACTCTTCACCGGATCTACACGTTTTCAGACCCCCTGACCCAAAAAACATGTTTTTGCGATTGGTCTGTGTGTGTGAACAGAATATCTCAAGAACGGAACATCGTACGAACTTGAAACTTGAAACTTAAGTTACACAACACTACCGGACACGGCACGAACATTTTCTTCAAAATCGGTCTACCGGAAGTAGTAGTTTATTCGTGTAATTTTTCACTTTTTTGCGATTTTCTCAAAAACTGGTCCTACGATTTTTTTTAAATCGCCTGGTTTACTCAGTTTTTTATTCTCTCCTAGATAGGGTAGGCGTCATATTTGCTGAAATTCTTGGTGAGGCTGTTTTCGCGTAAAAACGTTGTTTTTTTTAAGACTACGGCTTTAATATGCATTTTACCGCAAAAATGTAAATTAAAGTTGTAGAGAATTTAAACTTCTACTACTTTTATTTCAAACATTTTTTTAAAATAACGCTTAGTTTAGCAGTAATTAGCAATTTTCTGTTTTTTCTCACGAAAACGTGTGAAAAATCGCTTATTTAAGATTTCGGCCTTAGAATGCATTTTACGAAAAAAGTATATATAATCAAATTTGTAGGAAATTAAAGATCTACAATTTTTATTTTAAGCATTTTTCTCTACAGAGCCTAGTTTAGCGTGAAAGAGTTATTTTCCGTATTTTTAAGCCAAACTGAGGTTGATTTTCGTTTTGCTTCTCACTCATGATTAAAATAAGGTTATGTTTAATGAGGGTGGTTTTTTGTTTATTTCTAACGTTTTATTAATTAAGTTTAGGTTTATTGTTAATTATTTGCATTGGCAAGGGAAAGTTGTGTGAGTGTTTCACACCAGATTTTTTGTTATTAGGTCAGTGGATAGAAATAACACGCTGTATGCCTAAATAAATAAAATAAACCCTGAAACTTATTTCAGACCGCTGTTTAAGAGATTGAAAGCGAACTACCTAACAATCTTTAATATTCTTTAACGAATGAATTTGAACTTTCTAAAAACTAACTGTTAATATTGTATTCGAAAAGTTTATAAAGTAAAAGACATTATACTTTAACTTTGATTGCTGATTAATTACTTACATTTAAGTTTAGAAAAACAGTAACAAACGTTGCTGATAAAACTTTTCTATTCCATTAACTTAAAATGTTTGTTTTTCTATTTTTCTTTAAAGTTTCTTAAAAATAACTTAGTTTTTGGACACAAGATGACTATTTTTACGTCTTGTTAGCTAGTGACGTTATAAGGCGCTGTAGTGGTGATTTTTAACTACCGTTAAATGTTTTAATTAAAAATACAACACCGTCCGTTTAATTTACTTGTCTCACGAAATAATGGAAACTGAACTATAGATTGTCGGTATAAGTTAATTACGATGCAGATTTTTACTTTCTCTTGCCTATATGAATATATAGGAAGGAAAGTATTGTTTTCATGTCGATTTTTCGAAATCGAGTTTTCACCGGATCTATACGTTTTCAGACCCCCTGAACCCAAAAAACATGTTTTTAGCGATTGGTCTGTGTGTGTGTGTGTCTGTGTGTGAACAGAATATCTCAAGAACGGAACATCGTACGAACTTGAAACTTGAAACTTAAGTTACATACCACTACCGGACGCGACACGAACATTTTCATCAAAATCGGTCAACCGGAAGTAGTAGTTTATTCGTATAATTTTTCAGTTTTTTGCGATTTTCTCAAAAACTGGTCCTACGATTTTTTTTAAAATCGCCTATTTTACTCAATTTTTTATTCTCTACAAGATAGGGTAGGCGCCATGTTTGCTGAAATTCTCGGTGAGGCTGTTTTCACGTAAAAACGTTGTTTTTTTAAGATTACGGCTTTAATATAAATTTTAGCGCAAAAACTTATATAATAAAAGTTGTAGAGAATTTAAAAACCTACAACTTCTGTTTCAAACATTTTTTTTGTATAACGCTTAGTTTAGCGGTAATTTTCGATTTTCTGTTTTTTTTCTCACGAAAACGTGAGAAAAATCGATTTTTATACATTTCGGTCTTAGTATGCATTTTACGACAAAAGTGTATATAATAAAAGATATAGAAAATTAAAAGATCTACAACTTTTGTTTAGAGCATTTTTCTCTACAGAGCCTAGTTTAGCGTGAAAGCGTGATTTTCCGTATTTTTAAGCCAAACTGAGTTCGATTGTCATTTTGCGTCATTCACTCATGATTAAAATAAGGTTATGTTTTTGAGGTTTTGTGTGAGTGTTTCACACCAGATTTTTATTTAATTATTCGGCCGTTGACCCTGGTTTTGCAAATAAGCTGTAAGTGTTACAAATATTATTTTAATTTAAAAAAATCTGGTGTGAAACAGTCACATAACTTTCTGTTGCCAATGCAAATAATAAACAATAAACCTAAAATTAGTAATAAAACATTAAAAATAAAAAACTAACCTTAATAAACATAACCTAATTTTAATCATATATGAAAGACGAAAAATGAAAATCGATCTCAGTTTGCCTTAAAAATACGGAAAATCACTCTTTCACGCTAAACTAGGCTCTGTAGAGAAAAATGCTCAAAATAAAAGTTTTAGATCTTTTAATTTCCTATAAAATTTATTATATACACTTTTGTTATAAAATGCATACTAAGGCCGAAATCTTAAAAAAATCGATTTTTCTCACGTTTTCGTGAGAAAAAAACAGAAAATCGCTAATTACTGCTAAACTAAGCGTTATATAAAACAATGTTTGAAATAAAAGTTGTACAATTTTTATTATATAAATTTTTGCGTTAAATAGCATACTTAAGTTTTAAGTTTCAAGTTCGTACGTCGTTCCGTTCTTGAAATATCCTGTACACACACACACACACACACACACACACACAGACCAATCGCTAAAAACATGTTTTTTATGTTCAGGAGGTCTGAAAACGTATAGATCCGGTGAAAACTCGATTTTGAAAAATCGACATGAAAACAATGCTTTTCTTTCTATATATTCATATAGGCAAGAGAAAGTAAAAATACCTTCAACATAAAAAAGTCTGGTGTGAAACACACGCAGCTTTCTCTTGCCATTGAAAATATAAGCTAACATTAGTAATAAAACATTAGAAATGAACAAAAAAATTAACCTCAATAAACATAACCTAATTTTAATCGTGAGTGAAAGACACAAAATGAAAATCAACCTCAGTTTGGCTTTAAAATACGGAAAATCACTCTTTTCTCGCTAAATTAGGCTCTGTAGAGAAAAATGGTTTAAATAAAAGTTGTAGATGTTTTAATTTCCTATAAATTTGATTATAATACTTTTTTGCCGTAAAATGCATACTAAGGCCGAAATCTAAAAAAAAAAATCGATTTTTCACACGTTTTCGTGAGAAAAAAACAGAAAATCGCTAATTAGTCTACCGCTAAACTAAACCTTATACAAAAAAAAATGTTAGAAATAAAAGTTGTAGGATATTAAATTCTCTACAGTTTTTATTGTATAGGCTACATTTTTGCGCTGAAATGCATATTAAAGCCGCATTCTTAAAAAACCAATTTTTTTACGTGAAAACAGATCCATAATTTTAATTAGACATGGCGCCTACCCTATCTTGTAAAGCATAACAAATTGAGTAAATGAGGCGATTTTTAAAAAATCGTTTGAGCCGTTTCTCAGAAAATCGCAAAAAAGTGAAAAATTACACGAATAAACTACGACCTCCGGTTGACGTATTTTGATGAAAATAATCGTGTCGGGTCCGGTAGTAATACCTAACTTAAGTTTCAAGTTCGTACGATGTTCCGCTCGAGAGATTCTGTTCACACACACACACACGCACACACACACACAGACCAATCCCTTAAAACAAGTTTTTTGCGTTCAGGGGGTCTGAAAACGTGTATATCCAGTGAAGATTGGATACAATACTTTCTTTCCTATATGTTCATACAGGCAAGAGAAAGTAAACATTCCTTTCATGATACTACTCGTCTCACGGCTGGTGGCCATTTTTTGGCCACTTTTAAAAAGGCTTACCTTTGACTGAAGGAAAAAACTATTAGTGATTTCTCTATCTACTTTTTAACACCAGTCGAATGCCATTACGAGGTGTGGCTATTAAATAACGAGACTGAGGTTGTAAAACATTTTATTTTTATTTTATATATATAATCACTTTTGTCACCTTCAGTAAAATACACTCCTTCTCTATCCCTACAACGCTCCATGCAAATTTTCCATTGTTGGAAACATTGCTGAAAGTCATCTTCTGTCAGCTCTTTCAAGACACGTGCCGCTTTCTCTTTCACAGCTTCCACAGACTCAAATCTTGTCCCTTTTAATGCAGATTTCACCTTAGGGAACAGGTAGAAGATAATAACATGTGATAAAACGTGGTTTTTTTACTTATAATCCGGAAACGAAGCGCCAATCCATGCGCTGGAAGAGCCGAACTTCACCGAGAGCCAAAAAAGCTCGAATGAGCAAGTCAAAATTTAAAGCAATAATAATTGTCTTTTTTGATATTCATGGGATTGTGTACCTTCACTGGGTTTCTGAAGATCAAACAATTAATCAATATTACTACCTTGAGGTACTTTCTAAACTACGTCAAAGAGTAAGGAAAAAACGCCCCGAACGTGGAAGGACAAATCATGGGTTCTCCACCAAGACAATGCGCAAGCTTATTCTGCGTTATCTGTCAAGAGGTTCCTAGCCAAGTACAACATCTCTGTTAAAACATCCACCTGATTCACCAGATATTGTACCATGTGACTTCTACCTGTTCCCTAAGGTGAATCTGCTTTAAAAGGGACAAAATATGAGTCTGTGGAAGCTGTAAAAGAGAAAGCGGTATGTGTCCTGAAGGAGGTGACAGAAGATGACTTCCAGCACTGTTTCCAACGATGGAAAATTTGCATGGAGCGTTGTAGGGATAGAGAAAGAGTGTATTTTACTGAAGGTGACAAAAGTGATTATATATAAAATTAAAATAAATGGTTTTACAACGTCAGTCCCGTTATTTAAAAGCCATACCTCATATTTTTGTTAGCAAGGTCTGTTTACTCTCGTAGCAGATAACTCCTCTGACAAGTGTCTTCTACAGTTGAGCCGTTGTTAGTTTGCTCCTACTGTAAACAAACCAAAGCCAGCTACTACAGGGTGCACACTAGAGTCCGCGACTTTATGGACGTCGCATTCCTATTAAGTTAACTACTTTTTACTTTCTCTTGCCTATATGAATATATAGGAAGGAAAGTATTGTTTTCATGTCGATTTTTCGAAATCGAGTTTTCACCGGATCTATACGTTTTCAGACCCCCTGAACCCAAAAAACATGTTTTTAGCGATTGGTCTGTGTGTGTGTGTGTGTGTGTGTGTGTGTGTGTGTGTGTGTCTGTGTGTGAACAGAATATCTCAAGAACGGAACATCTTACGAACTTGAAACTTGAAACTTAAGTTACATACCACTACCGGACGCGACACGAACATTTTCATCAAAATCGGTCAACCGGAAGTAGTAGTTTATTCGTATAATTTTTCAGTTTTTTGCGATTTTCTCAAAAACTGGTCCTACGATTTTTTTTAAAATCGCCTATTTTACTCAATTTTTTATTCTCTACAAGATAGGGTAGGCGCCATGTTTGCTGAAATTCTCGGTGAGGCTGTTTTCACGTAAAAACGTTGTTTTTTTAAGATTACGGCTTTAATATAAATTTTAGCGCAAAAACTTATATAATAAAAGTTGTAGAGAATTTAAAAACCTACAACTTCTGTTTCAAACATTTTTTTGTATGACGCTTAGTTTAGCAGTAATTAGCGATTTTCTGATTTTTTCTCACGAAAACGTGTGAAAAATCGATTTTTTAAAGATTTTGGCCTTAGTATGCATTTTACGACAAAAGTGTATATAACCAAATTTATAGGAAATTTAAAGATCTACAACTTTTATTTAACGTATTTTTCTCTACAGAGCCTAGTTTAGCGTGAAATAGTGATTTTCCGTATTTTTAAGCCAGACTGAGGTTGATTTTCATTTTAAGTGTTTCACTCCTGATTAAAATAAGGTTATGTTTATTGAGGTTAGTTTTTGGTTTATTTCTAATATTTTATTACTAATGTTAAATTATATTGTAAATTATTTGCATTGGCAAGAGAAAGTTGTGTGAGTGTTTCACACCAGATTTTTGAATTAAAAGTGCTTAAAGTATTTAAAACATCAGTCATGATATGATGTAGGCCTAACAATTTCATTTATAAAAATACTTTTAAAAGTAGGTATTCTGTATTTAAATACTTTTGAAAGTATTTTGTTGTTACTTTTTAATCAGAGTGTACTCATTTTAATACAATGCGCATGCTCAGTGACGTCATTATTTGTTTACATTAGGAGCAAACTAAGAAACGCTTGACTTTGCATCTCTACTCATTCTATTTTTAATGGTTCAGTCATATAATTGGGTGGCCATGTGTGAGGAAACACAACTATTTTTTGTAGCCCCGGAATTAACAGATCAAGTGCAAATAATAATTTAACACTCCGTTTAGGGAAAAAATCGATAGTGTTCTTTTGTAAACTAGTGTATGTTATAAACACTTACTTGTCCATCCGTGTTTTCTGTTTTATAATTCTTGCATGTAAGTAAATATTCAAATACAAAATACAGTATCGTAAATGTACGAGGCGTATTTTTAAAGTAAGTACCGTTTGAAAATAAAATAAAAATAAAAGGAAATTTGCAAAAACTAATTTTATTTTCGGAATCTACATAGGCCCCTACTTTTATCTATTTTTCTACATAGTTTCTAAGTTTTTGTAAACCCTTATCATATCGCACAACTAAATTTTGGAAACCTTCTTCATAAAAACTTGCCGCCTGCTGTGATAACCAAGAATTCACGGCCGTTTTCAAATCGTCGTCATCGTCATAACGGTTGCCGCCCAAGTGATGTTTCAGATGACGAATTTCCCGACGTTTCGAGGTCTGTGATTTACAAAATTGTTAATGAAAAATTAAACTTTAAGAAACTGTGCTCGCGTTGGGTCCCTAAACTCCTGACGGAGGAGCACAAACACAAAAGACTCGAGAGTTCCTTGAATTTTCTGACACGTTATGACGAAAATGGTGACGACATCCTGAGTCGGATCGTAACTGGAGACGAAACGTGGATTTCGCATTTCACTCCCGAATCGAAACAACAAAGCATGGAATGGAGACACACGCACTCTCCCGTAAAGGTCAAAGCCTAACAGACTTTGTCACAGCGCAAGATCATGGCGTCCGTGTTTTGGGATAGGCATGGTGTTTTGCTGGTCGACTTTATGGAACGAGGAACGACAATAAATGCAGAAGCCTACAGCCAAATCCTGAGGAAGCTGCGCAGAGCAATTCAAAACAAGAGACGTGGCATGCTCACAAAAGGAATTTTGTTTCTGCACGATAATGCAAGCCCTCACACTGCCGCTCAGACCCGAGCTGCATTGGACTCTTTTGGCTGGGAAGTTTTGGACCACCCACCCTACAACCCTGACCTTGCGCCGAGCAACTTTCATCTCTTCCGTCATCTGAAACATCACTTGGGCGGCAACCGTTATGACGATGACGACGATTTGAAAACGGCCGTGAATTCTTGGTTATCACAGCAGGCGGCAAGTTTTTATGAAGAAGGTTTCCAAAATTTAGTTGTGCGATATGATAAGGGTTTACAAAAACTTGGAAACTATGTAGAAAAATAGATAAAAGTATGTAGATTCCGAAAATAAAATTAGTTTTTGCAAATTTCCTTTTATTTTTTTTTTATTTTCAAACGGTACTTACTTTAAAAATACGCCTCGTATTTTACACCGTATAAGTAATTTCTTGTTATCATTAGCATGCTACGTAGATCTGCCATTAAAATGGCATACCCCCCCCCCCTCGCCATTGTTTAGTGCTACTGTATTTCATAAATATGTAGTACATGTTACTTGTCGTGTTCACTCTACAGTTTTCCCAGATAATTTTCTCCTTATTTAATCGTTTATCTATCTTTGTTTCTCCTTCCTAAGTATCTACTATTTTATAACTTGTAATATTGTCTGTCGTTGCCATCATGCTGTAAGTTATTACGTTTCTATGCGAGTTTCTTGTTTAATGAGGTATGAAATTGCGGCAACGTTTTATTTCATTACCACAGTATCTTAAACGTTTCTTCCTCTAAATTTATTCCTGTATTTTGTACTGTAATTTTTTACTTTCTCTTGCCCTGTATAAATATATAGGAAAGATAGTGTTGTTTTCATGTCGATTTTAACAAATACACTCTTCACCCGAAGGTACACCTAAACAGACCACCTCAACCCACACAACAATATGTTTTTAGCGATTGGTCTGCGTGTGTGTGTTTGTGTGTATACTAAATATCTCAAGAACGAAACATCGTACGAGCTTGAAACTTGAAACTTAAGTTACATAGCCCACTACCGGATCCGACACGAACATTTTCATCAAAATCGGTCAACCGGAAGTAGTAGTTTATTCGTGTAATTTTTCGCTTTTTTGCGATTTTTTCAAAAACTGGTACTACAATTTTTTTAAAAATCGCCTGGTTTACTAAATTTTTTATTACAAGATAGGGTAGGCGCCATGTTTGCTGAAATTCTTGGTGAGGCTATTTTCCCGTAAAGAAATTGTTTTTTTAAGATATCGGCTTTATTATGCTTTTCAGCTCAAAAATGTAGGCTATACAATAAAAGTAGAAATTTGTAGAAAAGTAGTAAATTTGTAGAAAATTTGAAGTCCTACAACTTTGTGTAACGGTTAGTTTAGCGGTAATTAGCGATTTTCTGTTTTTTCTCACGAAAACGTGTGAAAAATCGATTTTTTTAACATTTCGGCCTTAGTACTCATTTTACAACAAAAGTTTATAAAACCAAATTTATAGAAAATTAAAAGATCTACAACTTTTATTTAAAGAATTTGCTCTAAAGAGCTTAGTTTAGCGTGAAAGAGTGATTTTCCGTATTTTTTAGCCAAAGTGAGGTTGGTTTTTTATTTTGCGTTCTTCACTCATGATTAAAATAAGGTTATGTTTATTGAGGTTAGTTTTTTGTTTATTTCTAATGTTTCGTTACTAGTGTTAGGTTTATTGTTAATTATTTGCATCGGCAAGAGAAAGTTGTGTGAGTGTTTCACACCAGATTTTTTTACTTTCTTTTGCCCTGTTTAAATATACCTATAGGAAAGGAAAGTATTGTTTTCGTGTCGATTTTTCAAATTTTAAGTTTTAATCGGATGTAGTAACCTAAATGTCACTTTTCCCCTGTATACACGTTTTCAGACCCCTTGAACCCAAAAAAACTTGTTATTAGTAATCGGGCTGTGTGTGTTCGTGCGTGCGTGTGTGTGTGTGGTGTGTGAACAAAATATCTCAAACACGGAATAGCGTACGATGTTTAAAATTAATACTGAAGTAAGGTACCACATGGGGTCCTGATATGAAAATTTTCATCAAAATCAGTCTACTGGAAGTAGTAGGCTAGTTTATTTGTGCAATTTTCTCAAAAACGGCTTCTACTATTTTTCTTAAAATCGCTTCGTTTACTACATTTTTATTCTCTACATGACGGGGTAGGTTCCATGTGTGCTGAAATTTTTTAGGGGTCCTGAATATGCGTTCGAGGGCAATAGTGTACAACTAAAGTTGTAGAAAATTTAAATACCTACAACTTTTATCTTGCAGACTTTTTTCTACAACGCTTTAGTTTGGCGTCAGTTAGTGATTTTCTGTATTTTTCCCATCAAAATTGGTAAAATAATAGGATTTTTTTTACATATTTTTAACTTTGTTAAATAGGTGACCAACATGAAAACTTTTTAAACAAAACTTGTAAAGAATTTAATTTTGAACCCATTAAAGAAAGTTTCTTTTTTCAACATTTTTTCTGCAGTTTGGCTATAATTAGTGATTTTCCATGTTTTTAAGTTCTACAGAGGTTGGTATTTATGTTGCGTTATTCACTCATGATTTAACATAGGTTATATTATTATTATTTACATTGACAGGAGAAAGTCGTGTGAGTGTTTCATGCATTGTTATAAATTGTTATTAGCATTAAAATAATTGTTAAATTTTTACTTTCTCTTGCGTATATGAATATATAGGAAGGAAAGTACTGTTTTCATGTCGATTTTTCGAAATCGAGTTTTCACCGGATCTATACGTTTTCAGACCCCCTGAACCCAAAAAACATGTTTTTAGCGATTGGTGTGTGTGAACAGAATATCTCAAGAACGGAACATCGTACGAGCTCGAAACTTAAAACTTAAGTTACATACCACTACCGGACCCGACACGAACATTTTCATCAGTACTTAGTTTATTCGTATCATTTTTCACTTTTTTACGATTTTCTCAAAAACTGGTCCTACGATTTTTTTTAAAAATCGCCTGGTTTACTAAATTTTTTATGCTCTATAAGATGATAGGGTAGTCGCCATGTTTGCTGAAATTGTTGGTGAGGCTGTTTTCACGTAAAAAAAAATTGTTTTTTTTTTAAATTACGGCTTTAATATGCATTTTAGCGCAAAAAATTATAGAGAATTTAAAATCCTACAACTTTTATTTCAAACATTTTTTTGTATAACGCTTAGTTTAGCGGTAATTAGCGATTTTTTTGTTTTTTTTTTCTCATGAAAACGTGAGAAAAATCAATTTTTTTAAGATTTCGGCTTTAATATGCATTTTACGACGGTAGTTTATATAATCAAATTTATAGTAAATTAAAAGCTCTATAACTTTTATTTAAAGCATTTTTCTCTACAGAGCCTAGTTTAGCATGAAGCCTAGTTTACCATGAAAGAGTGATTTTCCGTATTTTTAATCCAAACTAAGGTCGATTTTCATTTTGCGTCTTTCACTCATGATTAAAATAAGGTTATGTTTTTTGAGGTTAGTTTTTTGTTTATTTCTAATGTTTTTATGACGAATGTTACGTTTTATTGTTAATTATTTGCATTGGCAAGGGAAAGTCGTGTGAGTGTTTCACACCAGATTTTTTAATAAATAAATAGTTTAGCTTTGAATTAAAAAGTGAAATGTCAGATGAAAAGATAAAATGTGAAAATAAGTTTGAAACAGACGGGAATGTTATGTAGCAAGGGCAATATTTATTTATAAACGGTTAAGATAGCACGCTGACAACGCCATTGCTAAGTCGACAGCTTACTGTGTCGACGCCTGCATTAGTCTAACACACACACTAGATAGATAAAGAAATGGCAAAGAATATTATACTGTTAGATAAAGTTGATGTGAGAAAGTTAAATTTGATTGTGCCATTTACACCCCCTTGTATATTTCCCAAGTTAAATTTAACCGAGATACGTTTCCGCCTCGCTTATATTTTACTAGGGTTGTTTTCTTATTTCGTTGTTATCCTCGGCTTACTCATAAAATCTACCAGTTCGTCTTACCTCTTCATTTTCATCTCTGCAGAAGTGTCTTGTTTTAATTTTCTTTCGCCCGATATTCTTGCTTCGTGTCAGTATTTATTTTTCTTTTATGATTCCTTTTTTACTTCCTGAATATATAGGATGGAAAGTATTGTTTTAATGTCGATTTTAAGAATCGAGTTTTCACCGGATCTACACGTTTTCAGACCCCCTGAATCCAAAAAACATGTTTTTAGCGATTGGTCTGCGTGTGTGTGTGTGTGTGTGTGTGTGTGTGTGTGTGTGTGTACAAAATATCTCAAGAACGGAACATCGTACGAACTTGAAACTTAAGTTACATACCACTACCGGATCCGACACGAACATTTTCATCAAAATCGGTCAACCGGAGGAAGTAGTAGTTTATTCGTGTAATTTTTCACTTTTTTGCGATTTTCTCAAAAACTGGTCCTACGATTTTTTTAAAAATCGCCTTTATATACTTAATTTTTTATGCTTTACAAGATAGGGTAGGCGCCATGTTTGCTGAAATTCTTGGTGAGGCTGTTTTTACGGAAAAAATGTTTTTTTAAGATTACGGCTTTAATATGCATTTTAGCGCAAAAATGTATATAATAAAAGTTGTAGAGAATTTAAAATCCTACAACTTTTATTTCAAAAACTTTTTTTGTATAACGCTTAGTTTAGCGGTAATTAGCGATTTTCTAAATTTTTCTCACGAAAACGTGTGAAAAATCGATTTTTTTAAAGATTTCGGCTGTATATATTTTACGACAGAAGTGTATATCATCAAATTTATAGGAAATTAAAAGATCTACAACTTTTATTTTGCATTTTTCTCTACAGAGCCTAGTTTAGCGTGAAATAATGATTTTTCCGTATTTTTAAGCCAAACTGGAATCGATTTTCATTTTGTGTCTTTCACTCGTGATTAAAATAAGGTTGTTTTTTGAGGTTAGTTCATTGGTTATTTTTAATGTTTTATTTCTAATGTTAGGTTTCTTGTTAATTATTTGCATTGGCAAGAGAAAGTTGTGTGAGTGTTTCACACCAGATTTTTTTTTATTTCCTTGTTATCATCGGCTTATTAATAAAATCTACCAGTTTGCCTTACCTCCTCATTTTCATCTCTGGAAAAGTGTCTTGTTTTAATTTTCTTTCGCCCGATATTCTTTCTTCGTGTCAGTATTTGTTTTTATTTCGTTGTTTAGGTCATGAGCCAAAAAGCTGGTTTGAACCTGTAGAGGTTTTACTAAGTAAAAGGAGGAGTGAGATGGTTTACCAATGGCCACATCTCACTAAATGGAAAAGTACATTTAACAGCATATTAGGCCCTCTAAAAAGCACATATTTTCCACTCTGTAAATGACACCTTCACTTCATTCACCGCAGGGTCTGGCTGTATAATGAAATTCATTACTTTCAGATGAGATAACTGTGATTAGTGTCACAGTACACCTCTACCTCTTCTGTTCTTAAATGATTCAGTCATTTAATTGGCTAACCGTGTGATAAGAAACAGAACTATTTATTTTAGCTCTGCGACGAACAAATTGAGTGTAAATAATTTGGCATTCCATCTGTCTGTTACGGTCAAATTTTTACTTTCTCTTGCCTATATGAATATATAGGAAGGAAAGTATTGTTTTCATGTCGATTTTAAGAAATCGAGTTTTCAACGAATCTTTACGTTTTCAGACCCCCTGAACCCAAAAAACATGTTTTTAGCGATTGGTCTGTGTGTGTGTGTGTGTGTGTGTGTGTGTGTGCCAAATATCTCAAGAACGGAACATCGTACGAACTTGAAACTTAAGTTACATACCACTACCGGACCCGACACGAACATTTTCATCAAAATTGGTCAACCGGAAAAAGTAGTTTATTCGTATAATTTTTCACTTTTTTGCGATTTTTTCAAAAACTGGTTCTACGATTTTTTTGAAAATCGCCTCATTTACTTAGTTTTTATTCTTTACAAGATAGGGTAGGCGGCATGTTTGCTGAAATTCTTGGTGAGGTTGTTTTTACGTAAAAAAGTGTTTTTTTAAGATTGCGGCTTTTTTATGCATTTTACCGCAAAAATGTATGTAATAAAAGTTGTAGAGAATTTAAAATTCTACAACTTTTATTTCAAACATTTTTTTGTATAACGCTTAGTTTAGCGGTAATTTGCGATTTTCTGTTTTTTTCTCACGAAAACGTGTGAAAAATTGATTTTTTTAAGATTTCGGCTTTAGTACGCATTTTACGACAAAAGTGTATATAATAAAATTTATAGGAAATTAAAATATCTACAACTTTTATTAGGAGAATGTTTTTCTACAGAGCTTAGTTTAGCGTGAAAGTGTGATTTTCCGTTTTTTAAGCCAAACTGAGTTCGATTTTCATTTTGCTTCATTCACTCATGATTAAAATAAGGTTAAGTTTTTGAGGTTAGTGTTTTTTTTATTTCTAATATTTTATTAATAATGTTAGGTTTATTATTAATTATTTGCTTTGGCAAGAGGAAGTTGTGTGAGTGTTTCACACCAGATTTTTATTTTGTATGATTCCTTTTTTATTTCTACCGGAAAACATTAAACTCTACGAAAATAAAATTTCTTGTTGACCACGTCCGTAGCGTAGTGGTAGCGCGGTATTCTACAATTCTGTGTGTCCTGGGTTCGATTCCCGATGTAGCGTCTGCAGTATTCACTAGTTAAAACCCACCGTTATTATAGTTGCTAATTACCGAGATGTTGATGATGCGACTTTAACCCTTTCCCGGGCATGGACGTGATATCACGCTGTCTGAAGCGTGTTTTAAACGGGCATGGACGTGATATCACGCATTTTATCATTTTAAATTTGGCGCTGGATATCTCGCTTTACAGGTCTCACATCTACGTAATATAAGACATCGTTTTATTCAGAAAAAGACGGGGAATATTTGGGTTATTTTTTTCCCTTTCACAATCCTACGACTGTGACGTTATATTGCAAAGAATCTGACCCTTCTACCTGCTGTAGGTGAGTGCACAGTGTGTCTAGTAACCTTCTATATATAACCTTTTCATTAGTAAATGTTATTTTGTATCTCTAATCGTTTTTATACAAATTCGGTCGCGTATAAGTTTATTATTATAATTGTTATTTGTTTAGTTAGTTTCATAGTCAGTTTAGTTAGTTTATTAGTGTTTTATACAAGATGAATAAAAGAGACATTCCATCTACCAGTGCCCGGTATTTATACGACTTCTAAGAAACGTAACAAGAAATTTCCTTGCAATAATTAATTATTTCGTTCAGAAACCTTCAAAGCTCTGTCCACGTAAGACAAAACAAATTATAACATGTAACACATAACACTCATTTTTCTAAATTATTGGTGGCCCAGTTAGGTAGTGCATAAGAATTATTGGTGGCCCGTGAAAGGGTTAAATAAATTTAAGGGAAGACTGTAGTTTGTTTCCCGGTAGTGTTAACTTGGCTATTACTTTCTCTTGCCTATAAAATCTGCTATTATATAAAAGGACAACCATGTCCTGGTTGATTCATTTATAGATCAACGCACAGCCGAAACTACTGACGCTACAGACTTGAAATTTGGAAGTTAGCTTTCTTATGTTGTGTAAGCGAGCACTAAGAAAGGATTTTGCAAAATTTTGATTTTAAAGGGAAGAAATAGCAAAAAGTTCCCCCCTACTGATGCGAGGATGAGGGATTAACGCGAAGCGCTACGCTCATGAAGTGGCTGGTTCTCCGTCCGCCACACATTTGCCCCCTCCATTGGCATATTCCATAGCATACCAGTACTGCATCTCTAGGCCTGCGGCACGTCGTAGCCTCTTTTTCTCTTTACAAAAATTACAAATTAAAATTTACATTTTATTGATTAATCATCAATTTTATTACGAATAGTAGGCCTAACCACCAAAACAAAAAATTACAAATTTACATATTCAAAATTAAATGATTTTTATAAAAATTTTCAATTATTTCCGTTTTATTGATTAAATAAATTTGATTGCAAATCTAATATGTAAAATCCTAAATAAAGGATTTTGCAAAATTTTGATTTTAAAGAGTAGAAATCGCAAAAATTTCGTCCCATAAGAAATACACATAGGTAGCCTATACTTATATTTACAAGATTCGTTAAAAACAGTAACATCCGGTCTACACCGGATGTTAAAACTCGCATTTTATTCTTAATCGCATTCTTATCGTTCGTAAATAGTTGATCAATTACGAAACTATAGCTATTTTCCCAGAAGTTGAATTGACTTTAACAACGATTTTAATCTGTGTTTTACTTTTGTCACTCCGGATGTTCTACTGTACGTAGTGTTTGATCTTTTGACCTAACACTGGATTTACATTTTAACCAGAATTAATTCCAGAATTGTCGTAATTAGTATAATAAGTGATATGTTTTTTATGCTTTATAATAATTATTATTACTTATTATTCAAGATAAGAATCTCATTGCTTAGACCACATAATGTATTTGACTGACATTGTAAAAAAGATTTTTTGCAACCGAACAATTAAAATTTAATTTAAAAAAAATGTGTCTCAACCAATTCAGTAAAATGCATACGGTAAAGTTATTTTCTTAAATCTAACTTAAATTAAAATAAAACAACAGGTATTTATGTAAATTCAGGCAGTATACTATTATAATCCTTCTCTTTTTCATTTTTTCACCATAAGAGTCGATTCACACACATCCGTCCACGCGACGTCTTAGTTCCGTCATTCCGAGAAGTGTCAGTCACAGAAAAATATTTTTTCTTGAAAATTAATGACATCGTCTACACTGAGCATCGGCACCGTCCCGAATTCGGCGCGTCAGTCTTGTCGCCGTCACCGAACCGTCAAAACGATATTTTTTCTCGACGATATTTTGTTTACGGACGAGTTTGTCTTTATGTAAAATGAGAATGGAGTTTGACGGAAGGAAAACTGACGTACGTGTGTGAATACTGTCATCATTTTTGACTTCGAGTGGCCGTGCCGGTTCCTTTTCGGAACGGTGATGTGACTGATGTGTGTGAATTGTTCTTTATACGTAATTCCAAAAAAAAAAAATATATATTTGTGACTTAAGTTATTAGCAAATTAAAATACAGAATCATAGCCTTAAAATTGCATGGGCGAAGCCACGACGGGTCGCTATCTATTTTATAAAAAGAGATGTCCTGATTTATAGATCAACTTAAGTTTTCTAAGAAAGGAAAGCTGTCGCTAAGAAAGGATTTTGCAAAATTTTTATTTTAAATGGTAGAATTCGCAAAAATACCTTCCCATAAAAAATACAGAGAGTATACTTAAACTGCCGATTCTTTATTTACGTTTGCGTGGGCGAAGCCACGCGGGACCCGGTAGTATGAATATACAGTATAGGAAGGAAAGTATTGTTTTCATGTCGATTTTAACAAATACACTCTTCACCGGATATACAAGTTTTCAAGACCCGCTGGACCCAAATACCATGTTTTTAGCAATTTGTGTGTGTGTGTGTGAACAAATTATGTCAAGAACAGAACATTGTACGAACTTGAAACTTCACTTAGGTACCACTAGAGGACTCGACATAACATTTTCAAAAAAATCGGTCAACCTGAAGTAGTAGTTTTTCACTTTTTGCGATTTTTTCAAAAACGGCTTCCACGATTATTACTTTCTCTTGCCTATATGAATATATAGGAAGGAAAGTATTGTTTTCATGTAAATTTTTCGAAATCGAGTTTTCACCGGATCTATACGTTTTCAGACCTCCTGAACCCAAAAAACATGTTTTTAAACGATCGGTCTGTGTGTGTGTGTGTGTGTGTGCGTGCGTGTGTGTGTGTGTGTGTGTGTGTATACAAAATATATCAAGAACGGAACGTCGTACGAACTTGAAACTTGAAACTTAAGTTACATACCCTTACCGGACCCGTAATATAATTATACCGTATTATAATTAAAATATAATTTAACATTAGTAATAAAACATAAGAAATAAACAAAAAACTAACCACAATAAATATAACCTAATTTTAATCATGAGTGAAAGACGCAAAATGAAAATCAACCTCAGTTTGGCTTAAAAATACGGAAAATCACTCTTTCACACTAAACTAGGCTCTGTAGAGAAAAATGCTTTATATAAAAGTTGTAGATTTTTAATTTTTTATAAGTTTAATTATACAAATTTTTGTCATACAATGCATACTAAGGCTGAAATCTTAAAAAACCGATTTTTCACACGTTTTCGTGAGAAAAAAACAGAAAATCGCTAATTACTGCTAAACTAAGCGTTATACAAAAAAAAATGTTTGAAATAACAGTTGTAGAATTTTAAATTCTCTACAACTTTTCTTATATAAATATTTGCTCTAAATTGCATATTAAAGCCGTAATCTTAAAAAAACTATGTTTTTACGTGAAAACAGCCTCACCGAGAATTTCAGCACACATGACGCCTACCCTATCTTGTAGAGAATAAAAAATTTAGTAAACCAGGAGATTTTAAAAAAAAATCGTAGGACCAGTTTTTGAGAAAATCACAAAAAAGTGAAAAATTACACGAATAAACTAGTACTTCCAGTTGACCGATTTTGATGTAAATTGGAAAAATGGGGTCGGTAGTGGTTTGTAACTTAAGTTTAAGTTTCGATTTCGTACGATGTTCCGTTCTTGAGATATTCTGTTACACACACACACACACACACACACACACACACACAAAAACATGTTTTTTTGGGTTCAGGCGGTCTGAAAACGTGTAGGTCTGGTGAACAGTGGATTTCTTAAAATCGACAAGAAAACAATACTTTCCTTCCTATATATTCATATAGACAAGAGAAAGTAAAATAAACTATTGGCTTGAGGGGTTAAAAATACAAATATTAAACTTTTCCGGACCATCGCTGTACTTAACAACTAATAAATACATTATTGATGTGATCGCGAGAAAGTGAAGAAGAAAAATTATGAAAAATATTTGACAACGATAATGTTGAAATCTGCCCATAACAGACAGGTGGAGTGTCAAATTATTTACACCCAATCTGTTAGTTGCAGGGCTAAAATAAATAGTTCTGTTTCTTATCGCATGGTCACCCAATTAAATGACTGAATCATTTAAGAACAGAAGAGGTAGAGGTGTAAAAGACACTAATCACAGTTATCTTGTCTGAAAGTAATGAATTTCATTATACAGCCAGACCCTGTGATGAATGAAGTGAAGGTGTCATTTGCGGAGTGGAAAATATGTGCTTTTCAGAGGGCCCGGCATGCTGATAAGCATACTTTTCCACTCAGTGAGGAAGGCAATGGTAAACCACCTGACTCCTCGTTTTACTTAGTAAAGCCTCTAGAGGTTCAAACCAGCTTTTCGGCTGATGACCTAAACACAATGTTGAAATGTATGTGTTATTTATAAACAGTAACCAATATTGAGTGTTTATTTTGATTGTATTGAAGAGTGGGAAGTGGACAGAAAATGTATCGTGGTACCTGGTACCTCCTCAGGTGACCCAGTTCCAAAATAAACTTTTGACACGAGTCTGTGATAGTTGTTGTTGTTGTTGACGACGGTTATGGGGGTGCACTTTTAAAACTACCCTACTCTTTTATCTTTTACCTTTTCATGTCGGACGTCTTATTTCCATCCCTAATAATGATAAGAACGCCAGTCGCCTAAACAAAACAATTATTATTCTACTCGTATTTTTATGTTTTATCTAACACGAAAGTGTTGATATATTTTTTTATTAATGTTTATTGTGGATTTTATTTTTGTATGACCTACCTTAATAAATTGCATACAGTAGAGCGTCAATAATCTGGACGTCGACAATCCGGATTCGATTATGGCGAAAAAATGATCGCTTTTACAGGAATCTATGATTTTAAAAACAGCACGAGTGACGCAACGAGAGAGATCTCTAATACAAAGTGCAGAAATGAAGTTTTTAAGGGCGACGGCAGGCTATAATAGACTGGACATGAAACGTAATGAAAGTATTCGAGCAGAATTACAGGTCCAACCACTATTAGACGGCATTGCGCGCTACAATTCCTGGTGGTGCGAACATGTGAATAGAATGCGAGAGGAAAGACTACCAGTCCAAATATTAAGTTATGCCCCACGGGGTAGACGTGATAGAGGAAGACCGCTACGAAGATGGGTGCCGGAACAGGCTTTAGGCCTATCCGTGTTTGGGTGATGATGATGATGATAGTATTATGCTGCCCAGAGCAGACAGGTGGAGTGTCAAATTATTTACGCCCAATCTGTTCGTTGCAGGGCTAAAATAAATAGTTGTGTTTCTTATCACATGGTCAGCCAATTAAATTACTGAATCATTTAAGGACAGAAGAGGTAGAGGTGTACTGTGACACTAATCAGAGTTATCTCGTCTGAAAGTAATGAATTTCATTATAGCTACAGTTGGACCCTATGGTGAATGAAGTGAAGGTGTCATTGCAGAGTGGAAAATATGTGATTTTCAGAGGCCCGGCATGCTGATAACCGTACTTTTCCACTGAGTGAGTTGTGGCACTGGTAAACCACCTCACTCCTCGTTTTACTTAGTAAAACCTCTACAGGGTCAAACCAGCCTAAAGGGGCTCATCACCTAACCACAACAACATAGTATTATCATTGAAAGACGATACCGTTAGTGACGATAATAAGAACCGAAAATTGTACAGCGAGTATCATCTTTTTCCAAATAGATAGAACCAAACATTACGCGCGCATGCGTATAAGAGCCGCAATAGTTCACAGTAGTGTCTTGCATCTCTAACTGAACACATCGATTATAGAGCGCGTTAACATGCAATACTTTATAATAAATAATCAGCTGATTGTATGTTTATAGGTTATAATATTGTTATTGAAAGACCAAATATATACTATAAGCGCGTCAGCTCGTGATCCGTGTGAGGAATTTCTGTTACGGCATGCAGTGAAAGATTATACTATTCATAAAAAAAACATTTATCATAATGTTCTTGTCATTATAAAGTAACCTTTTGTTTTATTTTTTCAATTTATTCTATAATATAGTAACTCTTTTACTTTTCTTTCATTGTATTTATTAATATTTAGTAATTATTTACAGTTTGAGTCAGGCAGTCCTCAGGAATTACGGTAGGTGTTCTCTTTGCGTTGGCATAAAAGTCCTAAATTATTCTTCTGATTACACATCTATCGAAATCATCCACATTCACTACAGAGTGATCAGGTCTTGTTTTTCTATGTTTCTCAGGTCCGAACCTTATTCTAAAAGCGTTCTATTTTCTTTCCGTATCCATCTAATAGTCGGTTCCGACACGCCACAATAGTGTGCTGCCGTTGTGGTAGCCTTTTTAACGGGATGCAGGTACGCTTCTTTACGTAATTCCTCATAACAACTTTTTATAACTGTTGCAATAATTTGTCGCCCTTCAGAATGAATTACCGCTTTATTTTTCCGAAAAGACATATTAAAATAAAACAAAAGATATGAAAAATACACGTTGAAATTTACCTAACACAAAACAAATAACTTTTGGCACGTTAACAAACTTTAAATTTCAAAAGAAAAATCACTTTAGCGATCAAAAATCATGATTAATGATTAACACATCCGAGACGCACAAGCACAAATATACAACTGTATATTGTGACACGTGTATCCGTTGCGAAAAGCAATAATAAGTAGGCCTATAATAAAATTAATACATAGACATAATAATAATATTTACACGATGACTAAATGTTTTTGTACTGCACGATAAGACGAATATATTAGTCACATTCTATTACGCCACCCGCCCCACTTCCCCAAGCGACAGAGATCATGAGCTGGCGCGCGTACAGTATACATACCAGAGCTACAGAGCTAGTATACGCGCGCCAGCTCATGATCTCTGTCGCCTGGGGAAGTGGGACGGGTGGCGTAATAGAATGTGAGTAATATATTTGTCTTATCGTGCAGTACAAAAACATTGTCATCATGTAAATATTATTATGTCTATGTATTTATTTATTATAGGCCTACATGTTATTGCTTTTCACAACGGATACACGTGTCACAATATACAGTTGTACATTTGTGCCAGGTAATGCGTCTCGGATGTGTTAATCATTATTCATGATTTTTGATCACTAAAGTGATTTTTATTTTGAAATTTAAAGCGTGTTAACGTGCCAAAAGTTATTAGTTTTGTGTTAGGTAAATTTCAACGTGTATTTTTCATATCTTTTGTTTTATTTTAATATGTCTTCCCGGAAAAATAAAGCGGTAATTCATTCGGAAGTGCGACAAATTATTGCATCAGTTATAAAAAACTGTGATGAAGAATCGCGTAAAGGACTCGGAATTGGCTTAACCATTCGATTTTTTTTACCTCAGTAAAAAAATCATAATCATAATTTGCTACTAATTATTTAGGCCTATAAATTAATGTTTTGAAATATATATTTTTTAATTTCCTTATTTTCTATGCTACGTACATATTTTAATTCCTAAGGACTGCCTGACTCAAACTGTAAATAATTACTAAATATTAATAAATACAATGAAAGAAAAGTAAAAGAGTTACTATATTATAGAATAAATTGAAATAATAAAACAAAAGGTTACTTTATAATGACAAGAACATTATGATAAATGTTTTTTTTATGAATAGTATAATCTTTCATTGCATGCCGTAACAGAAATTCCTCACACGGATCACGAGCTGACGCGGCTGCTATACATACCAGAGCTACAGAGTATAACGCTTAGTTAGTTGTGTAACGCTTAGTATCGGCAACGTTACTGACAAGTGATTGGCTAGCTATGAAGGGGGTAGGGGGGTACGCGTACGTTCAGAGCTCATCAACGCAGACAAATAGTTTAAGTGTCTTTTACACATGTGCCTGTTCTTGTTAAGTGCTTCAGTCGTTTAATTAAGTGACCTTGTGATAAGAGAGAGAGAGAGAGATATGCCTATATGAATATATAGGAAGGAAAGTATTGTTTTCATGTCGATTTTAAGAAATCGAGTTTACACCGGATCTATACGTTTTCAGACCCCCTGAACCCAAAAAACATGTTTTTAGCGATTGGTCTGTGTGTGTGTGTGTGTGTGTGTGTGTGTGTGCGTGCGTGTGTGTGTGTGTGTGTGTGTGTGTGTGTGTGTGTGTGTGTGTGTGTGTGAACAGAATATCTCAAGAACGGAACATCGTACGAACTTGAAACTTCAAACTTAAGTTACGTACCACTACCGGACTCGACACGAACATTTTCATCAAAATCGGTCAACCGGAAGTGGCCTTAGTAATTCGTGTAATATTTCACTTTTTTGTGATTTTCTCAAAAACTGGTCCTACGATTTTTTTTTAAATCGCCTGGTTTACTCAATTTTTTATTCTCTACAAGATAGGGTAGGCGTCATGTTTGCTGAAATTCTGGGTGAGGCTGTTTTCACGTAAAAACGTTGTTTTTTTAAGATTACAACTTTAATATGCATTTTAGCGCAAAACTTTATATAATAAAAGTTGTAGAGAATTAAAAATTCTACAACTTTTATTTCAAACAATTTTTTGTATAACGCTTAGTTTAGTGGTAATTTGCGATTTTCTGTTTTTTTTCTCACGAAAATGTGTGAAAAATTGATTTTTTTAAGATTTCGGCCTTAGTATGCATTTTACGACAAAAGTGTTTGTAATTAAATATATAGAAAATTAAAAGATCTACAACTTTTATTTAAAGCATTTTTCTCTACAGAGCCTAGTTTAGAGAGAAAGAGTGATTTTCCGTATTTCTAAGCCAAACTGAGGTTGATTTTCATTTTGCATCATTCACTCATGATTAAAATAAGGTTATGTTTTTGAGGTTAGTTTTTTGTTTATTTCTAATATTTTATTAATAATGTTAGTTTTATTATTAATTATTTGCATTGGCAAGAGAAAGTTGTGTGAGTGTTTCACACCAGATTTTTTATTTGTAGCCCGGAAACTAAAATAATAGCTCACCTAATCGGTGTGAATACAACTATAGTCACTTATATCACGAGTTTGCCCTTGTTTGCAATGAGGGGAAAAGCATCAGTGCGCATGCGCAACTGCTTTTTAATTTCAGCACTACAAAAATAATAAAATACAGTAAAACCTCTCTAATTAGTCACTCTCTAATTCATCACCTTCTATAATAATTCGTCAGCCCTGCCCAGTTCAACCATTGTGTGTGTGTGTGTCTGCGATACGTGTTTGCGCCGTAGTCACGTATCAACGCTGCTGATGACTAATAGCCTCCTGTTTACACTGTTAATCTTTAGTAATATACAAGGAAAACATCCTGTGCAAGTTGTATTGTACTAACGAACTTGGGTATGAGATTTTAAGTGACAAAGAAATTGTGGCCTACGTTTAAAACAAAGATTCACCCTGTTGAGGAAGATAGCAACGAAGAATATGTTTCAAGCCCTGAAAATATTGGTACGTATCGAGAAATAGAAGGAATGCTGACGAAGTGCATCGAATGGTATGAAAGGCAGAAAGAAGCAGAGTTATCAAAATTAACTGTAATACGACAAATTCGCCAGTTGGCTGTGGAAAAAGAAAAGAACTCGTTGGTACAAAAGAAGATAACCCACTTTTTCAAGAAATAAATTTGGCATTTTACATACATATTAGTATAATTAAGTAACGTTTTCTAAATTTTAATGTGATTTTTTTGTAGTGTTAAGTGATACATAGTTAAAGATTCGTTTCATCGATTTTGCAAATTTATACTTTTTCGATTGTAATTTTATATTTGGTAACGTGTACTGTGTTATGCGTTCTACAAATTAGAAAATGTAAGTACAACCATATACAGAATTTCTGAAGTAGTATAAAACTAGATACGTAGACTAATACAAATCTACTGTAGTTATAGGACTTAGGATTACTTATTGTGTTTATCGTTAATGTAAGTTTCATTTATGTAATTCGACTTTTATGGAACTAATATACGTACGAGTATGTTATTTATTAACCGTTCATAGCAAATTCCATAATTCGTCACTTTCTGTATTTCGTCACTCCTTCGGTCCCGAACGAGACGAATTAGAGAGGTTCCACTGTAGGCTACTTCTATACCCGGAGCATATACAGTATATGGCGAAACCTTTGGTAGGTTAACTGTACGAATTTACCGTAAACACAAATGTCGGTTTCTCGAAAACGTGGTCGAACTGTACACAGTGCTGAACGCAGTGTAATAAAATGTTGTGAAGTTGAAGCTAAACAAAAATGCCTTTTCACAAAAGCCATATGAGCCAGTGGCTAACTACTGTGATGTTTCTCTTTTCACAATTCGAAAAGTAAAGAAGGAAATTAAGGACGTGAAGAAACTATTCTTTAACAGTTTTGTTTACACCTACTGGTAAAAAAGAAAACTGTCAGGTAGCTACTAGAGACACAATGGAAAACTCCGATGACAGCAATAGTAAAGAAGGCGATTCATTCGTAAATACAGTAAATCAAACATTTCTAGTCATGTAATTAAGCTATAGGCATTATTACAGGTCATATTTATTTCTTATAAGGTTTATGACTGCCCATAACAGACAGGTGGAGTGTCAAATTTTTTACTCAATCTGTTCGTTGCAGGGCTAAAATAAATAGTTGTGTTTCTTGTCACATGGTCAGCCAATTAAATGACTGAATCATTTCAGAACAGAAGAGGTAGAGGTGTACTGTGACACTAATCAGAGTTATCTCCTCTGAAAGTAATGAATTTCATTATACAGCCAGACCCTGTGGTGAATGAAGTGAAGATGTCATTTGCAGAGTGGAAAATATGTGCTTTTCAGAGGGCCCGGCATGCTGATAAGCATACTTTTCCATTCAGTGAGTTGTGGCAATGGTAAACCACCTCACTCCTCGTTTTACTTAGTAAAACCTCTAAAGGTTCAAACCAGCCTTTCGGCTGATGACCTAAACACAACAACAACAAGGTTTATGAAGTAAAACTCTTTTTCTGAATAATTCACAGCTTACAAAATGTATCTAGAAACTGCACGGTAATAAAATGTACGAGTAGTGTCTCACTGTTGAGGTTGGCAGCACTGCAAATATTTCACTTTCCTTCCTTACAGCCCAAACAAACGCAAAAGGCAATCCCGTGACATCAGTAACTATAGTTGATTTTAGGTTAATGCTGTTATTATTTTTGTCAAGGGTACAACGGTATGAAGTAAATTTAAATAAAATAAGTAAATTGGTAGTGTACTTTGTATGTAAATGGAAGAAAAGTTCACCCACCTTGTTAGAGGACAGTACCTGCTGGTACGAATGCTACGTCACCAAAATGTGTAACAACCACTTGTCGCCAGTTTTTCTTTAGTTGTTGGACTGAACTAGGCGGGGTCTAATTCCAATAGTAAAATATAGACTGTATGAAAACACAGTGAGCGGTGGTTTCAGCTATACAGGGTGATTCAAGAATATATGCAGAAACTTTAGGAGCTTATTGTACATGTAGAAATAATGAAAAACGTTTTCATAAACATGGTTCCGGAAATGCTTCGTTACCGAGTTACGGCTAGCGAAAGATTTCGCCCGGATTTCAGCTCACGTTATGAAATGAGATCTTCCTGAAATTCTTGTAAGGTAGATTAAGGGGCGAATTCAATCGTTTCTTATGATTTTTGACCTGATAAATTGAATAAAACAGGTCCTAGAACTGTAAGTTAAATAGTTTTTGAGAAAACCAGTGTCAAATGCAAAATATAGAGAGAAGAGAGATTTTTTTTTTATTCCTAATTTGTGTACGTTGCAATCTGTTCAGTTCAGAACAATAAGCAACCCCATGACCCAATGAGATGAGGATGATGTGTATGACGTGTAAATGAGGTGTAGTCTTGTACAGACCCAGACCGACCATTCCTGAGAGAGTATGGTTAATTGAACCCTAACCATCAAAGTACACCGGTAACCACTGTCTAATATTCAAATCCGTATAAAAGTAACTATCTTTATTAGGAGAGTGAAGAAAACAAATTTTTTTCATCTTTGGGCAACAATAACTATGTTATTTCACCAAGAAATAGATAAAATTTTAAATGAAACTTGTAGGAAATTTTATTCTCAACAAAACGGTGTAAACAAAGTGCACAGAAAGCGAATAGATGTTTGATTAAATGAATTTTTATTCGTAACTGTAAAAAGTAAATTTAACCAGAAAAACATTAATTTAAACCTATTCAACCAAATTACTGTAAATTTTCAAAAGTTTCTCCGCCGACCTCAATGCATTTTTACTTTCTCTTGCCTATATGAATATATAGGAAGGAAAGTATTGTTTTCATGTCGATTTTTCGAAATCGAGTTTTCACCGGATCTATACGTTTTCAGACCCCCTGAACCCAAAAAAACATGTTTTTAGCGATTGGTCTGTGTGTGTGTGTGTGTGTGTGTGTGCGCGCGTGCGTGCGTGCGTGCGTGCGTGCGTGTGTGTGTGTGTGTGTGTGTGTGTGCGTGTGTGTGTGTGTGTGAACAGAATATCTCAAGAACGGAACATCGTACGAACTTGAAACTTGAAACTTAAGTTACATATCACTACCGGACCCGACACGAACATTTTCATCAAAATCGGTCAACCGGAAGTAGTAGTTTATTCGTATAATTTTTCACTTTTTTGCGAATTTCTCAAAAACTAGTCCTACGATTTTTTTTAAAATCAACTGGTTTACTACATTTTTTATGCTCTACAATATAGGGTAATGGCGCCATGTTTGCTGAAATTCTCGGTGAGGCTGTTTTCACGTAAAAACGTTGTTTTTTTAAGATTACGGCTTTAATATGCATTTTAGCGCAAAAATGTATATAATAAAGTTGTAGAGAATTTAAAATTCTACAACTTTTATTTCAAACATTTTTTTGTATAACGCTTAGTTTAGCGGTAATTTGCAATTTTCTGTTTTTTTCTCACGAAAATGTGTGAAAAATTGATTTTTTTAAGATTTCGACCTTAGTATGCATTTTACGACAAAAGTGTATATAATTTAATTTATAGAAAATTAAAAGATCTACAACTTTTATTTAAAGCATTTTTCTCTACAGAGCCTAGTTTAGAGAGAAAGAGTGATTTTCCGTATTTCTAAGCCAAACTGAGGTTGATTTTCATTTTGCGTCATTCACTCATGATTAAAATAAGGTTATGTTTATTGAGGTTAGTGTTTTGTTTATTTCTAATATTTTATTAATAATGTTAGGTTTATTATTAATTATTTGCATTGGCAAGAGAAAGTTGTGTGAGTGTTTCACACCAGATTTTTCTGCTCGTTTAAGGATAGCTCTTGTTGCTTTCCGTAGTTCAACAGAGCTCCCCTTCAACGGTGTAAAAGCTTCATTAATATGTCTAAGTATTATTGTTATATTAAAAATCTGGTGTGAAACACTCACACAACTTTCTCTTGCCAATGCAAATAATGACCAATATAACCAAACATTAGTAATAAAATATTAGAAATAAACAAAAAACTAACCTCAATAAACATAACTTTATTTTAATCATGAGTGAATGACGCAAAATGAAAATCAACCTCAGTTTGGCTTAGAAATACGGAAAATCACTCTTTCTCTCTAAACTAGGCTCTGTAGAGAAAAATGCTTTAAATAAAAGTTGTAGATCTTTTAATTTTCTATAAATTAAATTATATACACTTTAGTCGTAAAATGCATACTAAGGCCGAAATCTTAAAAAAATCAATTTTTCACACATTTTCGTGAGAAAAAAACAGAAAATTGCAAATTACCGCTAAACTAAGCGTTATACAAAAAATTGTTTGAAATAAAAGTTGTAGAATTATACATTTTCTACAACTTTTATTATATAACGTTTTGCGCTAAAATGCATATTAAAGCTGTAATCTTAAAAAAACAACGTTTTTACGTAAAAACAGCCTCACGCAGAATTTCAGCAAACATGACGCCTACCCTATCTTGTAGAGAATAAAAAATTGAGTAAACCAGGCGATTTTAAAAAAAATCGTAGGACCAGTTTTTGAGAAAATCGCAAAAAAGTGAAAAATTACACGAATAAACTACCACTTCCGGTTGATCGATTTTGATGAAAATGTTCGTGTCGAGTCCGGTAGTGGTACGTAACTTAAGTTTCAAGTTTCAAGTTCGTACGATGTTCCGTTCTTGAGATATTCTGTTCACACACACAGACACACACACACACACACACACACACACGCACACACACACACACACACACACACACAGACACACACACAGACCAATCGCTAAAAACATGTTTTTTGGGTTCAGGGGGTCTGAAAACGTATAGATCCAGTGAAAACTCGATTTCTTAAAATCGACATGAAAACAATACTTTCCTTCCTATATATTCATATAGGCAAGAGAAAGTAAAAAATGATTTTTCACTCCATTTTTTGCATTTAACACTGGTTTTCTCATAAACTACTTAACTTACAGTTCTGGGATCTGTTTTATTGAATTAATCAAGTCAAAAACCATAAGAAACGATTGAATTCGCCCCTTAATCTACCTTACAAGAATTTCAGGAAGACATCATTTCACCTTGTGAGCTGAAATCCGGGCGAAATCTTTCGCTAGCCGTAATTCGGTAACGAAGCGTTTCTGGACCCATGTTTATAAAACGTTTTTTCATTATTTTGAGATGTACAATGAGCTACCAAAGTTTCTGCATATCTTCGTGAATCACCCTGTATAGGATACGTGTGCATGCCACATGCAAACTTCCTTTCTTTCTTCAACTCTATTTACTATTTACATTTCTATATTTATTCTACAGCATGATTTTACTCAACTTTTATGATTTTATTATTATTATTATTATTATTATTATTATTATTATTATTATTATTATTATTATTATTATTATTATTATTATTATGATATATCGTATATAATTTATAAACGTTCATAAAACTCTTTGCATACCGTTTAAATTATTATACTTTTGATGTACAGTACAATTTCAGTAAACGTTTTTTTTTTTATTTATTTAAAGTCGCATCAAATGCTTGCATCCCTTTCAGGCACGGCATATCTTTATACGTTACAAAAAATTTATGCCCATAACAGACAGGTAGAGTGTCAAATTATTTACACTCAATCTGTTCGTTGCAGGGCTAAAATAAATAGTTCTCTTTCTTATCAAATGGTCAGCCAATTAAATGACTGAATCATATAAGAACAGAAGAGGTAGAGGTGTAAAAAACACTAATCAGAGTTATCTTCTCTGAAAGTAATGAATTTTATTATACAGTTGGACCCTGTGGTGAATGAAGTGAAGGTGTCATTTGCAGAGTGGAAAATATGTGCTTTTCAGAGGGCCTGGCATGCTGATAAGCGTACTTTTCCACTCAGTGAGGAAGGCAATGGTAAACCACCTCACTCCTCGTTTTACTTAGTAAAACCTCTACAGGTTCAAACCAGCCTTTTGGCTGATGACCTAAACAACAACAAAAAAATTATGCCCAAAACGAGCAGGTGGAGTGTTATTTTAACTGCACTCTATCTGTTCGGTCCAGGGCTAAAAAAATAGTTCTGTTTCTTATTACATAGTCAGCCACTTATATGACTGAACTATTTAAGAACAGACGAGGTAGAGGTGTAAAAGACACTAGTCAGAGTTATCTCCTCTGAGAGTAATGAATTTCACTATGCAGCCAGACCCTGTGGTGAATGAAGTGAAGGTGTCATTTGCAGGGTGGAAAGTGAGTGCTTTTCGGAGGGCCTGGCGTGCTGATAAGCATACTCTTTCACCTCAGTGAGGAAGGCAATAGTAAACCACCTCACTCCTCGTTTTTACTTAGTAAAACCTCTAGAGGTTCAAACCAGCCTTTCGGCTGTTGACCTAAACAACAACAACAACAACTGCTTGGTTATTAGCGACTACGGTGGGTTATGAAACATTAACTGTGAGATTTGACACGTGAAAATTTCCAGACCCTGACCGGGAATCGAACCCGGGACCTCCGCGTGGCAGGCTAACACGCTAACCACTACGCTACGGAGGCGGTCTAGTAAACGTTTTTAAATGTTATTTTTCCGCAATTTTGTTTTGATAATATTTTGTGAAATTATATACTTTCAAGCGTTTATGTTTTTTCTCTCTTTTGCCTGTATAAATATATAGGAAGGAAAGTATTGTTTCAAAGTCGATTTTTCGAAATCGAGTTTTCACCGGATATACACGTTTTCAGTGAACCGAAAAAACTAGTTTTTCGCGACAGGTCCGTGTGGAACAGAATATCTCAAGAACGGAACATCGTACGAAGTTGAAACTTGAAACTTAAGTTACATACCACTACCGGACCCGACACGAACATTTTAATCAAAATCGATCAATTGGAAGTAGTATTTTATTCGTGTCATTTTCACGTTTTTGCGATTTTCTCAAAAATGGCTACTACAAACACGGTGCCATTGTGATAGTCTTAAGGATTTTCGATATTGAATTTCATTCTCACTGCCGTTGTTCAATATTATTTATAAATTTTACCGTTATTATTATTATTATGAATGTAACAATGAATTTGATTTTATTATATAGGTATAAGACGAGCTAATGTCTCATAGCCGAGTGATTAAGAAGGAAGATATGTGGCATAACTACGCATGCGCTCAAAGGTCTTTACCGTTGTAATCCAAATCTGAAAACATACTACAGTTGTTATCTTGCTTGTTACTATAAGCGCGTCAGCTCGTGATCCGTGTGAGGAATTTCTGTTACGGCATGCAGTGAAAGATTATACTATTCATAAAAAAAACATTTATCATAATGTTCTTGTCATTTATAAAGTAACATTTTGTTTTATTATTTCATGTTATTCTATAATATAGTAACTTTTTTACTTTACTTTCATTATATTGCAGTCCTCAGGAATTAAAATATGTACGTAGCATAGAAAATAAGAAAACTAAAAAATATATATTTCATAACGTTAATTTATAGGCCTATTTTTAACGGGACGCAGGTACGCTCCTTTACGCGATTCCTCATCACAGTTTTTTTATAACTGATGCAATAATTTGTCGCCCTTCCGAATGAATTACCACTTTTTTTTTCCGAAAAGACATACATTAAAATAAAACAAAAGGTATGAAAAATACACGTTGAAATTTACCTAACACAAAACAAATAACTTTTGGCACGTTAACAAACTTTAAATTTCAAAAGAAAAATCACTTTAGTGATCAAAAATCATGATTAATGATTAACACATCCGAGACGCAAAAGCACAAATATACAACTGTATATTGTGACACGTGTATCCGTTGCGAAAAGCAATAATAAGTAGGCCTATAATAAAATTAATACATAGACATAATAATAATAATAATATTTAAAGGATGACTAAATGTTTTTGTACTGCCCGATAAGACAAATATATTACTCACATTCTATTAGGCCACCCGCCCCGCCCCGCCCCACTTCCCCAGGCGACAGAGATCATGAGCTGGCGCGCGTATAGTAGTTTACTGGATGCATAAACGCTTGCTGACAAAAATGAGTAAAATTATACGACAATGTTATTGGATCGGCGCGTATGGGTTGTGCGAGTGAGAGCGTTATGCATTCTCTCACTCCCACCGCTAGGGGACATTAGTTCATCTGAATTATATACATTAAAATCTCTCTATTGCGGAAATCTCTCTTTAACGGCATTATTTGCCGACCCCGACCCTTTCGTATACTACGATAATGTATTTAGCTCTCGTTATAGCGGCACAAAAATCTCTCTATAGCGGCAAAACAATATCTTCAGGATATGGATTTAGACGCCTATTTAGCGGCAGACAATGACTCAGCCACTTCAGCAGATGTTGGCGATGATGCAATAATCGAAAATGTCTTAGCCCAAAACAACGAGCAAGAAAGTGAAGATGACGATGAAATGGAAACAGAAATGTTGTCCCTTCAAGTAAACAAGCACTAGACGCTATTCTTGTTGTTTCAACGTACTGTCATTGCCAATATGTAAATGAAAATTTACAAGTTTTAAACATTGAAAATGAGATTGAAGACATGTTTTGAATTGAAAACGAAACAAAATTTACAACTTATTTTACGAAATGAAATGTACTTCACAGTCATTGTTTCCTTAATAACAAAAAAATATATACTGTACTGTGTATTTTTTTGTGTTTGTGTAGCCTATGTTTTAGGAGATTTTAATTGTATGTATCTTATGTTTATTACTGTTGAGTGAAAACCGAGTTTCAGTGCTAATTAATTTTAGGCTATCTATTACGGTATGTACTACTGTATGAATGATTATTGAAAAAAGTTCAATACGAAAAGTGAAATTCTATTGTTAAACATTAGTAACACAACATCTAATAAAACCAGTTTGTATCCAAATTTCTTGTTAAGTTAATAACCTACACTTTATGTAGGTAATTAATTTAAATATCTCACTGTATTGAAGTAATCTACTGTATTAAACATTCGTCATAAAGTTATCTATTCAGTAGTTTTTCAAAAACTTATTCCATGCACCATTTACATACGTATATAAGTTATTTTGTACAGAAAAATTAGCACTTTAACTTCCCTCCCACCGTTAATTACTCGCTCTCTCTATAACGGAACTCTCTTTATAGCGGCGGTATCTCATGGTCCCTTCAATTCCGCTATAGAGAGATTTTACTGTATATTTAAAAATTATTACATCTTATTCCTTTAAACTTATTAAAACATAATACGAATATTATTTGATAATGCTGTCGTTTTTATACTATTAAATAGCACTGCAGTTGTTCTTTTTTTTATTATTTTATTATTCTAATTATTGTTGCATTTAAAGTTCAGCCTTTCTTAGTTTGCTCCTACTGTCAACAAATAATGACGTCACTGAGCATGCGCATTATATAAAAATGATTACACGCTGATTAAAAAGTAACAACAAAATACTTTTAAAAGAATTTTTATAAATGAAATTGTTAGGCGTACATTAAATCATGACTGATGTTTTAAGTACTTATAATTTAAAAAATCTGGTGTGAAACACTCACACAACTTTCTCTTGCCAATGCAAATAATTTACAATATAATTTAACATTAGTAATAAAATATTAGAAATAAACAAAAAACTAACCTCAATAAACCTAACCTTATTTTAATCATGAGTGAAACACTCAAAATGAAAATCAACCTCAGTCTGGCTTAAAAATACGGAAAATCACTATTTCACGCTAAACTAGGCTCTGTTGAGAAAAATACGATAAAAATAAGTTGTAGATCTTTAAATTTCCTATAAATTTGGTTATATACACTTTTGTCGTAAAATGCATACTGAGGCCAAAATCTTAAAAAAATCGATTTTTCACACGTTTTCGTGAGAAAAAATCAGAAAATCGCTAATTACTGCTAAACTAAGCGTCATACAAAAAAATGTTTGAAACAGAAGTTGTAGGTTTTTAAATTCTCTACAACTTTTATTATATAAGTTTTTGCGCTAAAATTTATATTAAAGCCGTAATCTTAAAAAAACAACGTTTTTACGTGAAAACAGCCTCACCGAGAATTTCAGCAAACATGGCGCCTACCCTATCTTGTAGAGAATAAAAAATTGAGTAAAATAGGCGATTTTAAAAAAAATCGTAGGACCAGTTTTTGAGAAAATCGCAAAAAACTGAAAAATTATACGAATAAACTACTACGTCCGGTTGACCGATTTTGATGAAAATGTTCGTGTCGCGTCCGGTAGTGGTATGTAACTTAAGTTTCAAGTTCGTACGATGTTCCGTTCTTGAGATATTCTGTTCACACACACACACACACACACACACAGACCAATCGCTAAAAACATGTTTTTTGGGTTCAGGGGGTCTGAAAACGTATAGATGCGGTGAAAACTCGATTTCGAAAAATCGACATGAAAACAATACTTTCCTTCCTATATATTCATATAGGCAAGAGAAAGTAAAAATAGTTAACTTTGTAGGAATACGACATATGTAAAGTGGTGGACCCTAGAGTGCACCCTGTAGTAGCTGGCTTTGGTTTGTTTACAGTAGGAGCAAACTAAGGACGGCTAAACTGTATTACCTAATGATTTTGTTTTTATTCCTAATTTGTGTACGTTGCGATCTGTTCAATTGAGAACAATAAGCAACCCCATGACCCAATGACATGAGGATGATGTGTACGACGTGTAAATGAGGTTTAGTCTTGTTCAGACTCAGGTCGACCATTCCTGAAAGAGATTAATTCATTGAATTCCAACCATTGAAGTACACCGGTAACCACTGTCTAGCATTCAAATCCGTATAAAAGTAACTACCTTTACTAGGATTTGAACCAGGAATCTTCGTCTCCGAAAATCAGCTGTTAAACAGCTGATTTTGGCGACGACTTTACCTCTAGACCAACCCGGTTGGTACCTAATAATAATTGTTAAATTTAATAAACGTTTATTATTTTATTATAATATGATTGAAAAACGGCTGTCAGAATGAAACCCAACATGGGAAAAGCTTAGGATTATTACAGTGACACAATTTTTGGACTAAAATTTGAAAGTAATATTGTTGTTGTTTCATATTACAGCACAAGAAATATATAATATTCCTATAAAATTTTTTGTTAAAAAAATGCTTTTACAAAAAACTAACACTGCAATAAAACTGACTAGTCCTGTTTGAAATTGTATCAAAACTCATTAAGTAATGTTGAAAAATTAACAAATTTCTTCAAGTTCGGAGCTTCTGTTATAGCATTCATTTAAATGAATATAAAACTTTTAAAGTTCATATAGCTTAATTGACTATAACTTAATTCAATAGCTTAACGGGCAGGTGGAGTGTTATTTTAATTGCACTCTATCTGTTTGGTCCAGGGCTAAAAAAATAGTTCTGTTTCTTTATCACATAGTCAGCCACTTATATGACTGAACTATTTAAGAACAGAAGAGGTAGAGGTGTAAAAGACACTAGTCAGAGTTAACTCCTCTGAGAGTAATGAATTTCACTATGCAGCCAGACCCTGTGGTGAATGAAGTGAAGGTGTCATTTGCAGGGTGGAAAGTGAGTGCTTTTCGGAGGGCCTGGCATGCTGATAAGCATACTCTTTCAACTCAGTGAGGAAGGCAATGGTAAATCACCTTACTCCTCCTTTTACTTAGTAAAACCTCTACAGGTTCAAACCAGCCTTTCGGCTGTTGACCTAAACAAATTTTTGGACTCATTTTTTAAGGAATAATACGTAGATTTTGAAAATTATTATACAATTTTGATAATTATTAGGTATTACAACTGAAATGGTAGAATTATAGTCAAGTGCCTAGTAGGTGATTCACTACTGAAGCTTGTAGAACGAACGCAGGTAAGTTAGATTGCTGCGCGTGTGTGTAAGGATCGGTTTATGATATAGGTTACACAGAGCTGTACATAGCGTACTTAAATAACATTTATTTCGGGCAATTGCTCTTTTTGGAAAATCGGGATAAGAACAATACTTTCCTTACCTATATATTCATAAACGGCAAGAGAAAGTAAAAACATAAATGAAAATGTACATAATGATAGTTGACGAACATTTTAGGATGGTAGTAGTATATCAACACAGTTATAGATAATGGAAACGGATATAGGTAATGCCCCGATGTTTTGTCTGTTATCTACAGCAACAAAAAAAATCTGGTGTGAAACACTCACACAACTTTCTCTTGCCAATGCAAATAATTAACAATAAACCTAACATTAGTATTAAAACATTAGAAATGAACAGAAACTAACCTCAAAAACATAACCTTATTTTAATCACTCGTGAATGACGCAAAATGACAATCGAACTCAGTTTGGCTTAAAAATACGGAAAATCACGCTTTCACGCTAAACTAGGCTCTGTAGAGAAAAATGCTCTAAACAAAAGTTGTAGATCTTTTAATTTTCTATAAATTTAATTATATACACTTTTGTCGTAAAATGCATACTAAGACCGAAATGTTAAAAAAAAAACGATTTTTCTCACGTTTTCGTGAGAAAAAAAACAGAAAATCGCAAATTACCGCTAAACTAAGCGTTATACAAAAAAATGTTTGAAACAGAAGTTGTAGGTTTTTAAATTCTCTACAACTTTTATTATATAAGTTTTTGCGCTAAAATTTATATTAAAGCCGTAATCTTAAAAAAACAACGTTTTTACGTGAAAACAGCCTCACCGAGAATTTCAGCAAACATGGCGCCTACCCTATCTTGTAGAGAATAAAAAATTGAGTAAAATAGGCGATTTTAAAAAAAATCGTAGGACCAGTTTTTGAGAAAATCGCAAAAAACTGAAAAATTATACGAATAAACTACTTACTTTTACTTCCGGTTGACCGATTTTGATGAAAATGTTCGTGTTGCGTCCGGTAGTGGTATGTAACTTAAGTTTCAAGTTCATACGATGTTCCGTTCTTGAGATATTCTGTTCACACACACACAGACCAATCGCTAAAAACATGTTTTTTTGGGTTCAGGGGGTCTGAAAACGTATAGATCCGGTGAAAACTCGATTTCGAAAAATCGACATGAAAACAATAAGTACTTTCCTTCCTATATATTCATATAGGCAAGAGAAAGTAAAAAACAAAATGAAGAGATATTATTAACAACACTGCCGATTGGAAATTGTTGACGAAATGAAATAAAAAGGTAATCTGTAGGGAAATCAACAGCAGTGTCCCGGCGATAACCACTACTAAAAAAATCTGGTGTGAAACACTCACACAACTTTCTCTTGCCAATGCAAATAATGACCAATATAAGCTAACATTAGTAATACAACATTAGAAATAAACAAAAAACTAACCTCAATAAACATTACCTTATTTTAATCATGAGTGAAACACGGAAAATGAATATCAACCTCAGTTTGGCTTTAAAATACGGAGAAGCATTCTTTCACGCTAAACTAGGCTCTGTAGAGAAAAATGCTCTAAATAAAAGTCGTAGATCTTTTAATTTTTTTATAAATTTTATTATATATTTTTGTCGTAAAGTGCTTACTAAGGCCTAAATCTGAAAACAATCGATTTTTCACACAATTTCGTGAGAAAAAAAACAGATAATCGCTAATTACTGCTAAACTAAGCGTTATACAAAAAAATGTTTAAAGTAAAAGTTGTAGAATTTTATATTGTCTACAACTTTTATTAAAAACGTTTTTGCGCTAAAATGCATATTAAAGCCGCAATCTTAAAAAAAACAATTGTTTTTCGTGAAAACAGCCTCACCAAGAATTTTAGCAAACATGGCGCCTACCCTCTCTTGTAGAGAATAAGAAACTTAATAAACCAGGCGATTTTTAAAAAAAATCGTCGAACCAGTTTTTGAGAAAATCGCAAAAAAGTGAAAAATTACACGAATAAACTACTACTTCCGGTTGACCAATTTTAATGAAAATGTTCGTGTCGGGTCCGGTAGTGGTATTAAACTTAAGTTTCAAGTTCTTGAGATATTCTGTTCACATACACACACACACACAGACCAATCGTTAAAAACACGTTTGTATGGTTTCAGGGTGAAGACGTGTATATTCGGGTGAAGAGTGGTGTAGTTGTTAAAATCGACATGAAAACAATACTTTCCTTCCTATATACTCATATAGGCAAGAGAAAGTAAAAACATAAATGAAAATGTAAATAATGATAGTTGACGAACATTTTAGAATGGTTGTACGTATATCAACACAGTTATAGATAATGGAAACGGATATAGGTAATGCCCCGATGTTTTGTCTGTTATCTACAACAAAAACAAAAAAAAATGAAGAGATTATTAACAACACTGCCGATTGGAATTGTTAACGAAATGAAAAAAATGTAATCTGTAGGGAAATCAACAGCAGTGTCCCGGCGATAACCACTACTGAAATAATTATGTCCGTACCTATTCAACACACCCTTGTTTTTTCATTAACCGTCAAAAGATAGGCCTACATACTGTATTGTGAACACCTCCCTCTCTCATCTCATCTCTCCATAAATAACCACTTAACGTCACTCTCTTTTATTTTTACTTTCTCTTGCCTATATGAGTATATAGGAAGGAAAGTATTGTTTTCATGTCGATTTTAACAAATACACTCTTCACCCGAATATACACCTAAACAGACCCCCTCACACCCACACAACAACATGTTTTTAGCAATTGGTGTGTGTGTGTGTGTGTGTGTGTGTGTGTGTGTGTGTGTGTGTGTGAACAGAATATCTCGAGAGCGGAACATCGTACAAACTTGAAACTTCAAACGCAAGTTACATACCACTACCGGACCCGACACGAACATTTACATCAAAATTGGTCAACCGGAAGTAGTAGTTTATTCGTGTAATTTTTCACTTTTTTGTGATTTTCTCAAAAACTGGTTCTACGATTTTTTTATAAATCGCCTGGTTTGTTAAATTTTTTATGCTCTGCAAGATAGGGTAGGCGCTATGTTGGCTGAAATTCTTGGTCAGGCTGTTTTCACGTAAAACATTTTTCTTTTAAGATTGCGGCTTTTATGTGGATTTCAGCGAAAAAATTTATAGTCTACGTATAATTAAAGTTGTAGAGAATTTAAACTCCTACAACTTTTATTTCAAACATGGTTTTGTATAACACTTAGTTTAGCGGTAATTAGCGATTTTCTGTTTTTTTCTCACGAAAACGTGTGAAAAATTGATTTTTTTAAGATTTCGGCCTTACAATGCATTTTTCGGCAAAAGTATACCTATATAATTAATTTTACAGGAAATTAAAAGATCTACAACTTTTATTTAAAAAAATTTTCTCTACAGAGCCTAGTTTAGCGTGAAAGAGTGATTATCCGTATTTTTAAGCCACACTGAAGTAGATTTTCATTCTGCGTCGTTCACTCATGATTAAAATTAGGTTATGTTTGTTGAGGTTAGTTTTTTGTTTATTTCTAATGTTTTATTACTAGTGTTAGGTTATATTGTTAATAATTTGCATTGGCAAGAGAATGTTGTGTGAGTGTTTCACACCAGATTTTTTACTCTCTCTTGCCTATATGAATAAATAAGAAGGAAAGTATTGTTATCATGTCAATTTTAACTAATACACTCTTCACCGGATCTACACGTAAACAGACCCCCTGAATCCAAAAAACATGTTTTTAGCGATTGGTCTGTGGGTGTGTGTGTGTGTGTGAACAGAATATCTCAAAAACGGAACATCATACGAGCTTGAAACTTGAAACTTAAGTTACATACCACTCCCGGAGACGACACGAACATTTTCATCAAAATCGGTCAACCGGAAGTAGTAGTTTATTCGTGTAATTTTTCACTTTGCGATTTTCTCTAAAACTGGTCCTACGATTTTTTTTTTAAATTACCTGATTTACTAAATTTTTATGCTCTACAAGAAAGTGTAGGCGCAATGTTTGCTGAAATCCTTGGTGAAGCTGTTTTTGCGTAAAGAAATTGTTTTTTTTTAAGATTGCGGCTTTATTATGCAATTCAGCGCAGAAATGTAATTAATAAAATTTGTAGAGAATTTGAAGTCCTACAACTTTTATTTAAACATTTTTTTTGTGTAACGCTTAGTTTAGCGGTAATTAGCGATTTTCTGTTTTTTTTTCTCACGAAAACGTGTGAAAAATCGATTATTTTTAACATTTCGGTCTTATTAGGCCTACTCATTTTACGACAAAAATGTATAAAACCAAAATGATAGATAATTAAAAGATCTGCAACTTTTATTTAAAGCATTTTCTCTACAGAGCCACAGAGCCTAGTTTAATGGGCAAGAGTGGTTTTCCGTATTTTACCTAGTTTAGAAAGTACCTTCACTGGGTTTCTTAAGGGGGGAGTCTACCACTAAAAAATTTTTTTTTTCACTTTATTTTTATTTCAATTTTTAAAAATTTGAAATTTTCGGAATAAAATGATGTATTTTGTTTTATCATATGTTGCTTAGAAACATTTTAAAATTATTTTTGAATATATTGTTGCACATACGATTTGCGACCGTTTTTTACAAAAAATTATTAATTTTCAATGTTTTGTAACTTTTGAATAAAATGTCCGAAAAGGTTGGTCTTTTTTTTGTTTGAAAGTTCATTTCGTGTCCAATGTAGTTCATTAAATACCCTCAGAAGAGAACAAGAACATATGGAAAGAGAAGGTGTGACATATGGAGTAGGACAATTTTAACTAACACCTCAAATATAAGTTCAAAACTTATTACTAATCTTTTTTGTTCATTTTCGGCAAATTTTTTTTTCGTGTTTTAAAATATTAGGAAAACCATAACTTTGTTAAAAATAGAGCTAGAAGTATAAATTTTTTTTTAAAATGACCAGATTTTTTTGTTCTACATACTAAAGTATTGATTCCTCAAAGTTAGTAAATTAAAATTTTTTACAAACATTTAAATCTTGCAAGATGAAAAGAATATCGTAATTTCAATTTTTTTTTTTTAATTTTTAAAATTTATTAACTACAGACAATTCAATTCTACAGTATGGAGAACCAATTTTTTTTTCATTTCTGTAAAAAAATGAAGGTAATACCTCAAAAAAGAGTAAAGAGATACGATTTTCCTAAGAAATATTTATTTCTCACCCCCGAACGATTTTTAGGGGTTGAAAGGGAAAAATTTCATCACTAATACTTATTTTAAACATATTTAAAACAAACACAAACATTTACTGAAAGAAATAAAGTGTTTAATTTGAAAAAAAGAAAAAAATATCATGTGTAGACTCCCCCCTTAAAGGTCAAACAATTAGTCAATATTTCTACCTTGAGGTACTTTCTAAACTACGTCACACAAAGGGTAAGGAAAAAACGCCCCGAAATGTGGAAGGACAAATCATGGGTTCTCCACAAACGTAATGCGCCAGCTCATTCCGCGTTATCTGTCATGAAGTTCCTAGCCAAGTACAGCATCTCTGTGTTAGAACATCCACCTTATTCACCAGATCTTGCACCATGTGACTTCTACCTGTTCCCTAAGATGAAATCTGCATTAAAAGGGACAAGATTTGAGTCTTTGGAAACTGTAAAAGAGAAAGCGTGTCCTGAAGGAGCTGACAGAAGATGACTTCCAGCACTGTTTCCAACAATGGAAAATTCGAATGGAGCGTTGTAGGGATAGGGAAGGAGTGTATATTGAAGGTGACAATAAGTGATTATGCATAAAATTTAAAAAAATGTTTTACGTCAGTTTCTTTATTTAATAGCCACACTTCGTATATTTTTTTACTTTCTCTTGCCTATATGAATATATAGGAAGGAAAGTATTGTTTTCATGTCGATTTTTCGAAATCGAGTTTTCACCGGATCTATACGTTTTCAGACCCCCTGAACCCAAAAAACATGTTTTCAGCGATTGGTCTGTGTGTGTGTGTGTGTGTGTGTGAACAGAATATCTCAAGAACGGAACATCCTACGAACTTGAAACTTGAAACTTAAGTTACATACCACTACCGGACGCGACACGAACATTTTCATCAAAATCGGTCAACCGGAAGTAGTAGTTTATTCTTATAATTTTTCAGTTTTTTGCGATTTTCTCAAAAACTGGTCCTACGATTTTTTTTAAAATCGCCTATTTTACTCAATTTTTTATTCTCTACAAGATAGGGTAGGCGCCATGTTTGCTGAAATTCTGGGTGAGGCTGTTTTCACGTAAAAACGTTGTTTTTTTAAGATTACGGCTTTAATATAAATTTCAGCGCAAAAACTTATATAATAAAAGTTGTAGAGAATTTAAAAACCTACAACTTCTGTTTCAAACATTTTTTTGTATAACGCCTAGTTTAGCGGTAATTTGCGATTTTCTGTTTTTTTTCTCACGAAAACGTGAGAAAAATCGATTTTTTTAACATTTCGGTCTTAGTATGCATTTTACGACAAAAGTGTATATAATAAAAGTTATAGAAAATTAAAAGATCTACAACTTTTGTTTAGAGAATTTTTCTCTACAGAGCCTAGTTTAGCATGAAAGCGTGATTTTCCGTATTTTTAAGCCAAACTGAGTTCGATTGTCATTTTGCGTCATTCACGAGTGATTAAAATAAGGTTATGTTTTTGAGGTTAGTTTTTGTTTATTTCTAATATTTTATTAATAATGTTAGGTTTATTATTAATCATTTGCATTGGCAAGAGAAAGTTGTGTGAGTGTTTCACACCAGATTTTTAGAAATCGTTATGGAAACGGTACTCGTGTTCCCTATATAATTAAAAGGGCAAGAGAAAGTAATAAGGGAATTAATGAACAAGTATTTTTTTTCTCCCTAACCCTTGTAACAGCGGCCATCATCCCTATAGGTACTGAAATACAATTTTGTTGAACACTTTCCAAATAATATTACCCTTTAGGCTAATGACAATCCTTCTTGGTTGCGCCGTTTCCCGCTAACTTAATTTAGAATATTTCTTCTTCTTTTCCTCTCTTATGTAGTTTTTTTTTTGGTCGTATCATTTGGTTTTTTTACTTTCTCTTGCCTATATGAATATATAGGCAGGAAAGTATTGTTTTCATGTCAATTTTAAAAAATCGAGTTTTCACCGGATCTGCACGTTTTCAGACCCCCTGAACCCAAAAAAACATGTTTTTAGCGATTGGTCTCTGTGTGTGTGTGCGTGTGAACAGAATATCTCTAGAACGGAACATCGTACGAACTTGAAACTTAAGTTACATACCACTACCGGACCCGACACGAACATTTTCAACAAAATTCAACCGGAAGTAGTAGTTTATTCGTGTAATTTTTCACTTTTTTGCGATTTTCTCAAAAACTAGTTCTACGATTTTTTTTAAAAATCGCACCATTTACTCAATTTTTTATTCTCTACAATATAGGGTTGGCGCCATGTTTCCTGAAATTCTCGGTGAGGCTGTTTTTACGTAAAAAAAGTGTTTTTTTAAGATTAGGCCTACGGCTTTAATATGCAATTTAGCGCACAAATTTATATAATAAAAGTTGTAGAGAATTTAAAATTCTACAACTTTTATTTCAAACATTTTTTTGTATAACGCTTAGTTTAGCGGTAATTTGTAATTTTCTGATTTTTTCTCACGAAAACGTGTGAAAAATCGATTTTTTAAGATTTCGGCCTTAGAATGCATTTTACGACAAAACTGTATATAATAAAATTTATAGGAAATTAAAAGATGTACAACTTTTATTTAGAGCATTTTTCTTTACAGAGCTTAGTTTAGCGTGAAAGAATGATTTTCCATGTTTTTAAGCCAAACTGAGGTAGATTTTCATTTTGCGTCTTTCACTCATGATTAAAATAAGGTTATGTTTTTTGAGGTTAGTTTTTTGTTTATTTCTCATTAGAAATAAAACATTTTTTATTACTAATGTTAGATTATATTGTTTAAATTATTTGCACTGGCAAGAGAAAGTTGTGTGAGTGTTTCACACCAGATTTTTTTCCGAAATCGAGTTCCCTGTGTGTAAAAGTAAAATAGATTCCAGGAGGTTCTGTTATAGTAAAATAGAATATTTTTTTATTGTGTGTGTGCGTGCGTGTGGGGGGGGTTGCATTCGTTTGAAATGCGCGTTATGATTAGATAAAGACCGAAATCTACCGTGTTTCAATTAGTTCTGGATTTTTTTATCAAATAAATAATTAAAGATTGTTCTTGTAAATCTTCTTCTTCTTCTCTCGTACAAGGTTTGGGCATTTCTGCCTGTTCCGAACCTCTCAAATCTGCCCATCTCTTTCTCGGGCGTCCTCGTTCTCTCCTGCCCTCCGGCTTATAGCCCACAGTCTGCTTACTCTGGTACAAAACATTCGTTTTCAAACTTTCCCTATTTAACGTATTTGTTTGTATTTATTACATTTATTTATTTACAGGTTTTGATATAAAATGGTAAGTTAAATATTATGAATCCGACCAAGTTAATAACCCAGGATGTACCGGGTGATTTTTTAGTCCTGTTACCCAATAATTGTTAATGTCTGGTAATTTTTTTCTAAGAAAGGGATATTTTGTTTTGTGACACAAAGTTGGTAGCCCTACTCAACCGGTATAGATACGACAGTTTGAGTTGATTCTCCTTGAGTTGCGTAAAATTTTGTGCTGTTTCCAGTTGTGTTACGAACAGAATGTCTTTTACTCTAGAACAACGGGTTTTCATTCTTGAACAATATTTTGGTACAAAATCGTATGCGAGTGTAAAAGAATCATTTCAAATTGAATTTTTTGGTGTTCCTCCACTCTATTCTAGTCAATTTCTAGGCTAAGTAACTGATTTTTAGAGGCAGGTATTGTTTGCAGCAGAAAACGTAGTGGTCGACCAACTCTCTTGACAGATGACGTTAAGAGAATGTGAAAACAAGATTGCTCAATTCTCCATGGAAAAGTTTACAAAAACTTTCCTCGCATGTTGATTTGTCATGTTCGAGTGCTCAGAAAGCTGCTAAAAAATTGAAATTGTATACGTATCACATACGATTAGTTCTAGAGCTTCAGCCTCCAGATTTAAACAAGAGATTGTTTTAGGATAAAAGACATTCTGTTCGTAGCACGACCGAAAATGGTACAAAATTTTACACAGCTCAAGGAGAATCAACTCACACTGCCATATCCATACTGGTTGAGTAGGGCTACCAACTTAGTGTCACAAAACAAAATTTATTTTTTTTAAAAAAATGTTACCAGACATTAACAATTGGGTACAGGACTAAAAAATCACCCTGTATTTGTTAAATTAAAGCGCCGGATGATAAGAATATGTTTTTAGTCTAGTTAGGAGGCGCTACCACTACAAATGCAGCAGCTGTGAAACACTACTAATCCATTCCATACAATCATTCATTGTCCCAGTACTATAACAACGCACTGCATTCCACAACAACTACACGTAGCTGCGACTCGAGCAATACTGCTCCGTTTTGTCAACTGGACGTGCAAACGACTATAGGGAGTTGACTGTTTCTACATGCTCTGTAGAGTCGTATTATTATGAATAAATTTGACTACAGTTCAGACTTTCTTAGTTTGTTCCTACTGTAAACAAATAATGACGTCACTGAGCATACGCATTACATAAAAATATGTACACGCTGATTAAAAAGTAACAACAAATTATTTTCAAAGGTAGACTATTTAAATTCAGAATACTTTTAAAAGTATTTTTCTAAATGAAATTTTTAGGCCTACATCATAAAATATCATGACTGATGTTTTAAGTAATTTAAGTAAAGGGTGATTCAAAAAGAGCGCCGGTTTTTAAACGGCTGGTAAATTTTTGTTTATCGGTTGGCAACATTGTTTGACCTCATTTCTATTTCGGAGAACATTCCGATTGACGATTCAGTTGTAGTTTCTCTTGTTCGCAGTGTAGTACTCTCGCAGTCTGTGTCTAACCATGGACAAGTTTACTATTGCACAACGAGTGTTAATCGTCAAAACATTTTACCAGAGTGGAGAGAGTTATGCGGCTACTGTCAGGCGACTTCGCGGTACTCTGGGACGTAATGAAGCACCGAATGAATCAACAGTTCGCAGGCTCATGAAAAAGTTTTTTGAGACGGGTTCAACAGTCGACCTTAAAAGTTCTGGACGTCGTCGTTCTGGCCGAACTGAGTAGAACGTTGCGTTGGTTCGTGACAGTGTGGCTGTTAGCCCAGCAAAATCAATACGTCGCCGTTCTCAACAATTGGGTTTACGATGTTCTTCTGTACGGAGAATTCTTCGGTACGATCTCCAATATCACCCGTATAAAATTCAGTTGACGCAACATTTGAAAGTGGCAGACCACCAGAAGAGACGACAGTTTGTTGACTGGGTATTGAGAAAACGGCAGGATGATGACACCTTCGCAAACAAAATCATTTTCAGTGATGAGGCGCACTTCCACTTAAACGGTTTTGTTAATAAACAGAACTGCCGTATGTGGGGTTTAGAAAACCCTCGCGTGGTTAATGAAAGGGAAATGTATGCACAGCGAGTGACAGTTTTGTGCGGCTTTTGGTCGGGCGGTGTCATCGGCCCTTACTTTTTTGAAAATCAAGAAGGACAAGCCGTACAGTAAATGGAGACCGATACCGTACGATGATTAGGGAGTTTTTGTGGCGTCATTTGGATGGAATGGACATTGACGAGTTGTGGTTTCAGCAGGATGGTGCCACCTGTCACGCTGCACGAGAAACAATGTTGTTGCTCCGTGAACGGTTCCAGGATCGCATCAATTCTCGTAATTCCGACCATCAATGGCCACCAAGGTCGTGTGACTTGACGCCTTGTGACTTTCATCTTTGGGGTCATCTGAAGTCATTGGTGTATGCCAATAAACCCCGAAACATCAATGACTTGAAGGAGGAAATTCGACGGGTTATCGGGCAAATGGAAGTCGAAACTTGTCGTGCAGTAATATCCAATTTCATGGACAGAGTTGATGCGTGCCAGCGCAGTAGAGGAGGACACATGCATGACATCATTTTTCATACATAAAATCGGAAGGAAAGATGAACTTGTTGATGTATTTATTTTCAGTTTTTCAATAAAATAAATCTCTTAATTTGATATATCAAAACCGGCGCTCTTTTTGAATCACCCTATACTTATAATTCGAAATATAGTTAACTTAATAGGAATACAGCATCCATAAAGTGGTGGAGTGTAGCGTGCACCCTGTAGTAGGTGGCTTTGGTTTGTTGACAATAGAAGCAAACTAACAACGGCTGAATAGACTACAGATAGATAGATGTATGACTTACCCTCTAGTGAAACGCACAACGTCCAAATGCCACCGTGCATCGGTACTAGGAAGACGGCTGCAACAACGCTGTAGTCGCTGTCACCGTAGAATGGGTATTCCTTTCTAATTGACACTCTCGTCACATGCCCGTCTAAATAATTTAAAGCTTCTATCTGAAATTAAAATTAAAAATTATTCGTTAATTACAAAACTTGTTGCGATTGAAAACCGTAAAAATTGCCCTCTAATTATTTTTAAATGTTTTATTTATTCTCCACCTTCTTTACCAAAATCTTTACAATACATATTAATTTCTGTATCTATAACTTTAAAATGTAAAACTATTTTTACTTTCTCTTGCCTATATGAATATATAGGAAGGAAAGTATTGTTTTCATGTCGATTTTTAGAAATCGAGTTTTCACCGGATCTATACGTTTTCAGACCCCCTGAACCCAAAAAACATGTTTTTAGCGATTGGTCTGTGTGTGTGTGTGTGTGTGTCTGTGTGTGCGCGCGCGTGGGTGTGAGTGTGTGTGTGTGTGTGTGTGTGTGTGTGTGTGTGAGAGTATGTGAACAGAATATCTCAAGAACGGAACATCGTACGAACTTGAAACTTGTAACTTAAGTTACATATCACTACCGGACCCGACACGAACATTTTCATCAAAATCGGTCAACCGGAAGTAGTAGTTTTTTCGTATAATTTTTCACTTTTTTGCGATTTTCTCAAAAACTAGTCCTACGATTTTTTTTAAAATCAACTGGTTTACTACATTTTTTATGCTCTACAAGATAGGGTAGGCGCCATGTTTGCTGAAATTCTGCTTGAGGCTGTTTTTACGTAAAAACATTTTCTTTTTAAGATTGCGGCTTTAATATGCATTTTAGCGCAAAACGTTATATAATAAAAGTTGTAGAGAATGTAAAATTCTACAACTTTTATTTCAAACATTTGTTTTGTATAACGCTTAGTTTAGCGGTAATTAGCGATTTTCTGTTTTTTTTCTCACGAAAACGTGAGAAAAATCGATTTTTTAAACATTTCGGCCTTAGTATGCATTTTACGACAAAAGTGTATAGAATTAAATTTATAGAAAATGAAAAGATCTACAACTTTTATTTAGAGCATTTTTCTCTACAGAGCCTAGTTTAGAGAGAAAGAGTGATTTTCCGTATTTCTAAGCCAAACTGAGGTTGATTTTTATTTTGCATCATTCACTCATGATTAAAATAAGGTTATGTTTTTGAGGTTAGTTTTTTGTTTATTTCTAATATTTTATTAATAATGTTAGGTTTATTGTTAATTATTTGCATTGGCAAGAGAAAGTTGTGTGAGTGTTTCACACCAGATTTTTATATTCACATGTACCCAACTATGTTTTCCCAGGTTGAAGGGTAGATCTGTTCAGTGCTCCGTTGATCCCAGCTGCCTCCGTGTAGTTGTTGTGGAATGCAGTGCGTGCGTTGTTATAGTAGTGGCAGAATGAATGAGTGTTAGTAGTACAGTATAATACCGATTATCCGTCGTAATTGGGGGGATAACTATACCGGATAACCGGAAAACACGGATAATACCACCCAATTCGGTCGAGACCCACCTACGTCATAAACAAAACCACCATTTACGCGTATGTTTTATTCTACTGATTAATACATGTTAACACTATCGGATATCGGAAATAAATAAACAAATGGTATTGAAATAAAAATATTTACTACATAAATTTATATAAATCTTACCTTAAACTACGTAACAAAAAAAAATCACAAAAAATCTGTTATTTTAGGGCCTACTTTGTTTCATTTTATGCCGCAATATTTTTTCTTTTATTTTTCTTATATAACCACGAATATGTAAAATTGTACTACGATACGAAATTAGTTTATGTCTACATCAATGTACTTACTCATTGTTGTCGTAATCGAACAATATTATCGTAGTAAATCACAATAATTGTGATAATTACGATGGCGAAAATGTCGGGAATTGAAAAGTTTTAATTTGTAAAAGTTATACAGTAGGCCTACATACATAATTAATTTTTCTAGTGATTTTAATTTTTGTAGCCGGCCGCGTTGGCGATGTTGGTAACGTGCTCGCCTCTCATCACGCGGTCTTGGGTTTCAATCCCACTCGGGCATGGCATTTTTTCATAAGTTACAAAAAATTCATTTCATCCTTCACCGTCTGCATTAGCAGCAATTAGCAAGACAGTCGGACCTTAAACCAAAAAAAAAAAAAAAATTCTAGTGATCGCACGGTTAATCTAAACCCCGGTTAAACGATCCACGGAAAATCGGTACTCTACTGTATTTCACAGGTGATGCATTCGTAGAATTAGCATGTATACTATGAAGATGAACTGAAGTCCCCTAGCCGTGGGACTGAGAGAATGCATAACGCTCTCACTCGCACAACCTATACGCGTCATTCCAATAACATTACTCATTGTTGTAAGCAAGTGTTTATGCATGCAGTAAATAAACTAACAAGCAAGATAACGACTGTAGTATATTTTCAGATTTGGATTATAACGGTAAAGACCTTTGAGCGCATGCGTAGTTATGACACATATCTCCCTCTCACTCACTCGTCTATGGGACATTAGTTCGTCCGATACTTATACTAACTAAACTAAAAACATATTCTTATCATCCGGCGCATTAATTTAACAAATACCTACCGGGTTATTAACTTGGTCGGATTCATAATATTTAACTTACCAATTTATATCAAAAAAATCTGGTGTGAAACACTCACACAACTTTCTCTTGCCAGTGAAAATAATTAACAATAAACCTAACATTAGTAATAAACCATAAGAAATAAACAAAAAACTAACCTCAAAAAACATAACCTAATTTTAATCATGAGTGAAAGACGCAAAATGAAAATCAACCTCATTTTGGCTTAGAAATACGGAAAATCACTCTTTCTCTCTAAACTAGGCTCTGTAGAGAAAAATGCTCTAAATAAAAGTTGTAGATCTTTTAATTTTCTATAAATTTAATTATATACACTTTTGTCGTAAAATGCATACTAAGGCCGAAATGTTTCAAAAATCAATTTTTCTCACGTTTTCGTGAGAAAAAAACAGAAAATTGCAAATTACCGCTAAACTAAGCGTTATACAAAAAAATGTTACAAATAAAAGTTGTAGAACTTTAAATTCTCTACAACTTTTGTTATATAACGTTTTGCGCTAAAATGCATATTAAAGACGCAATCTTAAAAAGAAAATGTTTTTACGTAAAAACAGCCTCACGCAGAATTTCAGCAAACATGGCGCCTACCCTATCTTGTAGAGCATAAAAAATGTAGTAAACCAGGCGATTTTAAAAAAAATCGTAGGACCAGTTTTTGAGAAAATCGCAAAAAAGTGAAAAATTATACGAAAAAACTACTACTTCCGGTTGACCGATTTTGATGAAAATGTTCGTGTCGGGTCCGGTAGTGGTATGTAACTTAAGTTTTAAGTTTCAAGTTCGTACGATGTTCCGTTCTTGAGATATTCTGTTCACACACACACACACACACACACACACACAGACCAATCGCTAAAAACATGTTTTTGGGGTTCAGGGGGTCTGAAAACGTATAGATCCGGTGAAAACTCGATTTCGAAAAATCGACATGAAAACAATACTTTCCTTCCTATATATTCATATAGGCAAGAGAAAGTAATATGTAAATAAATAATTGTAATAAATACAAACAACAAATATGTTAAATACGGGAAGGTTGAAAAGGAATGTTTTGTATGAGAGTAATATAAGAATAGTTCTCCCAGCATGCATCACTCATTCATTATACCTCACCCGTACCCCCCTTCACCCCCCCCACAACTACACGCAGCTTGAAACCGCACAATAAATGTGTCTTAATTGTGTGTATTTTGTGTTTTCGTTGTAAATACATGTATTTATGTATTTTACTAGACTAAAAAATCTGGTGTGAAACACTCACACAACTTTCTCTTGCCAATCCAAATAATTAACAATAAACCTAACATTAGTAATAAAGCATTAGAAATAAACAACACAACTAACCTCAAAAAACATAACCTTATTTTTAACATATATATAATGAAATATATATAAGAAAATGTTCGTTGCAGGGCTAAAATAAATAGTTCTGTTTCTTATCACATGGTCAGCCAATTAAATGACTGAATCATTTAAGAAGAGAAGAGGTAGAGGTGTACTGTGACACTAATCAGAGTTATCTCCTCTGAAAGTAATGAATTTCACTATACAGCCAGACCCTGTGGTGAATGAAGTGAAGGTGTCATTTGCAGAGTGGTAAATATGTGCTTTTCAGAGGGCCCGGCATGCTGGTAAGTTTACTTTTCCACTCAGTGAGGAAGGCAATGGTAAACCACATGACTCCTCGTTTTACTTAGTAAAACCTCTACAGGTTCAAACCAGCCTTTCGGCTGATGACCTAAACAACAACATATAATGAAAGACGCAAAATGAAAATCAACCTCAGTTTGGCTTAAAAATACGGAAAACCGCTATTTCACGCTAAACTACGCTCTGTACAAAGAAATGCTTTAAATAAAAGTTGTAGATCTTTTAATTTCCTATAAATTTGACTATATACACTTTTATCGTAAAATGCAAACTAAGGCCGAAATCTTTAAAAAATCGATTTTTTACACGGTTTTGTGAGGAAAAAAAACAGAAAATCGCTAATTACCGCTAAACTAAGCGTTATACAAAAGAAATGTTTGAAATAAAAGTTGTAGATTTTTAAGTTTTTTACAACTTTCATTATATACATTTTTGCGCTAGAATGCATATTTACGCCGCAATCTTAAAAAAACAATTTCATTACGTGAAAAACGCCTCACCGAGAATTTCAGCAAACATGGCGCCTTCCCTATCTTGTAGAGCATAAAACATTTAGTCAACCAGGTGATTTTTAAAAAATTCGTAGGACCAGGTTTTGAGAAAATCGAAAAAAGTGAAAAATTACACGACTAAACTACTACTTTCGGTTGACCGATTTTGATGAAAATGTTCGTGTCGGGTCCAGTAGTGGTATGTAACTTACGTTTCAAGTTCGTACGATATCCCGTTCTTGAGATATTCTGTTCACACACACACACACACAGACCAATCGCGAATAACATGGTTTTTGGGTTCAAGGTATCTGAAATCGTGTAGATCCGGTGAAGAGTTTTTTTTGTTAAAATCGACATGAAAACAATACTTTCCTTCCTATATATTCATAAAAAATACATTACATAAATACATGGAGACACGTATACATGTATTTATGATGTAACGTGGTCTCTAATGACCTTGTAATCGATAAAACCTTAAATAAATTAAAAAAAAAAATTTTTGAATCTTTACAAATTAATTAGAAGAGAAGAAAATTAATAATTACCATAAGATCTTTGGAAAGGTTTCTTCTAGTTTTCAAATGAATGTCGTTGATTTCTTTAATTTTCGTCTGGTTCCAGGAAACATTTTCCCAGTGATCTGTCATTATTGCAGCACACAACATAGCAGTCGCGCAACTGGTTAAACCTAGCGTACCCAACAGAAATAGTACACTCGGGTGTAGACCACCACATCCTCCTTGGTTACCGACAGCACTGTTGCTAGTGCCTTCCATTATCCATTCATCTCTGCTTTTAAGTACAACCTTGTTGCAACCTCTTCAAAATGTTCGGTTCCTTTTTCAATTTCGTCACGTTCATTTTTGATTGATGATGATGATGATGCAGATCTTGGAATTACTATTTTATTTGTCTGAAACATAAACAATTTTCTTTGTACATTAATCAATTAAATATTACGAGTATAATAACTTAGTTCGAAGTTGGCTAATTTCAGTTAATTTTTACTTTCTCTTGTCTGTATGAATATAGGCTATAGGAAGGAAAGTAGGTATTCATGCCGATTTTTCGAAATCGAGTTTTCACCGAATCTACACGTTTTCAGACCCTTGAACCCGGAAAAACATGTTTTAGCGATTGGTTTCTCTCTCTCTCTCTTCCCCCCCACTCTGTTCTCTGCCCTCTCTCTCTCCCCTCCCTCTACCTATTTCCCCCTCCCTCTCTTATATCTCTCTCCCTCCCTCTCGCCCCTATCTCTTCCTCCGTCCCCCGTCCTCCCTCTTACATTCCCTCTCTCTCTCTCTCTTTCCCTCCTCTCTTCTCTCTACCTCTCTCGCTCGCTCCCCCCTCTCTCTGTGCGTGCGTGCGTGCGTGTGTGTGTGTGCGTGTGCAGAATCTCAAAATGGCACATCGTACAAACTTGAAACTTAAAGTCAGGCACCTTAGGACTAGACACGAACATTTTCCTCAAAATCGGTCAACCGGAAGTAGAAGTTTATTCGTGTCATTTTTCACTTTTTTGCGATTTTCTCAAAAACGGTTCCTAGGATTTTTTTTAAATCGCCTGGTTTAATAAATTTTTTATGCTCTACAAGATAACGTAGGTACCATGTTTGCTAAAAATTCTTGGTGAGGCTGTTTTCACGTAAAAAAATTGTTTTTTTAAGATTTCGGCTTTAATATGCATTTTAGCGCAAAAATTTATATAATAACAACAACTGTAGTGAATTTAAAAACCTACAACTTTTATTTCAAACATTTTTTTGTATAACGCTTAGTTTAGCGGTAATTAGCGATTTTCTGTTTTTTCTCACGAAAACTTGTAAAAAAATTCGATTTTTGAAGATTTCAGCCTTAGTATGCATTTTACGACAAAAATGTATATAATCAAATTTATAGGAAATTAAAAGATCTACAACTTTTATTTAAAGCATTTTTTTCTACAGAGCCTAGTTTAGCTGCAAAAAGTGATTTTCCGTATTTTTAAGCCGAACTAAGATTGGCTTTCATTTTGCATCATTCACGTGAGTAGTTATGAATTTTAAGGTTAGCTTTTTATGGTTTATTTCTAATGTTTTATTAGGCCTACTAATGTTAGTTTATAGTGGTCATTATTTGCATTGTCAAGAGAAGGTCGTGGGTTTCACACCAGATTTTTATTTCCTATACCGATTATAGGTTCTGCGTCAATTAATGATACTTTTAAGTTGTACTGAGGTTGATTTTCATTTTGCGTCATTCACTCATGATTTAAACATAGTTTATATTTTTCATTATTTACATTGGCAAGAGAAAGTCGTGGGTTTCACACCAGGATTTTTATTTCCTTTACCGATCATAGTTTTGCGTCAATTAATGATACTTTTAAGTTGTACAGAGGTTAGTTTTCATTTTGCGTCATTCATGCATGATTAAAGATATTTTTTATTTTTCATTATTTACATTGCCAAGAGAAGGTCGTGGGTTTCACACCAGATTTTTTTCTGTCAACGAGTCAACGAGCAGATTATTTCATAAAAATATCTACAATACCCTTACGAGAGAAACGAATTATTTATTCTTACATTATTACGGATAGCGTGATACATAATACATAATACAGAGATATCTGACATGTATCGTAGGCTAATATCACATGAAAATGTATTCATAAACGAACACAATTTACATGTTTTGCATCTATTATATTTAAATAAATTATTTTCCAAACTACATAGTAATAACATTGTTTAATAATTTTGTGTTTCGCTGTAAAATATTTGTTGGTTTACTGTTCCGTTTAAATCGACTTGCGTGAACGTAAATAATCGTTGTTAAAATTTAAAGGTAAATTTCAAAACAGGAACAGCGAAGACAACCCACGCGAAGAAGTTTTGACCAGTGAAATAAAACGTCGGAGAAAAATAAAAAGGGGTCTTGTCTCATTGTTGGAGCATTTAAATTCTTACCACATCGGTTGAATTTATTGTTACACTGACATGCCCCGTCGCGGCTTTGCACGCGAAAAATGGTATAATCACTTTTTACTTTCTCTTGCCAACTATATGAATATATAGGAAGGAATGTCCATAACAGACAGGTGGAGTGTCAAATTTTTTACTCAATCTGTGCGTTTCAGGGCTAAAATAAATAGTTCTGTTTCTTGTCACATGGTCAGCCAATTAAATGACTGAATCATTTAAGAACAGAAGAGGTAGAGGTGTATTAGGTGACACTAATCACAGTTATCTCCTCTGAAAGTAATGAATTTCATCATTATATAGCCAGACCCTGTGGTGAATGAAGTGAAGGTGTCATTTGCAGAGTGGAAAATATGTGCTTTTCAGAGGGCCTGGCATGCTGATAAGCATACTTTTCCATTCAGTGAGGAAGGCAATGGTAAACCACCTCACTCCTCGTTTTACTTAGGAAAACCTCTAAAGGTTCAAACCAGCCTTTCGGCTGATGACCTAAACAACAACAATAGGAAGGAAAGTATTGTTTTCATGTCGATTTTAAGAAATCGAGTTTTCACCGGATCTACACGTTTTCTGACCCCCTCAACCCAAAAAAAAAACATGTTTTTAGCGATTGGTCTGTGAGTGTGTGTGTGAACAGAATATCTCACGAACGAAACATCGTACAACGTTGAAACTTGAAACTTAAGTTACATACCACTACCGGACCCGACGCGAACATTTTCATCAAAGTCGCGTCAACCGGAAGTAGTAGTTTATTCGTGTAATTTTTTACTTTTTGCGATTTTCTCAAAAACTGGTCCTACGATTTTTTTTAAAATTACCTCATTTACTTAAATTTTTATGCTCTACAAGATGGGGTAGGCGCCATCTTTGCTGAAATTCTTGGTGAGGCTGTTTTCACGTAATTGATCACTCACCAATTAAAAGAAAATTAAAACAAATTAAAGAAACACGGAACTTTACTTTTATAAAATACTCAACAATACAACATCGTATCTACATAATTTTTTTTTTTTTTACTTGTGAGGCCACAATGGACCACTTCAGCCACAACATGAAAGACTCTACTTCGATCTCTGAGCCTTGATCTTTACCCAGTATTCCCTCATTCTTTGTGATCTCTGAGCCCGGAGTTCTTCCGTCACCCTCTGCACTCTTCTAGTCTTGGTTTCCGGTTCCAAAGCCAGATACTTCAACTTTCTATAACTCTCAGACTTGAACCTCACATCCTCCAGCGTCAACCCAAACCTTTCCAAGTCCTCCTTGACCTCCTTCGTCCAGTTCAAACCGATTTTAAAATCCCAGACACTTTCAATAAGTCGTCTAAGTACTCTGTTCTCCGGTGTTCTAAGGATATGGCCCAAAAAGGAGATTCGTTTTTTCCTAATTGTGTCTAGTATTGGCTCCGAAATTTTATAGACTTCATTATTTGGTAGCAGTCTCCAACTATTATCTTTGTATATTCTCTTACCAATACAGGTTCTAAGGATTCTTCGTTCTAACGTCAGGATTCTGTGGGTTTTAGTTTTTTGTGTATCTACATAATAAAGTAAAATTATCATGTGATGTTGTCACCAGCTGATCCTTAGCACCACCACGCTATTTGCTAAATCATATCACTTTATTTGAATCACATCAGCTGGTTTAAAAGCACCAGATTATCTAATCTCATAAAAGCCTTAATGTAGGACATAAACATTATTTCCAACCCTTTAGGGCTAACTTTTTAAGGGTTTCAATAGCCTAAAACATGCACCGGCATCATAGTTACAACATAAAAACAATGCATGAAAATTGGTTCAGTAATTTAGGAGATTAAGGGGAACAAACACACACACACACACAATCGAATTTTATATATATATATAGTTCAGTCGTTGTTAGTTTGCTCCTCCTTCTGTCAACAAACAAAAGCCAGCTACTACAGGGTGCACGCTAGAGTCTGCGACTTTACGGATGTCCTATTCCTATTAAGTTAACTATTTTTTTAATTATAGGTACTTAAAGTACTAAAAACATTAGTCATGATATGATGTAGGCCTAACAATTTCATTTAGAAAAAAAATTTTTAAAGTATTTTGTGTTTAAATACTTTTGAAAGTATTTTGGTGTTACTTTTTAAACAGTGTGTACACATTTTGATATAATGCGCATGCTCAGTGACGTCATTATTTGTTTACATTAGGAGCAAACTAAGAGAGGCTGGACTGTACCTACATATTATCGGGTGTTTTATTAAGGACGCAACCCTGATTATAAGAAGATAGAAGTAATACATCAGTAAATTTTCTGTCCCGCAATCGGTATGTTGGCAAAAGTGTACTCAAGGCCAACTACTTAAGACAGTTAAAATGTTCCAGTCAAGCATTAGTGTGGTGACAGCAGTCGTTTAGTTATATTGTGTCAGCAATGGTTTTTCCAAGGAAAAACCGCGGAGAACTTCCGCGGTTAACTTTGTTGGCTGGCGAGGAGTTTCTCATGGAGTACACTCCCAGTTCTACGGAAATTATTTATCAAACTCAATATTGACGATTTATTCGGAACGGCAGAACGGGGAAATTTCAACTGAAACTTATCTTGCACACATTTGTAAGATTTACTCGCTATGTAAGTCTCTACAATAAACACGCGTTCTTCCTTGGAAAAAACCATTGCTGACACAATATAACAAAACGACTGCTGTCACCACACTAATGCTTGACTGGAACACTTTAACTGTCTTAAGTAGTTGGCCTTGAGTACACTTTTGCCAACATACCGATTGCGGGACAGAAAATTTACCGATGTATTACGAGGGTTATCCAGAAAATAACCTCCGTTTTGAAATAAAAAGTAAACGAGTGAAGATACAAAAACTTTATTATATACATATTAAAACTACAGTTTTTCTCTATTTTTCGACATAGTCGCCAAACAGATTCAAGCACTTGTCGTACCTTGGAACAGTCTTTGAAATACCCTCTGCATAAAAATCTACCGCCTGTGAATGTAGCAACCATTCACGGCGTTTTGAAGCTCTTCGTCATTGGCGAACCGCTGAGATGCAAGCCACCGCTTCATGTTCGGGAACAGGTGAAAGTCACTAGGAGCCAAGTCCCAAAGAAGCGTCGTGGCCTTCTGACATGTGGTGTTGTGTTTGTGCATGACAACGCTCGCCCTTATACAGCTCGATGAACAAATGAACTTTTGGCCAAGTTAAATGGGACGTTTTCGATCATCCCCCATACAGCCCGAACTTGGCTCCTAGTGACTTTCACCTGTTCCCGAACATGAAGCGGTGGCTTGCATCTCAGCGGTTCGCCAATGACGAAGAGCTTCAAAACGCCGTGAATGGTTGGCTACATTCACAGGCGGCAGATTTTTATGCAGAGGGTATTTCAAAGACTGTTCCAAGGTACGACAAGTGCTTGAATCTGTTTGGCGACTGTGTCGAAAAATAGAGAATAACTGTCGTTTTAATATGTATATAATAAAGTTTTTGTATCTTCACTCGTTTACTTTTTATTTCAAAACGGAGGTTATTTTCTGGATAACCCTCGTTCTTCTATCTTTTTATAATCAGGGTTGCGTCCTTAATAAAACACCCGTTAGATAAGATTATAAATTTACGTACCGTGTTTCGTTGTACTAATTGTGTGGCCTGATTCTATTGTTGTAAAACGTTGATAATGGAAGTCTTTCGTAACTTTTTTGTTTTACTTTGTAATGTAATAATGAATAGAGGTTTCAATTCATTGTAAAGTTGTAGTCTGAAATATTTAATTTACGTCTGTATTGCCGTGGGTTTGATTCTCTCTTTTGTTAATCGTAGCTTCTCTTCACTTCGGTTTCCACCAATTAATATTTGTTTAAGACTTTTACTCTCTCTTGCCTATATGAATATATAGGAAGGAAAGTATTGTTTTCATGTAGATTTGTTGTTTTCAAAATCGAGTTTTCACTGGATCTACACGTTTTCAAACCCCCTGAACCCAAAAACATGTTTTTAGCGATTGTGTGTGTGTGTGTGTGTGTGTGTGTGTGTGTGTGTGTGTGTGTGTGTGTGTGTATGTGTGTGTGTGTGTGTGTGCGTGCAGAATATCTTACGAACTTGAAACTAAAAATACATAGGCCTACCACTGCCGGACCCGACACGAACATTTTCATCAAAATCGGTCAACTGGAAGTAGTAGGCTAGTTTATTCGTGTAATTTTTCACTTTTTTGCGATTTTATCAAAAACTGGTCCTACTATTTTTTTTAAAATCACCTGGTTTACTAAATTTTTTATGCTCTACAAGATAGGGTAGGCGCCATGTTTGCTGAAATTCTCGGTGAGGCTGTTTTCACGTAAATAAATTGTTTTTTAAGATTACGGCTTTAATACGTATTTTACGGCAAAAATTTACATAATAAAAGATGCAGAAAATTTACAGTCCTACAACTTTTATTTCCAACACTTTTTTGTAGGCTATAACGCTTAGTTTAGCGGTAATTAGCAATTTTCTGTTTTTTTCTCACGAAAACGTGTGAAAAATCTATTTTTTTTAAGATTTCGGCCGTAGTATGCATTTTATGACAAAGTTGTAGTCTATATAATTAAATTTTTTAGAAAATTAAAAGATCTACAACTTTTATTTAGAGCATTTTTCTCTACAGAGCCTAGTTTAGTGTGAAACAGTGATTTTCCGTATTTTTAAGCCGAATTGAGTTCGATTTTCATTTTGCGTCTTTCAGTCATGATTAAAATAAGGTTATATTTTTAGAGGTTTGTGTTTTTGTTTATTTCTAATGTTTTATTACTAATGTTAGGTTATATTGGTCATTATTTGCATTGGCAAGAGAAAGTTGTGTGAGTGTTTCACACCAGATTTTGTTGTTATGTTTTCAGTGCTTATTAAAAGCTCTATTAATCGCTCCCAGACATATCTTTCTGTATTTCATGGTCGACCATTCGATACCCTCCTCAACATAATCTTTTCTTGACATTGTTGTTGTTGTTTAGGTCAACAGCCGAAAGGCTGGTTTGAACCTCTAGAGGTTTTACTAAGTAAAAACGAGGAGTGAGGTGGTTTACCATTGCCTTCCTCACTGAGTGGAAAAGTACGCTCATCAGCATGCCGGGCCCTCTGAAAAGCACATATTTTCCACTCTGTAAATGACAACTTCACTTCATTCACCACAGGATCCGGCTGTACAATGAAATTCATTACTTTCAGAGAAGATAACTCTGATTAGTGTCACAGTACACCTCTACCTCTTCTGTTTTTAAACGATTCAGTCATTTAATTGGCTGACCATGTGATAAGAAACAGAACTATTTATTTTTGCCCTGCAACTAACAGATTGAGTGTAAATAATTTGACACTCCACCTGTCTGTTATGGGCAGATTCTTGACATTGTCGATTACAAAATCACCCTACATATGATTATTCAAAATATTTAAATTTAAAAGAAAATATTTATTTGAAATTAAAAAAAAAAAACTTTTGGTGTGAAACACGACTTCTCTTGCCAATGCAAATAATTAATCATGTAACCTAATATTAGTAATAAAACATTTGAAATAAACAAAAAAAGTAACCTAATTTTAATCATGAGTGAAAGACGCAAAATGAAAATTAACCTCAGTTTGGCTTAAAAATACGGAAAATCACTCTTTCACGTTAAACTAGGCTCTGTAGAGAAAAATGCTCTAAACAAAAGTTGTAGATGTTTTAGTTTCCTAAAAATTTGATTATATGCATTTTTGTCGTAAAATGCATACTAAAGCTGAAGTATTTAAAAAATCAATTTTTCACAGGTTTCGTGAGAAAAAACAGAAAATTATTAATTACCGCTTAACTAAATCGACATGAACAAATAATATTTTCCTTCCTATATATTCATATAGGCAAGAGAAAGTAATAAATTGAAGTCTTTTACTGGTCTTGAAAAAATATGGCTTGGAAATTAATGTAAACAAAACGAAAGTCATGATAATCAGCAAGGAAAGAATTGGAAGAGTGCAGTTCACCATAAATGATAGGATAGTGGAAAGGGTGCCAACATACATATATCTTGGGACTGTACTAAACGAGCGTTGGGATCATTCACAGGAAATAAAAAGTAGGATTGAAAAAGCAAGGGCAGCGTTCATCCAAATGGCTAAACTGTTTAAAACGCACAATCTAAAATGGGAACTGAAAATCAGACTGCTCCGATGTTATGTATTTTCCATTTTGCTATACGGAGTAGAATCTTGGACCTTGACGGCAGCAACGGAAAAGAAACTAGAATCGTTCGAGATGTGGACTTACAGAAGAATTCTAAAAATATCTTGGGCGGACAAAGTATCAAACGCTAAGGTACTGCAAAAACTTAATAAGGAAACAGAAATAATACGCACTATAAAAAGAAGAAAATTGGAATATCTAGGACACATCATGCGAAACGAGAACAAGTACAAGCTGCTGAAATGCATTTTACAAGGAAAAATACAGGGCAAGAGAGGCATTGGAAGAAGACGAATATCCTGGTTAAAGAATTTGAGAACATGGTTTGAAACATCCACTACGGGACTTTTTAACGCAGCAGTGAATAAAATCAGCATTGCCAGAATGATCGCCGGCATCCGGTGCCAATCCTTCTTCTAGTGCCAATCCGGTAACGGATTGGCACTAGAAGAAGAAGCAGACTGGTCTTGAGAACTGTCAAAGAAGTTAACACTAAGCTTTTAATGACGTCAGATTCTCCTACGCGTTTATGAATTAGTAAAACCAAGTAAGGTATTTACTACAAATATTTTTATTTAATTTTGCTGAAAATTGTATTTGAAATAATTTTAAAACAAAATGGAGGCGCCGCGGTTTGGGTATTTATCCTCTATATTTGTAAAGTGTACATAACTTTTTACTTTCTCTTGCCTATATAAATATATAGGAAGGAAAGTAGCTATAGTTTATATGTCGATTTTTAGAAATCGAGTTTTCACCGGATCTACACGTTTTCAGACCCCCTGAACCCACACGAACATGTTTTTAGCGATTGGTCTGTGTGTGTGTGTGTGTGTGTGTGTGTGTGTGTGTGTGTGTGTGTGTGTGTGAACAGAATATCTCAAGAACGGAACTTCATACGAACTTGAAACTTAAGTTAGGCTACATACCACTACCGGACCCGACACGAACATTTTCATCAAAATCGGTGAACCCGAAAGTAGTAGTTCTCTTGTGTAATTTTTCACTTTTTTGCGATTTTCCCAAAAACTGGTTCTACGATGTTTTTTAAAATCGCTGGTTTACTGATTTTTTTATGCTTTACAAGATAGGGTAGGCGCCATGTTTCCTGAAATTCTTGGTGAGGTTGTTTTCACGTAAAAAAATTTTTTTTTTAAGATTACGGCTTTAATATGCATTTTAGCGCAAAAATTCATATAATAAAAAATGTAGAGAATTTAAAATCCTACTAGTTTTAGTTCAAACTTTTTTTTTTGTTTAACGCCTAGTTTAGCGATAATTATGGATTTTGTTTTTTCTCACGAAAACGTTTGAAAAATCGATTTTTTTTAAGATTTCGCCCTTAGTATGCATTTTACGATATAAGTGTTTATAATAAAATTTATAGGAAATAAAAAGAACTACAACTTTCATTTTGAGCATTTTTTCTACTGAGCCTAGTTTAGCGTGAAAGAGTGATTATCCGTATTTTTAAGCCACTCTGAGGTAGATTTTCATTTTGCGTCTTTCACTCATGATTAAAATTAGGTTATGTTTGTTGAGGTTAGTTTTTTGTTTATTGCTAATGTGTTTTTACTAATTTTAGGTTATATTGTTAATTATTAGCATTGGCAAGAGAAAGTCGTGTGAGTGTTCCACACCAGATTTTTTTTTTTATTGAGAAAATTTCATTTTTTGGCCAAATATGTAGTCCAAAAAAATGTTCTAAATATAATTGTACGAATTATAGGCCTACTCAAATTTAAAAGTTTTAAAGTTAAGCTTTCTTTGATTGGGAAGTTTTATCGTACTGCAAAATATGTACAGTCCAGCCTCTCTAAGTTTGTTCCTAATGTAAACAAATAATGACGTCACTGAGCATGCGCATTGTATCAAAATGTGTACACGCTGATTAAAAAGTAACAACAAAATACTTTCAAAAGTATTTAAATACAAAATACTTCTAAAAGTATTTTTCTAAATGAAATTGTTAAGCCTACATCATTTCATGACTGATATTTTTAGTACTTTAAGTACTTATAATTTAAAAAATAGTTAACTTAATAGGAATACGACAGCCGTAAAGTCGGAGACTCTAGCGTGCACCCTGTAGTAGGTGGCTTTTGTTTGTTGACAGTAAGAGCAAACTTAGAGCGGCTCAACTATAGTAATATTTTGTGGTTTCATGAGAACTCGAGCCGTGCCGGACTACAGAGAAATTACTGTATTGTATTTTTACCAGAGCAATTTTTTGCATAAAATTATTTATTTTAGTTCGAAGTGTTTATTTCTGAGTAGTTTATTGAATTATTATTGGTTCTTAATCAGTTAATAGGTTGTAGTCTATTCTGTAGAATCCCGGGTTCGATTCCCGGTCAGGTCTGTCTTTTTTTTTTCATCAATTAGCTGTTAAACACCTGACTTGCGGCGACGACTTTTACTATTATGAAAAATAGAAATTTGTTAATTTATTTGTCAATCAACCCACCGGGTTGGTTTAGAGGTAAAGTCGTCGCCAAAATCAGGTGTTTAACAGCTAATTTTCGGAGACGAGGTTCCTGGTTTAAATCCTAGTAAAGGTAGTTACTTTTATACGGATTTGAATACTAGACAGTGGTTACCGGTCTACTTTGATGGTTGGGGTTCAATTAACCATACTCTCTCACTCTGTACAAGACTACACTTCATTTACACATAAAAGGCAATAGGTCTGACCCTAAAAATTATAGAGGAATCAGCATTTTGGATACTGCTTACAAATTATTCGCCTCTCTAATAAATAGACGACTTCAACTTATAACAGATGCCCTAATATCAGAGAACCAGATGGGCTTCCGGAAGGGACGGTCTTGTATAGATGCGATTTTCACATTGAAAATTCTAATAGAAAGACGTCGAGAATACAATTGTCCAACTCATCTGGCTTTTATTGACTGGGAAAAAGCATTTGACAACGTCGACAGGTCCTTATTGTGGGAAATTATGTTGAAGAAAGGCTACCCAAGGCATATTGTGACTGCTATCAATAGTTTATATTATAAAACATCGGTGCTGAATAGTTCAGATGGAAAAGATGTGAGAGAGTTGTATGTAAATAAAGGAGTCTGACAGGGATGTCCCATATCACCTACATTATTTAATATATATATTGACGAGCTGATGACTGTTTGGCGACAAAAGGTTGACACAGGTGTAAATATTGGACAAGGCGTTTCCCTCAGCTCACTCATGTTTGCCGACGACACCGTTATAATTCAAGACAGTGAAGATAAGCTTCAAACAGCAGTCTATAAACTCCAGAATCTAAGTAAAGAATTAAAAATGAAAATTTCGACCCAAAAATCCGAAGTAATGGCATTCCATGGCAAATGGCCAGTGCGATCGAAAATTGTGTTAGATAATGTGATTATGGAGCAGGTGAGTAGTTTCAACTCAAATATCTAGGTTGCAATGTATCCTTCGATTGTGAGAGTGACATACCTCTGAAGCTGAATAAATTCAATGCGATATGTGGAACCATACATCGTACATTGAAGGGAAAAGCCAGAAAAGAAACAGAGTTGAAATTTTATAAGACAATGGCGATTCCACTAGTTACATATGGAAGCGAGGTATGGACCACAACAAAGAGAGACGACTCGCGCATACAAGCTTCAGAGATGAGGTTCTTGAGACACATTCAGGGATACACAGGGCTGGATCACATTAGAAACGAAGTGATAAGAGAAGAATGCAATGTACAGTCACTTGTAGATGTGATTAAGCAATATAGAAAAAGATGAACAGATCACCTGCTCCGAATGCCACACAACTGTTTGCCACTTCAAGCCTGGATGTCCAAACCAGATGGTAGAAGGGATGTGGGTCGACCGAGGAAGAGGTGGAAACCGGAACAGGCTCAATAGCCTAAACCATGACGGATGATGATGATGATATATCATCCTCATCTCATTGGGTCATGGGGTTGCTTATTGTTCTTAATTGACAGATTGCAACGTACACACATTCGGAATTAAAGAAGAAGAATTTTTTCAATCCTCGTAAATGATTAGTTAATTTCCTAGTTTAACTTCCATTTTGACTTTAATATTTATTACAATGTTTGTTATATTTAACCTGACTGTACATACATGGTTGTCTGTTTATAATACCCCGAAGAACGGACGTAAAAGGATTATGCGGTACTGCATCAAATGGAAAATTGAGTTACGTAAAATTAATCCGCAAAATTGCATTACGATTTATTATATTTAATAGGTTCTATGTTTAGTTATTACTGGTTAGTTTTTACTTTCTCTTGCCTATGGGAATATATAGGAACGAAAGTATTGTTTTCATGTCGGTTTTAACAAATCGAGTTTTCACCGGATATACACGTTTTCACACCCCGTGAATCCAAAAAATATGTTTTTAGCAATTGGTTTGTGTGTGAACTGAATCATCATCTAAGAACGGAACATCGTACGAAATTAAAACTTGAAACTTAAGTTAGGTACCACTTGAGGACCCGACACGAACATGTTCATCAAAATCGGTCAACCGGAAGTTAGTTTATTCGTGTAATTTTTCACTTTATTGCGATTTTCTCAAAAATGGCTCCTATGAATTTTTTTAAAAATCGCCTTATTTACTACATTTTTTATGCTACTGTACGTACAAGATAGAGTAGGCGCCATGTCTGCTGAAATTCTTGGGAGACTGTTCTTTGTATAACGCTTAGTCTAGTGGTAAAAATCTGTAGAAATATTGATGTTTTACGATTTCAGCCTAAATATTTATTTTACGACAAAAGTGCGTATAATCAAATTTATAGGAAATTAAAAATCTACAACTTTTATTTTAAGCATTTTTCTGTACAGAGCTAGTTTAGCGTCAAAAAGTGATTTTCCGTGTTATTGGTTTTCATTTTGCATCGTTCACCCATGATTAAAATAAGGCTATGTGTTTTGAGGTTAGTTTTTTTGTTTATTTCTAATGTATGTATTACTAATATTAGACTGTATTGTTAATTATTTGCATTGGCAAGAGAAAGTCGTGTGAGCGTTTCACACCAGATGTTTTGACTTTCTATTACCCTTAATATGAATATCTCAATCGTTTATACCAGGGGTGGAAAACATTGTTATATTTCTTATCACATGGTCAGCTAATTTTATGACTGAAGAATTTAACAGCAGAAGAGTTAGAGGGGTAAAAGACACGTGTCACAGTTATCTCTTCTCACAGTAATTAATTCCATCATTGTACAGTTGGACCCTTTGGTGAATAAAATGAAGTTGTCTTCATTTTTGCAGTTGCAGGGAGGAAAGTAGATGCTATTCAGACAGCCTGGCATGCAGATAAGCATGCTTTACCACTCAGTGAATTGTGGCAATGGTAAACCACCTCATTCCTCGTTGTACTCAGTAAAACCTTTACAGGTTCAACTATACTTTCGGTTGATGACTTAAACAACACATACGAGTATGAATATATATATGGACGAAAAGTATTGTTTTTATGTCCAGTTTTTTACTTTCTCTTGCCTATATGAATATATAGGAAGGAAAGTATTGTTTTCATGTCGATTTTAAAGAAATCGAGTTTTCACCGGATCTATACGTTTTCAGACCCCCTGAACCCAAAAAACATGTTTTTAGCGATTGGTCTGTGTGTGTGTGTGTGTGTGTCTGTGTGTGAACAGAATATCTCAAGAACGGAACATCGTACGAACTTGAAACTTGAAACTTAAGTTACATACCACTACCGGACCCGACACGAACATTTTCATCAAAATCGGTCAACCGGAAGTAGTAGTTTATTCGTATAATTTTTCACGTTTTTGCGATTTTCTCAAAAACTGGTCCTACGATTTTTTTAAAAATCGCCTGGTTTACTACATTTTTTATGCTCTACAATATAGGGTAGGCGCCATGTTTGCTGAAATTCTGCGTGAGTGTTTTTACGTAAAAACATTTTCTTTTTAAGATTGCGGCTTTAATATGCATTTTAGCGCAAAACGTTATATAACAAAAGTTGTAGAGAATTTAAAATTCTACAACTTTTATTTGAAACATTTTTTTGTATAACGCTTAGTTTAGCGGTAATTTGCAATTTTCTGTTTTTTTCTCACGAAAACGTGAGAAAAATTGATTTTTTAAACATTTCGGCCTTAGTATGCATTTTACGACAAAAGTGTATATAATTAAATTTATAGAAAATTAAAAGATCTACAACTTTTATTTTGAGCATTTTTCTCTACAGAGCCTAGTTTAGAGAGAAAGAGTGATTTTCCGTATTTCTAAGCCAAAATGAGGTTGATTTTCATTTTGCGTCTTTCACTCATGATTAAAATTAGGTTATGTTTTTTGAGGTTAGTTTTTGTTGATTTCTAATATTTTATTAATAATGTTAGGTTTATTATTAATTATTTGCATTGGCAAGAGAAAGTTGTGTGAGTGTTTCACACCAGATTTTTTCAAATTGTGTTTTTAGCGATTGGTCTGTGTGTGAACGGAATGTCGTATAGTATAAGTATGCGGTTGCTTATTGTTCTTAAACTGAAGGAATTGCAACGTACACACATTACGGATTATAAAAAAGTAAATTTAAAAAAACCAAATTTACTTTTCTTATTCAGATTTTTTTTCCAAAAATGTGTTTTAAATTGTTTTTTTTATTTTTACTTAATTTTTCTATTGGAAACGTGTGACTTGGGTACATGAACACTGTCAAAAATTTTAAAAATTACTTTTTGATCAAATTTTCCATTGTCATGTGTAATTTCGGATTTGAATACTAGACAGTGGTTACCGGTGTACTTTGATGGTTGGGATTTAATTAACCATACTCTCTCAGGAATGGCCGGCCTGGGTCTGTACAAGACTACACCTCATATACTCGTCATACACATCATCCTCATCTGATTGGGTGATGGGGTTGCTTATTGTTCTCAATTGAACAGATTACAACGTACACAAATAAGGACTAAAAAATAAATTCATTATTATTTCGAAATGAACCAATAAAAGGTCCGGTAAATGTGTTTGTCCGGCCATAATTTAGTGTCATATTTACAGAAGGTTCCTGGTTCAAATCCTAGTAAAGGTAGTTACTTTTATTTGGATTTGAATACAAGACGGTGGTTATTGGTGTACTTTGATGGTTGGGGTTTAATTAACCATACTCTCTCAGGAATGGTCGGCCTGGGTCTGTACAAGACTACACAGTCTCATTTACACGTCATACACATCATCCTCATCTCATTGGGTCATGGGGTTGCTTCTTGTTCTAAATTGAACTGATTGCAACGTACACAAATTAGGAATAAAAAAAAAATAAAAAAATGTGTAATTTATTTTCACTGTTATTCTACGGAATGATTATTTAGTCTGTGTGTTGCTGTTTGAATGTGTTAATTAGACAGAATATTTACGTACATAACTTTTTTGTTTATTTAAGGGGAGATTGGACGATGGTTTTAACTCAAAATTTCGATTTATGGTTTTTTAAATAATTTGTTATACCCTTTCGTGAGAAAAAATCAGAAAATCGCTAATTACCGCTAAACTAAGCGTTATACAAAAAAAAAACTTTGAAATAAAAGTTGTAGGATTTTAAATTCTCTACAACTTTTATTACATAAATGTTTGCGCTAAAATGCATATTAAAGCCGTTATCTTAAAAAAACAATTTTTGTACATGAAAACAGCTTCACCAAGAATTTCTGCAAACATAGCGCCTACCCTATCTTGTAGATGTTGAGCATAAAAAATTTAGTAAACCAGGCGATTTTTAAAAAAAATCATATAACCAGTTTTTGAGAAAATCGCAAAGAAAGTGTAAAATAACACGAATAAACTACTACTTCCGGTTGACCGATTTTGGTGAAAATGTTCGTGTCGGGTCCGGTAGTGGTATGTAACTTAAGTTTCAAGTTCGTACGATGTTCCGTTCTTGAGATATTCTGTACACACACCCACACACTAACCAATCGTTAAAAGCATGTTTTTTGTTTGGTTCAGAGGGTCTGAAAACGTGTAGATCCGGTGAAAACTCGATTTGTAAAATTCGACATGAAAACAATACTTTCCTTCTTAAATATTCATATAGCCAAGAGAAAGTAATAAGTAAGCTTTTCCGAAATATTTCAATACAAATTATACAATACAATGAATACAAATAAATAAATATAAATTTTTAAAAAAATTAATAATTCACCTGTTACTTATTTAAAAGAAGTTTCTTCTCCGTTCAAAATTGCATAGATTTTGCATTTTATTTGCATAAAAAAAAGTTTCTATTGCATTGATAAAATTATAACGCTAAAACTCTTTACTAAGCTTAAAAAAATATTTTTAAATCACATTTCTTCTTTCAACGTATTTAGTAAAATGTAAAAATAGTTTTGGTGTTTGTTGAAAAAGGGAAGACCTTTTCGGTGCTATGAATTCGAATGTACTGGCGTCGATTTCTTACTGTCGGTTCAGAATGGATTGTCGGCGTCTGGTTTTTCAAGTGGGGGTGAAGTGGAATAGTCTGCGCTTGCGTAGTTTTTGTTGTGGAACGTAACGCGTTGTCTTTATCTAGCCGGCAGCGTCTAGGTGTCGTTTGATTTAACGTCTGTGGTTTGTTTTGGTTAATCATTCGTTCATATTTTACCGGTGTGTTTTATTGTAAATACAGTAAATATTATTACAATTTATTAATAAGTTTAAAGATAAATTAAATGGACAGTTATTTCGGTTGTAATTTATGAACGTTATAAAACAGGAGAATTGATTTTTAAAATGTGAATTCATTGCAAAAGCTTCTAACTCTCTCTCGGTACGTACATCTTTCTCTTTTTTTCATCTTTGCTACATACTGTGAAATGGGTCAATTACATTGTTTACTATTTCTGTTCAAATATATTTTATAGGTACATAAATTAAAAATACACATTCTTCTATTGATTTTTATTATTGTGAATTCAATTATTTTATTATTTTAACCTCTATTCTTTATCAAACCTAACCTAACATTTCATTTATTGTTAATTTATTTATTTTTACTTTCTCTTGCCTATATGAATAAATAGGAAGGAAAGTATTGTTTTCATGTCGATTTTTCGAAATCGAGTTTCCACCGGATCAACAAGTTTTCAGACCCTCTGAACCCATAAAACATGTTTTTAGCTATTGGTCTGTGTGCGTGTGTATACAAAATATCCCAAGAACGGAACTACGTACGAACGTGAAACTTGAAACTTAAGTTACATACCACTACCGGACCCGACACGAACATTTTCATCAAAATCGGTCAACCGGAAATAGTAGTAGTTTATTCGTGTAATTTTTCACTTTTTTGCGATTTTCTCAAAAATTGGTCCTACAATTTTTTTTTTTAAATCGCCTGATTTACTAATTTCTTTATGCTCTACAAGATAGGGTACACCCCATGTTTGGTGAAATTCTCGGTGAGGCTGTTTTCACGTAAAGAAATTGTTTTTTTTTTAAGATTACGGCTTCAATATGCATTTTAGGGCAAAAATTTATATAATTAAAGTTGTAGAGAATTTAAAGTCCTACAACTTTTTTCCTAACATTTTTTGTATAACGCTTAGTTTAGCGGTAATTAGCAATTTTCTGTTTTTTTTTCTCACGAAAACGTGTGAAAAATCGATTTTTTTAAGATTTCGGGCTTAGTATGCATTTAACGACATAAGCGTATAATCAGATTTATAGAAAATTAAAAGATGTACAACTTTTAATTGAAACATTTTTCTCTACAGTGCCTAATTTAGCATGAAAGAGTGATTTTCTCTATTTTTAAGCCAAACTTAGGTTGATTTTCCTTTTGTCTCTTTCACTCATGATTAGAATAAGGTTATTTTTTTGAGGTTAGTTTTTTGTTGATTTCTAATGTTTTATTAGGCCTACTAATGTTAGGTTATACCTATTGGTCATTATTTAAATTGGCAAGAGAAAGGTCTGTGAGTGTTTCACACCAGTTTTTTCATCTTTGCTATATACTGTGAAATGGGTCAATTACATTTTTTACTATTTCTGTTCAAATATATTTTATAGGTACATAAATTTAAAATACACATTCTTCTATTGATTTTTATTATTGTGAATTCAATTGTTTTTATTATTTTAATCTCCATTCTTTATCAAACCTAACCTAACATTTCATTTATTGTTAATTTATTTATTACATATTTATTTTTACTTTCTCTTGCCTATATGGATATATAGGAAGGAAAGTATTGTTTTCATGTCGATTTTTCAAAATTGAATTTTCACCGGATCTACACGTAAACAGACCCCCCCTGAATCCAACAAAACAAGTTTTAGCGATTGGTTTGTGTGTGTGAGTGTGAAGAGAAGATCTCAAAAACGGAACATTTTACGAACTTGAAACTTGAAACTTGAAACTTAAGTTACATACCACTACCGGACCAGACACGAACATTTTCATCAAAATCAGTTAACCGGAAGTAGTAGTTTATTTGTGTAATTTTTCACTGTTTTTCGATTTTCTCAAAAACTGGTCCTACGATTTTTTTTTTTTAAATCGCCTGATTTACTAATTTTTTTTATGCTCTACAAGATAGGGTAGGCCCCATATTTGCTGAAACTCTCGGTGAGGCTGTTTTCACATAAAGAATTTTTTTTAAGATTACGGCTTTAATATGTATTTTAGGGCAAAAATTTATATAACAAAAGTTGTAGAGAATTTAAAGTCCCACAACTTTCATTTCAAACATTTTTTGTATAACGCTTAGTTTAGCGGTAATTAGCAATTGTCTGTTTTTTTTTTGCTCACGAAAACGTGTGAAAAATCGATTTTTTTTAAAGATTTCGGGCTTAGTATACATTTAACGGCAAAAGTGTATAATCAAATTTTTAGAAAATTGAAAGATCTACAACTTACGAGATTTAAAAAATGTTTCTCTACAGAGCCTAGTTTAGCGTGAAAGAGTGATTTTCCGTATTTTTAAGGCAAACTGAGATCGATTTTCATTTTGCGTCTTTCATATATGATTAAAATAAGGTTATGTTTATTGAGGTTAGTTTTTTTTTATTTCTAATAATGTTTTGTTACTAATGTTAGGTTTATTGTTAATTATTTGCACTGGCAAGAGAAAGTTGTGTTAGTGTTTTACACCAGATTTTTATTATTGTAAATTCACTTATTTTTATTTTAACTTCCATTCTTTATCAAACCTAACCTAACATTTTATTTATATTGTTAATTTATTTATACATATTTATTTTTAATTTATTATTTTAGTCAATGAATCACAAAAAAATCTAGTGTGAAACACTCACACAACTTTCTCTTGCTAATGCAAATAATTAACAAGAAACCTAACATTAGAAATTAACAAAAAACTAACCTTAAAAAACATGAGTGAAAGACTCAAAATTAAAATCGACCTCAGTTTTGCTTTAAAATACGGAAAATCACTCTGTCACGCTAAACTAGGCCCTGTGGAGAAAAATGCCTAAAACAAAAGTAGTAGATCTTTTAAGTTTTTTAAAAATTTGATTATATAAATTTTTGTCGTAAAATGCATACCTACTAAGGCCGAAATTTTTAAAAAATCGATTTTTCACACGTTTTCGTGAGAAAAAAAATCACTAATTACCACTAAACTGAACGTTATACAACCAATTATTTGAAATAAAAGTTGTAGGAATTTAAATTTTCTACAATTTTTATTATATAAATGTTTGCGCTAAAATGCATATTAAAGCCGTAATCTTAAAAAAACAAATTTTTTACGTGAAAAAAGCCTCACCAAGAATTTCAGCAAACATGGTGCCCCTACCCTATCTTGTAGAGCATAAAAACTTAAGTAAATGAGGCGATTTTTAAAAGAATCTTAGGTACAATTTTTGAGAAAATCGCAAAAACGTGAAAAATTACACGAATAAACTACTAATTCCAGTTGACCGATTTTGATAAAAATGTTCGTGTTGGGTCCGGTAGCGGTATGTAACTTAAGTTTCAAATTCGTACGATGTTCTGTTCCTGAGATATTATGTTCACACACACACACACACACACACACACACACACACACACACACACACCCACACACACACAAGCAGACCAATCGCTAAAAACATGTTTTTTTTTTGGGTTCAGGAGGTCTGTTTACGTGTATATTTGGGTGAAGAGAGTATTTTTTTAAATGGACATGAAAACAATACTTTCCTTCCTATACAGGGTGATTCATGAAGTTCTCCCCCCACTTCTACAGCACATTGTACTAGTAAAAATAATGAAAAAATGTTATATAAACATAGGTCCGAAAACGCTTCGTTAGCGAGTTACAGCTAGCGAAAGTTTCGCCTGGATTTCAGTTCACCAGGTGAAATGAGGTCTTCCTGGAATTGTGGTAAGGTAGATTAAGGGGCAAATTCAATCATTTCTTATGGTTTTTGATCTGATAAATTGAATAAAACAGGTCCCAGAACTGTAAGTTAAATAGTTTTTGAGAAAACCAGTGTCAAATGCAAAAAATGGAGTGAAAATCACATTTTTTCATCTTTGGGCAAGAATAACTTTGTTATTTCACCAAGAAACAGTTAAAATTTTTCAATAAAAAATGTAGAAAATTTTATTCTGAACAAACCGGTGTAAATAAAGTACACAGAAAGCGAATAGTTTTTGAGAAAACCAGTGTCAAATGCAAAAAAATGGAGTGAAAAAAACACATTTTTTCATTTTAGTTTTTCCGGTTAATTTTACTTTGTACTCTTATGAATAAAAACTCATTTAATCAAACATCTATTCGCTTTCTGTGTACTTAATTTACACCGGTTTGTTCAGAATAAAATTTTCTACATGTTTTATTGAAAAATTTTAACTGTTTCTTGGTGAAATAACAAAGTTATTCTTGCCCAAAGATGAAAAAATGTGATTTTCACTCCATTTTTTGCATTTGACACTGGTTTTTCTCAAAAACTATTTAACTTACAGTTCTGGGACCTGTTTTATTCAATTTATCAGATCAAAAACCATAAGAAATGATTGAATTCGCCCCTTAATCTACCTTACCACAATTCCAGGAAGACCTCATTTCACCTGGTGAACTGAAATCCAGGCGAAACTTTCGCTAGCTGTAACTCGCTAACGAAGCGTTTTCGGACCTATGTTTATATAACATTTCTTCATTATTTTTACTAGTACAATGTGCTGTAGAAGTGGGGGGGAGAACTTCATGAATCACCCTGTATATTCATATAGGCAAGAGAAAGTAAAAATAAATTATACACTTGATTAAATAGTTGTATTACCGCACACATTTTTTTTTCATTCAGGAGACTCCTTGTGGGAGTATAGGAGGATATGTTAAGCTAAAACTGATAAACAAAGAGTTAATCACAATGATAAATTCATCACCTACCATCAAAAATTTGTTTCTGCTATTGCCTACTTCAGTCATGAACTTCATTGTATCAAATATCACTCAAAATTAGAAAGTCAAACACAATGATAAATTCATTACTTACCAATAATTTTTTCCCGCTTCTGCTTAACTCAGTAGGCTTGTCATGAACCCCTTTGTATCAAATAGTACACAATATTTGTTTAATTAGAAGTTAAACACTTTTCAACCAAAACTATTTAGAAAGGAATTCGTGCACACTGTAAAATGATTCATCAATCAAATACTGTTTTACCTTTTTTTTAAAATGCCTTAAATTGTCACAACTTTTTAAACCTTGTGGCAATTTATTGATGTATTTTCTATTTGCATAAGTTGGTTTTTGTTCAAACATATTAGTGTTGTGATTAGCAATATAATAATCGATTCTGTTTCTTGTTACTTTCTCTTGCCTATATGAATATATAGGAAGGAAAGTATTGTTTTCATGTCGATTTTTCGAAATCGAGTTTTCACCGGATCTATACGTTTTCAGACCCCCTGAACCCAAAAAACATGTTTTTAGCGATTGGTCTGTGTGTGTGTGTGTGTGTGTGTCTGTGTGTGAACAGACTATCTCAAGAACGGAACATCGTACGAACTTGAAACTTAAGTTACATACCACTACCGGACCCGACACGAACATTTTCATCAAAATCGGTCAACCGGAAGTAGTAGTTTATTCGTATAATTTTTCACTTTTTTGCGATTTTCTCAAAAACTGGTCCTACGATTTTTTTAAAAATCGCCTGGTTTACTCATTTTTTTATTCTCTACAAGATAGGGTAGATGTCATGTGTGCTGAAATTCTTGGTGAGGGTGTTTTCTCGTAAAAACGTTGTTTTTTCAAGATCCCGGCTTTAAAATGCATTTTAGCGCAGAAATTTGTATAATTTAAGTTGTAGAGAATTTAAAATTCTACAACTTTTATTTAGAACATTTTTTTGTATAACGCTTAGTTTAGCGGTAATTAGCAATTTTTTTTCTCACGAAAACGTGCGAAAAATCTATTTTTTAAGATTTCGGCCTTAGAATGCATTTTACGACAAAAGTGTATATCATAAAATTTGTAGGAAATTAACAGGTCTACAACTTTTATTTATGGCATTTTTTGTACAGTGCCTAGTTTAGCGTGAAAGAGCGATTTTCTGTATTTTTGAGCCAAACACTGAGGTTGAATTTCATTTTGCGTTTTTCACTCATTTTTTAAATAAGGTTATATTTTTTGAGGTTAGTTTTTTGTTTATTTCTAATGTAAGGTTTTTTGTTAATTATTTGCATTGGCAAAAGAAAGTTTTGTGTGTTTCACACCAGATTTTTAAAATGACTTAAATTGTTACAACTTTTTAAACCTTGTGGCAACTTATTGATGTATTTTCTATTTGCATAAGTTGGTTTTTGTTCAAACATATTAGTGTTGTGATTAGCAATATAATAATCGATTCTGTTTCTTGTGTAGTGGTTGTGAACATCTAAATTCTGTAAAAAGGTATTTTTCTTTACGTACATTATCACTTGAAAAATGTACAAAGAAGGAACTGTGAGCAATTGCAGCTCTTTAAATAGTGATCTGCATGAGGTAAGGTGGTTGACTCCCATCATACACCTAACAGCTTTTTCTGTAGTATTTTAAAAACTCTTTCCATGTTACACTGTGCTGAATTATCCCATACTAATATAACATACCTGATATGAGATAAAATTAAACCATGATAATCTGCTATTAGCCATTTTTACGTTCTCTTGCCTAGGGCCTATAGATATGAATGTATAGGAAGAAAAGTATTGTTTCATGTCAATTTTAACAAATACACTCTTCACCGAATCTACACGTAAACAGACCCCCTCAACCCACACAACAACATGTTGTTACCTATTGGTCTGTCCTGTGAGTGTGTGTGTGTGTGCGCGCGCGCGCGCGTGCGTGCGTGTGTGTATGTGTGTGTGAACAGAGTATCTCAAGAACGGAACATCGTACGAACTTGAAACTTGAAACTTAAGTTACATACCATTACTGGACCTGACTCAAACATTTTCATCAAAATCGGTCATCCGGAAATTGTAGTTTATTCGTGTAATTTTTCACTTTTATGCTATTTTCTCAGAAATTGGTACTACGATTTTTTTTTTAAATCGCCTGATTTCCAAAATTTTTTTTGCTTTTCAAGATAGGGTAGGCGCCATTTTTGCTGAAATTCTTGGTGAGGCTGTTTTCACGTAAAATAATATTTATTTTAATATTATGGCTTTAATATGCATTTTAGCGAAAAAATGTATAGTATAATAAAAGTTGTAGAGAATTTAAAATTTTTATTTCAAACATTTTTTGTATAACGCTTAGTTTAGCGGTAATTAGCGATTTTCTGTTTTTTTTTCAGGAAAACTTGTGAAAAATCGTTTTTTTTAAGATTTCGCCTTTAGAATGCATTTTACGACTAAAGTGTATATAATTAATTTTATAGGAAATAAAAATATCTATAACTTTTATTTAGAGAATTGTTTTCTACACAGCCTAGTTAACTAAATTTTATTTATTGTATATCTATTTCTATGTAATATCTCCACCAAGTTTCCGGTTTACTTACTTTTTGTTATTTACTTTTTTTTATCTGCTTACGGACTACTTTTTAATTAGGTACTTTAACGAAATCGTTTTATAGTCAGTGACTACCGTGGCACCCGTAGCTATTGCTTGTGACACTCCAAGGTCCCTCGGTACCCAGGTTAACAACTACTGAATTCTAACAATTAAATTACTCTGAATTAATAAGTGTTTTTACTTTCTCTTGCCTATATGAATATATAGGAAGGAAAGTATTGTTTTCATGTCGATTTTTCGAAATCGAGTTTTCCCCGAATCTACACGTTTTCAGACCCCCTGAACCCAAAAAACATGTTTTTAGCGATTGGTCTGTGAGTGTGTGTGTGTGAACAGAATATCACAAGAACGGAACATCGTACGAACTTGAAACTTATGGTAGGCCTACATACCAGTACCGGACCCGACACGAACAATTTCATCAAAATCGGTCAACCGGAAGTAGTAGTTTATTCGTGTTATTTTTTTTTGCAATTTTCTGAAAAACTGGTCCTACGATTTTTTTAAAAATCGCCCGGTTTACTTTATTTTTTATGTTCTACAAGATAGGGTAGGCGCCATGTTTGCTGAAATTCTTGGTGAGGTTGTTTTCCCGTAAAAACATTTTCTTTTAAGATTGCGGCTTTAATATGCATTTTAGCGCAAAATGTAATATATAATAAAAGTTGTAAAGAATGTAAAATCTTACAACTTTTAGTTCAAACATTTTCTTGTATAAAGCTTAGTTCAGCAGTATTTAGCGATTTTCTGGTTTTTTCTCACGAAAACGTGTGAAAAATCGATTTTTTTTAAGATTTCAGCCTTGATATTCATTTTACGACAAAAAAAATATGTAGGTCTAATCAAATTTATATAAGTTTTATTTATTGTATATTTATTTCTATGTAATATCTTCACCAAGTTTCAGGTTTACTTACTTGTTTGTTAATTACTTTTTTTTTATCTGCTTACGGACTTCTTTTTAATTAGGTACTTTAACGAAATCGTCATATAGTCAGCGACTACCGTGGCACCCCTAGCTCTTGCTTGTGACACTCCAAGGTCCCTCGGTACCAAGGTTACCAACTACTGAATTCTAATAATTAAATTATTTTGAATTAATAAGTGTGTTTTTTTTACTTTCTCTTGCGTATATGAATTTAAATAGGAAGGAAAGTATTGTTTTCATGTCGATTTTAAGAATTCGTGCTTTCACCGGATCTACACGTTTTCAGACCCCCTCAACCCAAAAAACATGTTTTTAGCGATTGGTCTCTCTCTCTCTCTCTATCTCTCTCTCTCTCTCTCTCTCTCTCTCTCTCTCTCTCTCTCTCTCTCTCTCTGTATATGTGTGTGTGTGTGTTTAATTTAAATTAAATAATTAAATTACTCTGAATTAATAAATGTTTTTACTTCCTCTTGCCAATATGAGTATATAGGAAGGAAAGTATTGTTTTCATGTCGATTTTTCGAAATCGAGTTTTCACCGGATCTACACGTTTTCAGACCCCCTGAACCCAAAAAACATGTTTTTAGCGATTGGTCTGTGTGTGTTTGTTTGTGTGTGTGTGTGTTTAATTTTAATTAAATAATTAAATTACTCTGAATTAATAAATGTTTTTACTTTCTCTTGCCTATATGAATATATAGGAAGGAAAGTATTGTTTTCATGTCGATTTTAAGAAATCGAGTTTTCACCGGATCTACACGTTTTCAGACCCCCTGAACCCAAAAAAAACATGTTTTTAGCGATTGGTTCGTGTGCGCGCGCGCGTATGTGTGGCTCGACACGAACATTTTCATCAAAATCTGTCAACCGGAAGTAGTAGTTTATTCGTGTAATTTTTCACTTTTTTGGTGAATTAATAAGTGTGTTTTTTATTTTTGTTTTAGGTTTCTCTGTAAAGATGCCGACAACAGAAAATCCTGAGTCATCTCAAACACCGAAAACAGAAGAGGTAAAAGATAACATTGAAACATCAAAAAATGGTACCGAATCAGTTAAAGATAAAAACACTGAAGAAACTTCGGAAGAAAATAATGAATCTGATGAAAGAACGGATAAAGAGAAATTAATTGGGGAAGCGACTACGTTATTGGCACAAGGTAAACGTCATTTGTTTGTCAAGGATTATCCGTCGGCGGTAGCGGCTTTGGGTGAGGCGTGTAGTAAATTCAGTGAAGTTTACGGGGAGTTAGCTGATGAATGCGCCGATTCTTATTTTAATTACGGTTGTGGTTTATTGGAATTATCTCGAGAAGAGAGCGGCGTGTTAGAAGTCGATAATAAAGAGAAAGAGTCGGAAGAGAGTGAAGCAGACGATGGAAATGAAGAAGGCGAAGATAAGAAAACTGGAAAGGAAAACGAAAACGAAGCTGAGACTGAAAAAAATAACGATAACGACAACAAGACTGAAGAAGAAGGCGGTGGTGAAGAGAAAGATGATGAAAAACCTACCGAAGAAAATAAAGATGCTGAGGGTGAAGATAACGAGGAAGAAGAAGACGAAGATGTCAACAATCTGCAGCTGGCTTGGGAAATGTTCGAACTAGCTAAAGTTATATTTCAACGTCAAAAAGACGATATGAAATTAGCCGAAACGTATTTAAGACTGGGCGAAGTCGCTTTGGAATCGGAAAATTACGAAAGTGCCATCTTGGATATTCAAAACTGTCTTGATCTTCAAAAGAAAATTTTACCGCCGGCCAGTCGTGAAATCGCTGAAACATTTTTCCAATTAGGCGTCGCCTGTTCGTTATGCAATCAGTTCGACGAAGCTATTAAACATTTCACGGCGGCCGGTGTTCTACTCGAAAAACGTATCCAGAATTTGAGAAAAATGTCCGAACCGGAACCGGAAAAAGCTAAAAATCCGTTTTATAGTATCGACAATGAAATTGAAGAAATCAAAGCACTTTTGCCGGAAATTAAAGATAAAATCGCCGATATGGAAGAGTTTAAAAACGAAACGATGAAAGCTGTTGTTCAAGCTACAATCGGTAGTACTGTTAGACCACCGACAACGGATAAAGCTGGTTCTTCTACAAATGGAACGTCATCGTCCAGCACTCCAGCTACCGCCCCGACCTCGTCTGGTTCTTCGAAAGCCCCAGCTAATGATATATCGCATCTGATTAGAAAAAAACGTAAATCGACTGAGGAAATTGGAAATGAATCTAAGAAACTTCATAAGGAAACCGATTCTACATAAATAGGATTAAAAAATAATATTAATAATATTAAATTAATAATATTAAATTAATAATATTATTAATTTTTATTAATTATTATTAATATTATTAATTTTATTAATACGAGGGCAGCCCAGAAAGTCTGTCACGTTTTAATATAAAAAAAACTAAGTACAAGAAAAAATTTTTATTATATACATTTGAAAGTGCAACTAAAATGCTATTTTTCTACTTAATCAACAAGCAAATTAAGACACTTATCATAGCGGTGAACTAATTTTGAAATGCCGGCGTCATAAAAGTCTACCGCCTGTGATTTTAACCAATTAGTCACACCCTCCTGCAGCTCCGCGTCGTCGTCGTCAAAGCGCTGCGTCGCAAGTTATGTCTTCATTGTCGGGAACAAGTGATAATCGCTGGTGTCTGGACTGTATGGCGGATGTGGGAAAACCTCCCATTTGAAAGCATCCAGTACTTCTCGTGTTCGATTTGCCGTGTGTGGTCGGGCGTTGTCATGCAAAAAGAGAATTGTTCCAGTCAACTTTCCTCTGCGCTTGTTTTGGATCGCTCTTCTTAACTTTTCAAGTGTTTCACAATACCTCGCAGAGGTTATTGTTGTGCCACGTTCCAAGAAATCGATAAGAACTCCTTTCCTGTCCCAAAAAAATAGTCGCCACACTTCACAACTGGCGGGATTTTGAATTGCGGCACACATTTTAAATTGTTGTTGAAAACAACGAAGAGCGACACAGACCTCTCGCTAGCACGGCTGGATAGCCACTGAACGGAGAAACGCCGCGGCTACAACGCAAAACGTGACAGACTTTCTGGACTGCTCTCGTATTATTAATATTAATGTGTAAAGACATTCCAAATTTTTTTACATAATTTTAATGTAGTGTTGTTTTGTGTTGTATGTAATCGCATGAGCATTTTAATTTTGTTTCTGAAAATATTTTTAAGTAATTTTTTTCTAGTTTCTTTTTAAAATCTCATTTGTCCAAAGTTGAACGTTTCAGGTAAAGGAAATTTGGTACTTACGCATTATAAAAATAACAAAAACTATTTATAAATATTTATTTTTTATTGTTGATTTACTGCAACTAGTTACTTAAAAACTAATGGAACAGTTTTTGTTTAGCAGTATTATCACCCCCTCCATGTATGTTGTGACACTTATCGCTAAAGTCCGTTTCGGGATCTAGGTGATTAAATAATTATTACACTAAAGTTTATAATTACAAGTATTCATTACAACTGAAAGATTTACAAAATAAATAATAAACTAATTATTATGAAGTAATACAATAAATAATATCTTCATTCAAAAATAAATCTTTATAATGCATCCTGCAGTTTGAAATTATTTCTATTTCATATAATGAATTTATATAATAATTTCACCAACCTTCTTTTTAAACTGCGTCACCTTTATTTTTATTCTTACTTACACGTGTTTCGGTGGATCCACCATCATCAGAGTAAATAAAAAAAAAAATGAAACTAAAAAATTTTTATCTCACTTATTTAAAATTTACAGAAGATGATACATCTTCAGTCATTTGTATAAAACTGATTTAAAATTAATTTAGTTCAATTTTCAAAATTAAAATAAATTAATTTTAAATCAGTTTTATACAAATGAATGAAGATGTATCATCTTCTGTAAATTTTAAATAAGTGAGATAAAAAATTTTTTGGTTTCAATTTTTTTTTTACCGTATATATTTACTCTGATGATGGTGGATCCACCGAAACACGTGTAAGTAGGAATAAAAATAAAGGTGACGCAGTTTAAAAAGAAGGTTGGTGAAATTATTATATAAATTCATTATATGAAATAGATACAATAAATAACTTCAATAATTTACTTAGTACTACTTTTTTTTGTCATCAGTCTATCGACTGGTTTGATGCAGTTCTCCAACGTGTTCTATCTTGCGCAAGTCGTTTCATATTTACATACCTGTAACACCCTACATTTTTTGTAATTTGCTTTATATATTCTAATCTTTGCCTCCCTCAATATTACCCTCCATTATTGATAGCCCAATACCTGGATGTCTTAGGATATGCCCCACTAACCTATCCCTTCTTTTGGTAAGATGCTTCCATATACTTCTTTTTTCATCTACTCGCCTAAGAACCTCTAAATTACGTATTTTATCCACCCACCTAATCTTCAACATTCTCCTATAACACCACATTTCAAAAGCTTCTATCCTCTTCCTTTCTACAGTCCCTATCACCCACGTTTCACTTCCGTATAATGCGGAACTGCCCATAACAGACAGGTGGAGTGTCAAATTATTTACACTCAATCTGTTAGTTGCAGGGCTAAAATAAATAGTTCTGTTTCTTATCACATGGTCAGCCAATTAAATGACTGAATCATTTAAGAACAGAAGAGGTAAAGGTGTAAAAGACACTAATCAGAGTTATCTCCTCTGAAAGTAATGAATTTCATTGTACAGCCAGACCCTGTGGTGAATGAAGTGAAGGTGTCATTTGCAGAGTGGAAAATATGTGCTTTTCAGAGGGCCTGGGATGCTGATAAGCGTAATTTTTCACTCAGTGAGTTGTGGCAATGGTAAACCACCTCACTCCTCGATTTACTTAGTAAAACCTCTACACGTTCAAACCAGCCTTTTGGCTGATGACCTAAACAACAACACATAATGCGGAAGTGAAACGTGGGTACTACTTACTAACTTAGTACTACTTACAAACAATTATATAGAATGCACATACACAATAAAACTATACACAATAAGACAGTATAACAACAGTTGACCAATGGCCGGGACACGTTGACCTGATCTAACGTACCGAAAGCACATGCCATAATTACTCGTCAAAGATCAAACGAATGCCACACAACCGTTTGCCACTTGAAGCCTGGATGTCCAAACCAGATGGTAGAAGGGATGTGGGTCGACCGAGGAAGAGGTGGAAACCGGAACAGGCTCAATAGCCTAAACCATGATGGATGATGATGATGATGATGATGAGATCAAACGAATACTAACTCACTCCCCGCACTCGGGCTCTGTTTATATAGGTAGATCAAAGAAATATTCTAGAAAAACAGAGAATTTCGATGCAAAAATCAAAATCCTTTTTATTTGTTCTCGAAAAATCATAACTAGTGTAAACAAGTCGCAACATATTAATTGTGTTAGATAGTTGGCCTTGAGTACACTTTTGCCAACATATCGATTGGGGGACAGAAAATTTACCAATGTATTACTTCTATCTTCTTATAATCAGGGTTGCCTTTTTAATAAAACACCTGGTTCTTCCTTGAAAAAACCATTGCCAACACAATATAACGAAACGACTGCTGTCACCACACTAATGCTTGACTGGAACATTTTAACTGTGTTAGGTAGTTGGCCTTGAGTACACTGTTGCCAACATACCAATTGGGGGACAGAAAATTTACCAATGTATTACTTCTATCTTCTTATAATCAGGGTTGCCTTTTTAATAAAACACCTGGTTCTTCCTTGAAAAAACCATTGCCGACACAATATAACGAAACGACTGCTGTCACCACACTAATGCTTGACTGGAACATTTTAACTGTGTTAGGTATTTGGCCTTGAGTACACTTTTGCCAACATACCAATTGGGGGACAGAAAATTTACCAATGTATTACTTCTATCTTCTTATAATCAGGGTTGCCTTTTTAATAAAACACCTGGTTCTTCCTTGGAAAAAACCATTGGTGACACAATATAACGAAACGACTGCTGTCACCACACTAATACTTGACTGGAACATTTTAACTGTGTTAAGTAGTTGGCCTTGAGTACACTGTTGCCAACATACCAATTGGGGGACAGAAAATTTACCAATGTATTACTTCTATCTTCTTATAATCAGGGTTGCGTCCTTAATAAAACACCCGTTATATTAAACAGTAAAATCTCGTTTATCTGCCGGATCATATGTGTAGACTTTTTTTATTTAATGTTTACTTAGATAATAATTTTTAATCACGATAGCAAGAACGTAACTATAAGTACAAACATTTGTGCGCCAAACAGTCACTTTTTATTTTGATTAAATGTTTACAGTTTCTGCGTAGATTGTACAGGTAAATTATGATTGTAATAAAATGTTTTTTGTCCTGTTTAAGAAAGTTTAAGTAGAGTGTTACTCCAGCTGAACTGTTAATGATAAAGCGTTTGCTTGACTGGTACTTCATTTGAAACTGAAGACATGGATCAATTCTTTGTTAAGAAATTATGTGAAAAGTTATTTGTGTATTTTTTAATATCTTAAATAATACTATGTAATTTTCTATTTTATATAATGAATTTCACTAACCTTCTTTATAAACTGCGTCAACTTTTATCTTTACTTAAACAAGTTTCGGTGGATCCACCATCACCAGCATATAATTGAACATCGACATTTATAATTGAAACTAAATACTTTATTTATTAAAAATCTACAGAAGATGATACATCTTCAGTCACTTGTATAAAACTGATTTAAAATTAATTTCCTCTAATTTTTCCCTTCTCATGTTCACTATAGATAGCAGCAGCAGTTAATATCACTTCATCATTCCTAAATTTGACCTGTTCATTCAAAATGTCCTGCTTTTGCTCTTTGAAATATTTATAAGTGTGGAACATCTCATATTTTTCAATTTTATTTTTATTTTCTATATTACACTGTTCTATTACATTAAAATGTTTATCCATTTCACCAAATTTATGTTTTTCCTCTTTCATATGATTGGTATAGTTAGATATAATGTAGTCACATTTCAGTGCTTTTTTATGTTCATTATACCTCACTTGAAAATTACGACTAGTCATACCAATGTAAAATGTTTAAATGAACAGGTCAAATTTAGGAATGATGAAGTGATATTGAACAAACCACTTGCGCTAAGTAAAGGCGGGTTCGGATGGCCGACTATCGCAGTGGTATGTCGACACCATGCACCACTGACGGTTGCGGCAATCGTGTGAAATACAGGGTGATTTTTTAGTCCTGTTACCCAATTGTTAATGTCTGGTAATATTTTTCTAAAAAAAATAAATTTTGTTTTTTGACACTAAGTTGGTAGCCCTACTCAACCAGTATGGATATGGCAGTGTGAGTTGATTCTCCTTGAGCTGTGTAAAATTTTGTGCCATTTCCGGTCGTGCTACGAACAGAATGTCTTTTATCCTAAAACAATCTCTTGTTTAAATCTGGAGGCTGAAGCTCTAGAACTAATCGTATGTGATACGGATACAATTTCAATTTTTTAGCAGCTTTTTGAGCACTCGAACATGACAAATCAACATGCGAGGAAAGTTTTTGTAAACTTTTCCATGGAGAATTGAGCAATCTTGTTTTCACATTCTCTTAACGTCATCTGTCAAGAGAGTTGGTCGACCACTACGTTTTCTGCTGCAAACAATACCTGCTTCTAAAAATCAGTTAGTTAGCCTAGAAATTGACTAGAATAGAGTGAAGGAACACCAAAAACTTTAATTTGAAATGATTCTTTTACACTCACATACAATTTTTGTAGCAAAATATTGTTCAAGAATGAAAACCGGTTGTTCTAGGGTAAAAGACATTCTGTTTGTAACACAACTGGAAACAGCACAAAATTTTACGCAACTCAAGGAGAATCAACTCAAACTGTCGTATCTATACCGGTTGAGTAGGGCTACCAACTTTGTGTCACAAAACAAAATATCCCTTTCTTAGAAAAAAATTACCAGACATTAACAATTATTGGGTAACAGGACTAAAAAAATCACCCTGTAGTTCAAATGCTGTTGTTCGAAATTGCAATCTTTAAAATTTTTATTGCAATTTTTCAGTAACACTTCAACCTGTTAGGTGTTTTTCTGCAGCCTCAATTCCTTCATATTCCGGGTACATTGCTACACAAACTTCTTCCCATGCCTTGTTTTTAAGATGTTTACTTGCGTAGTGCGGAGATTCAAAGTGCCATAAGGCAGGCCTCTGCTCAAGCTCAAATAAACCTTTCCGTATCAAACTCAGACATTTCAAATTTTTTTTTTTTTTTTTTTTTAATTTCCTAATATGTGTACGTTGCAATCTGTTCAATTCAAAACAATAAGCAACTCCATGACCCAATGAGATGAGGATGATGTGTATGACGTGTAAATGAGACTGTGTAGTCTTGTACAGACTCAGGCCGACCATTCCTGAGAGAGTGTGGTTAATTGAACCCCAACCATCAAAGTACACCGGTAACCACTGTCTAGCATTCAAATCCGTATAAAAGTAAATACCTTTACTAGGATTTGAACCAGGAACCTTCGTCTCCGAAAATCAGCTGTTAAATAGCTGATTTTGGCGATGGCTTTACCTCTAGACCAACCTGGTAAGTAATTTCAAAATTAATTGGTAACTATAAACAATAAACTATAAAATATATAAAAATTATACACATGTTCTATTCACTGAAGCCGTTCTCAATGCTTGTGTCTGTGGTACTAAGCTAGGCGGAAGTCGGTTGCAGAAGTCAGTGGTACCACTAGCGCAGGGTAAAAACCGCATACCACGCATCGGATTGTCATGTGAAGTAGTGGGTGCGCTGCGTCAGTGTTACGACAGGTGCGCGATTAGTGGTAACCACTTACCACATACCATTGTTTCCCCTAATTTAATAACCTAACTCCTACCCCCTAATGATTAAATTTAGAAAATTTCTCCACGATAAGTATGCAAGATGCCTTTGCCTCCCCATGTCAACAGAATTCCCACATCAAATTAAAAATAAAAATACAAAAGAGCCGCTCCTAATTCCACTTCTCCCCTATTATAAATTGTTACAACTCGCCAATAAATTTCTTAAATTACTTCCACTTAAGTCCCACTTCCAATCCCCCTGAGAAACAGAATCCAATATCCTAATTTAATCTTATAATATTCCCTCTGAATTCCCCGAGGTTGCAATTACTCTGTAAAATTGTTTCCCGAACGACCAGGTGTTCTTTAACACGATGTCGCCATCATAGGGCTTCTTAGCTCTCTTAACCTGGATTCTGGATTCTTACCTCTGTGATAGTCGGCCATCCTGCCCATAACAGACAGGTGGCATGTAAAATTATTTACACTCAATCTGTTCGTTGCAGGGCTAAAATAAATAGTTCTGTTTCTTATCACATGGTCAGCCAATTAAATGACTGAATCATTTAAGAACAGAAGAGGTAGAGGTGTAAAAGACACTAATCAGAGTTATCTCCTCTGAAAGTAATGAATTTCATTGTACAGCCAGACCCTGTGGTGAATGAAGTGAAGGTGTCATTTGCAGAGTGGAAAATATGTGCTTTTCAGAGGGCCCGGCATGCTGATAAGCGTACTTTTCCACTCAGTGAGTTGTGGCAATGATAAACCACCTCACTCCTCGTACTTAGTAAAACCTCTACAGGTTCAGACCAGCCCTTCGGCTGATGACGTAAACAATAAGTCGGCCATCTGAACCAGGTCTAAATCCAGAGGCAAATCGTATATTATTTGGTAAATTATTGAATTGCATGCATATCGAAGTAAGCAAGTAAGTGTAATAATAATAATAATAATAATAATAATAATAGCCTTTTTATTAGTCTCCTTTAAAATTATATACTTTACATTGAGTAGATACATTACACATAAGACAATAACTATATAATAATTAATTTATATTAAAAAAAACAAATAAATTTATAATTTTTAACTTTAATGTCCAAATAAAATCATAATCACTTCTTTTTTTATATAAGTATTTAGGAAACTAGGCCCATTTATGGGCAAAGGCCTCTCCCAATGTTTTCCAACGGGATTTGTCTTTTTTTGTAATTTGCCAATGTGCACCGGCATGCTTGACCAATTCGTCGTCCCACCTCAAACACTGTCTACCTCTACGCCTGATATTTTCAATCGGTTGCCATTCTGTAACTCGTTTTGTCCATCTGTCGTCATTTAGCCGTAACACATGTCCAGCCCAATTCCATTTCAGTCGCTTTGCCACTTCGATTACATCCTGAAGTTGTGTTCTCCTCCTTAGTTCTGTGTTTTTTATCTTGTCTCGTAAGGAAACCCCTAACATGCTCCGTTCCATGGCTGTTTGGGCCAAAAGAGCCAAAGAAGCAAGTAAGTATTGCTAATTGAAAGATAAATCAGTTTTTCATTTTGACAAGTCCTAGAGGGGCGAGCAAGGCAACCGCCCCAGGCCCTACGCTATGTGTTTTAACAAATTTTATACAAAAATCAGCTTTTAATCATTCATGGACACAATTAATTTTATAAGTTTTTGTTTAGATCATCTGCTGAAAGGCTAGTTTGAACTTCTGGAGGCTTCACTAAGTAAAACAAGGAGTTAAAAGAGTATGCTTATCAGCATGTCAGACCCTCTGAAAAGCATTTAATTTCCACCCTGCAAATGACACCTTCACTTCATTCAATGCCAGGGTCTCTATGTATAATAAAATTCATTACTCTGAGAGGAGATAACTCTTGATTAGTGTCACAGTACACCTCTACTTCTTCTGTTGTTAAATGGTTCAGTCATATAATTGGGTGACCCCCAATGTGATAACAGAGAGAACTATTTTTTGTAGCCCTGGAACTAACAGATCGAGTGCAAATAATTTAACTCTCCAGCTGTTTTTTATTGGTAATAGTTCCATGTAATAGATGCATTTAGCCTAATTATGGGCTGCGCAAAAAAATTAAAAGAAAAAATGTTCCTGGATAGAAAATTGTTTTTTAAGATGGAGAATCCATGGAAATTTCATCATATATAATCGTGTTTAGTCCTGGATGGCCCATGGCGTAGTGGTTAGCGCAACTGGCTTCTACGACAGGGTTCTGGCTACGACTCTCGGTCAAGTCTGGCAATTTTCATCTACCATCCTTCTCACTATCTGCATTAGCAGTAATTGCGAAACAGTCGGATGTAAAACAAAAAAAATCCTGAGTGATGTAACTTGTATGGCAATATCCACAAATAGAACTGACTAAAAGAAAAAACAATATTTTGTGTGTTGAATTGTAGAATAAAACATGTACAAGTTATTTTTTTAACCCTAATGTATATATATGTTGCAATTAGTTCAATTTAAGAACAATATCCAACCGATCACTACAATAATCATGCCGATGGCAGGTGGAGTGTTAAATTTATTTGCACTCGATCTGCTAGTTTCAGGGCTACAAAAAATTGTTGTGTTTCTTATCACATGGTCATCCAATTATATGACTGGAGCATTTAAGAATATAAATGTAAGGTATAAAATACACTAGTGTGAGTTATTTCTTCAGAGAGTAATGGATTTTATTATACAGCCAGACCCTGTGGTGAATGAAGTGAAGGTGTTATTTGCAGGAAGGTGGATGCTTTTCAGAGGGTTGATAAGCATACTTTTCTACTTAGTGAGGAAGGCAATGGTAAACTACCACACTACTAGTTTCACTTAGTAAATCTTTTAGAGGTTCAAACAAGCCTTTCGGCTGATCACCTAATGAGATGAGAATGATCTGTTAATGAGGTGTAGTCTTGTACAGACTGAGGCCGACCATTCGTGAGAGAGTATGGTTAATTGAACCCCTACCATCAAAGTGCAACAGATAACCACTCTCGTATATTCAAATCTGTATAAAAGTAAATACTATTTGTCTGTGGAAATAGAGAATTGGTGAGAGGCGCAAAACTGGGTGTATGTTACCATTTCAAAAATAATTTACTTTTTTTTTTAATTTTTAAAATTATTATAAATGGCACTTATAAATAGGCAAAATGGAGGCGTGTATATTTTGTCCTGTAAAATTTTCAGCTGCCCATAACAGACAGGTGGAGTGTCAAATTATTTACACTCAATCTGTTTGTTGCAGGGCTAAAATAAATAGTTGTGTTTTTTATCACATGGTCAGCCAATTAAATGACTGAATCATTTAAGAACAGAAGAGGTAGAGGTGTACTGTGACACTAATCAGAGTTATCTTATCTGAAAGTAATGAATTTCATTATACAGCCAGACCCTGTGGTGAATGAAGAGAAGGTGTCATTTGCAGAGTGTAAAATATGTGCTTTTCAGAGGGCTCGGCATGCTGATAAGCGTACTTTTCCATTTAGTGAGGAAGGCAATGGTAAACCACCTCACTCCTCGTTTTACTTAGTAAAATCTCTACACGTTCAAACCAGCCTTTTGGCTGATGACCTAAACAACAACACAAAATTTTCAGGTACATGGAACCGTTAAAAATTTATTTTTAAGTTTTTCTGAAAATTCAATTTTTCGAAAATTTTTGATATTTTTTCATTTACACCGTCAGGTATTATGTCAACAAAGCTAACGTAATGAATAAAGAAAATTATATTCACGCATTTGAACAATTTCAATGGAAAAATTATATGCCTCCATTTTTTTTTATAATATAAGTGAATTTACAATAAATTATGAATTAAAAAATGAAGAAAATGTTTTTAAATTTATTTATTTATTTAAAGTCGCATCAACTGCTTGTTCACTAGCGATTACTTTGGATTATGTAACATTAAGTTAACTGTGGAATTTAACATGTAAAAAGTTTCAGACTCTTGCCGGGAATCGAACCCGGGACTTCCGCGTGGCAGGCCAATGCGCTAACCATTAAGCTATGGAGGCGGCAAAAAAAAAAAAAATTTTTTTTGAAATGGTAGTATACACCTACTTTTGTGCCCCTCCGTCAAGTTGACGGAGGGGCACAAAAAGAAAGAAAGAAGGAAAGAAGAGAGTTGACGGCGTGAACTCTCTTCTTTCCACTGTCAAATAGTACATTTACTAGAATTTGAACCAGTTGTAGTAACAGTTGTAGGTTCTCCCCGAAAATCAGCTGATTTGTGGCGACAACTATAGTGGTACCACTATACCAATCTGGTAAGTTAATCTACAAGAACAAAGATTGTTTAAAGAAATATTATGATTTAATTGGACGAACGTAAATAAAGTAAGTATTAACGAACTGAGGTACACAAAACTGATATGAAATATTCAAATCAGGGATGTATCGATTCTCGATACTTGAGAAAATAAACGGTATCGAGATTCGATGGTGAAAAGTCGATTATTAGATACCGATTGTCTAATTTACAAACTGTGGCAAAATGCCGTAATTCTCTTAAGGTAAAAGATTTTAAATATTAAAAGACCTTTGGGCCAGCCCAGTCAGTCAGCTGGTAAAAAGTCACTATTATTGTTAAGTAACATTAGTTGAACAAGCGATTTTGTATGGTGACCAGGTGACAGCATGAAAACAAACTCCACAGGGAATTCTTGTTCAAATTCATACCTAATCACATCAAAACTATAGCGCTAAAGTAGCGAGCAAATTCGGTTGTTGTCAATATTATTGTAGTTGCCGATAACAAATAAAAGCTAAAAAATATATTAATACAGTTGTATTTCATCCTTCACCGTCTGCATTAGCAGTAGTTGCATAACAGTCGGACGTTAAACAAAAAAAAAAAAATACAGTTGTGTAATTTTGGCTTGGGGGGGGGGGAGTAAAAATAAAAGAACAAATCGAAATGAATCACTTAAAAATTTACAATATTTCTGACCATTACGCACAAATTGTGTATCGTTTTATTTGATTTGAAACAATGTCAGAATATGTACAAAGATTATGAAACGAAGTTGTTATAGTTCAATCAAAGATTTTAAAAAGTAAAATTTTGAGGACTGCAGTACATTATAAAAATAATATAAAAGTATTAATAATGTATTTTCATTGAATGAAAATGAGGCATTATGCAAAGCCCACGCCATCTACCGGATGGTTGTACTAGTAAAAATTCGAAACTAAATTTATGAATGAATCTATTAACATGAACAGAAAGGGAATTTAAAAGAAATGAAGGTAAATTTATTCATAACAGTTGGTAGAGTAGTTATTTAAGAAAGATATCAACTGCGGGTTAGTGAGGGTGGGGCATTTCGTCGTCAACCTTCGTCTAGTAAACATCTACTCTTCCCGACAATATTGTAATATTGTTGCAATCTTAAAAACGTTGGTTTTTATTTGAGATGTTAAGTAAGTGTTATTTAGTAGAATTCTAAAATACATTGTTTTCAAAGAATGTTTGTTTTTACCGCCGTCCGGTAGATGGCGTGAGAATGCACTTTTACACAATTTAGTTCCAATGAAATTCAATAGATAGCGCAAGTACTATCAAAAGTACAACGAATCTACAAAAAATATTCTAATTTACTAAAATTGTCGTTTATCCGCCATTCGGTAGATGGCGTCAGAATGCACTTATACAAACTGTAGTACCAGAGACATTCAATTTTAAAATACTTTCTTAAATCAAAAGTACGACGATTTTAAAACAAATTTTACAGATACGAATTGTTTCATTTTTTTTTTTTTTAGCTTTTATTTGTTATCGGGAACTGTAGATTAATGACAACTACCCAATTTGATCACTGCTTTGCTGTATTATTTAACGTGAATTAGGCATGAGTTTGAACAGGGACCAAAATATTTTCTTAAGTACGACGATTTTAAAACAAATCGTCTCATTAACTAACTTTTTACAGATGTATTTTACCTTTTCTGTATAGTTTTTAAACGCTTTTATTTAACTTACTCTTGGATCCATAAAATCTTGCAACTTAAAATTTTAATACTTCTACCGTATCAATATGAATCAAACTTTGCACACTTGTTTATCTTCGATGACAATACGCTGTCATAAAAAAAAATTTACAAAAAAAAATTTTTTTTTTTTAACTTACTCTTGGATCCATCAAATCTTGCAACTTAAAATTTTAATACTTCTACTGTATCAATATGAATGAAACTTTGCACACTTGTTTATCTTCGATGACAATACGCTGTCATAAAAAAAAATTTACAAAAAAAAATTTTTAAAACGCTTTTATTATTACAAAATAACTTACCCTTGGATCCATCAAATCTTGCAACTTAAAATTTTAATACTTCTACCGTATCAATATGAATCAAACTTTGCACACTAGTTTATCTTCGATGACAATAGGTGTTTGTAAAAAAAAATTTCAAAAAAAATTTCAAAAAAAAATTTTGAAAATTTTTTTTTTCAAAAAAAATTTAAAAAACGCTTTAATTTAACAATTACTTAAAAAAAGTAACTAAAAAGAAAAAAATAAAAAAAATTTACAAAAAAAATTAACAAAAAAAATCACAGAAAAAGAATTATAAAAAAAAAAAAAAAAAAAATTTTAAGAAACGCTATTATTTAACAATGATTCAAATAAAAAATGGACTAAAAAGAAAAAATAAAAAAAATTACAAAAAAAATACAGACATTACTGTTACAAATAAAAGCGTGGCGCATTTTTATACAACGAATATTTTACAATAAAATGCGCCACGCTTTTATTTGTAACAGTAATGTCTGTATTTTTTTTGTAATTTTTTTTATTTTTTCTTTTTAGTCCATTTTTTATTTGAATCATTGTTAAATAATAGCGTTTCTTAAAATTTTTTTTTTTTTTTTTTTTTATAATTCTTTTTCTGTGATTTTTTTTGTTAATTTTTTTTGTAAATTTTTTTTATTTTTTTCTTTTTAGTTACTTTTTTTTTATTGACAACTACCCAATTTGATGGCTGCTTTGCTGTATTATTTGTTCATGGATGGCTGTCACAGCTGGTCACCATACAAAGTCGCTTGCCCAACCGGTGTTACTTAACAAATAATAGTGACTTACTACCAGCTGACTGACTGGGCTGGCTTGAAGGACAGTTACATCTTATTAACTAGCAACTTGCAGCAGTGAAGATTGAATTATTTTTTTATTTTTAAGTCGCACAGCTTGGTTATTAGCGACTACTGTGTGTTTGAAACTGTAACAGTGGGTTTAAATGTGTTAAAATTTCTAGATCCCAGCCGGGAATCGAACCCAGTACCTTCCACTTTGTAGGCTAATACACTACGCCACGGAGGCAATTGAATAATTTTAAAACAAGGATAAGAATAATTAAAAACAAATTAATTTTATAAATTTATTGATTTTTTTTACTGTTTTTCTTTGGTATTTTACAAAACATTGAATTTCATCTTAACAATATTTTTCCAGTTAAAAAGTAAAATTTTTTGATTTATTTCTAACAAAAAAAAAAAAATTACAAAATATAGTAGTATACAATACATAAAATAATTGAATATTGTTTATTAAATTACTGATCATGAAAAAAAGTGAAACATTAATTTATTCAACAAACTCCATTACCTGAATTCTTGAGTTTCATATTTCATTTCTAAATTGTTTTACCTTTTGAAAATTGATTATTATTCTTCTTCAATACAGTATAAAAGCAATTTGGCAAATCAATATTTAATATTCATCAAACGAACATGATTTAATTTTAATTTTAGCTCATTTTTTGGTACGTGTCATAAGAAATTTAATATAAAAAACATAAGTTTGAAAATAAATGAAATTTTTATTTTTTAACAGTTAATGACTGTATTGGGTGATTGAACTTTACGTGCATTTGCTTCAATGTCAAAAAATTTATTTCGCTTCGGTTTACATGCAATTTGTTTTTCCGGCTGTACTTTGACCTGAAATTAACAATTTATAAATTCTATGTTCCTCATTATTTAAAGATTATTTTAATAACGCACACATTAATTGGTCGTAACTTACCGGGTTGGTCTAGAGGTAAAGTCGTCACCGAAATCAGCTGTTTAACAGCTGATTTTCGGAGATGAAGGTTCCTGGTTCAAATCCTAGTAAAGGTAGTTACTTTTATACGGATTTGAATGCTAGACAGTGGTTACCGGTGTACTTTGATGGTTGGGGTTTAATTAACTATACTCTCTCAGGAATGGTCGACCTGAGTCTGTACAAGACTACACCTCATTTACAAGTCATACATATCATCCTCATCTCATTGGGTCATGCGATTGCTTATTGTTCTTAATTGAACAGATTGCAACGTACAGGTATCAGACAAACAAATGTCCCATAGCCGAGCGAGTGAGAGGGAGATATGTGGCATAACTACGCATGCGCTCAAAGGTTTTTACCGTTATAATCCAAATCTGAAAACATACTACAGTCGTTATCTTGCTTGTTAGTTTACTGCATGCATAAACACTTGCTCACAACAATGAGTAAAATTATACGACAATGTTATTGGAATGGCGCGTATGGCTTGTGCGAGTGAGAGCGTAATGCATTGTCTCACTCCCACGGCTAGGGGACTGCAATTCTTCTGAATACTGTACATTAATTGGTCGTAACCCACCAGAGGTTGGTCTAGAGGTAAAGCGTCGCCAAAATCAGCTGTTTAACAGCTTATTTTCGGAGACAAACGTTCCTAATTCAAATCCTAGTAAAGGTAGTTACTTTTATTTGGATTTGAATGCTAGACAGTGGTTACCGGTGTACTTTGATGGTTGGGGTTTAATTAACCATACTCAGTGAGTGTGTCTGTAGAAGACTACACAGTCTCATTTACACGTCATACACATCATCCTCATCTCATTGGGTCATAGGGTTGCTTATTGTTCTCAATTGAACAGATTGCAACGTACGCAAATTAAGGATTACCAAAAAAAAAAGTTTACCTTATAAACTTATGATTAATTTTTAATCTGGACTCTATCCGGATTATCAAATTGAATTGGTTCAAAATGAACCAATAAAATAAATCTTTATAATGCATCCTGCAGTTTGAAATTAATTCTATTTTATATAATGAATTTATATAATAAGTTTCACTAATATTCCTTTTTAACTGCGTCAACTTTTATTTTCACTTACACGTGTTTCGGTGGATCCACCATCATCAGAGTAAATAACATATAATTGAAATTAAAACTTTATTTATTAAAAATCTATAGAAGATTATACATCTTCAGTCATTTGTATAAAACTGATTTAAAATTAATTTATCCCTTCTCATATTTACTGTAGATAGCAGCAGCAGTCAATATCACTTCATCATTCCTAAATTTGACCTGCTCATTCAAAATGTCCTGCTTTTGCTCTTTTAAATATTTATAAATGTGGAAAATCTCATATTTTTCAATTTTATTTTTATTTTCTATATTACACTGTTCTATTACATTAAAATGTTTATCCATTTCACCAAATTTATCTTTTTCCTCTTTTATATGATTGGTATAGTTAGATATAATGTAGTCACATTTCAGTGCTTTTTTATGTTCATTATACCTCACTTGAAAATTACGACTAGTCATACCAATGTAAAATGTTTGAATGAACATTTCAAATTTAGGAATGATGAAGTGATATTGACTGCTGCCGCTATCTATAGTGAACATGAGAAAGGATAAATTAAAATAAATTAATTTTAAATCAGTTTTATACAAATGACTGAAGATGTATAATCTTGTGTAGATTTTTAATAAATAAAGTTTTTGGTTTCAATTATAAAATGTTATTTACTCTGATGATGGTGGATCCACTGAAACACGTGTAAGTGACAAATAAAAGTTGACGCAGTTAAAAAGGAACATTAGTGAAATTTATTATATAAATTCATTATATAAAATAGAAAAGTTTATTTCTTTAAAAATGTACAATTTTTGTCTTGATGTCTACATATTGTAGATGAGGAAGTGTTATAAAAAATTTGACCTAGGGCCTCAAAAATTTTATATCTGGCACTTTTAATACCTGAAAAGCATATGAGTACAGTAAAACGTCAATAATCTGGATTAATTTTTAATCCGGACTCTATCCGGGTTATCAAATTGTCTGAATTTTCAAAATGAACCAATAAAAGGTCTGGTAAATGTGTTTGTCCGGCCATAATTTAGTGTCATGTTTACAGAAGGTTCCTGGTTCAAATCCTAGTAAAGGTAGTTACTTTTATTTGGATTTGAATACAAGATGGTGGTTACCGGTGTACTTTGATGGTTGGGGTTCAATTAACCATACTCTCTCAGGAATGGTCGACCTGGGTCTGTAGAAGACTACACAGTCTCATTTACATGTCATACACATCATCCTCATCTCATTGGGTGATGGGGTTGCTTATTGTTCTCAATTGAACAGATTGCAACGTACGCAAATTAAGGATTACCAAAAAAAAAAAAAAGTTTACCCTATAAAATGTTCACACTGTATCTTTAGTTAACCTGTATTATTCTGTATTTAACTAAAGACAGTCTCCAACTAGACTGGACATTTCAGAACGAAGTTACATTGATAACAAAAACTATCAATATTTACAATTTATTTTTCATGTAAATACATTTAAATAGAATAAATTTTTAAATAAAAGTTTATTTCTTTAAAAATGTACAGTTTTTATCTTGATGTCTACATACTGTAGATGAGAAAGCGTTATAAAAAATTTGACCTAGGGCCTCAAAAATTTTATATCTGGCACTTTTAATACCTGAAAAGCATATGAGTACAGTACAACGTCAATAATCTGGATTAATTTTTAATCCGGACAGAGTCCGGATTATCAAATTGTCTGGATTTTCAAAATGAACCAATAAAAGGTCCGGTTAATGTGTTCAACATAAATTATTAGCTACAATCGGCCATAATTTACTGTCATGTTTACAGAAGGTTCCTGGTTCAAATCCTAGTAAAGGTAGTTACTTTTATTTGGATTTGAATACTAGATAGTGGTTACCGGTGTACTTTGATGGTTGGGGTTCAATTAACCATACTCTCTCAGGAATGGTCAACCTGGGTCCGTAGAAGACTACACAGTCTCATTTACACGTCATACACATCATCCTCATCTGATTGGGTCATTGTGTTGCTTATTGTTCTCAATTGAACAGGTTGCAACGTACGCAAATTAAGGATTACCAAAAAAAAAAAAAGTTTACCCTATAAAATGTTCACACTGTATCTTTAGTTAACCTGTATTATTCTGTATTTAACTCAAAACAATTTCCAACTAGACTAGACATTTCAGAATGAAGTTACATTCAGAACAAAAACTGTCAATATTTACAATTTATTTATCATGTAAATACATTTAAATGGTAGAAAAAATTTTTAAATAAAAGTTTATTTCTTTAAAAATGTACAATTTTTGTCTTGATGTCTACATACTGTAGATGAGTAAGTGTTATAAAAAATTTGACGTAGGGCCTCAAAAATTTTATATCTGGCACTTTTAATTCCTGAAAAGCATATGAGTACAATACAACGTCAATAATCTGGATTAACACATTCAGTGCGGCCGCCACATTTATGTGGCGTATTGAACAGTCCCAGGGTGCGGGCCGCCACAAAAATGTGGTCCGTTTATAGGCTACAGTTTTATAATCTTTTCTTTCTGCGTTCAGCTAGGGTAAATTGTATTTCTTTTATTGTTCAGCTGTAGAAAAAGGTTCATTCTATGCCAGTATACCTTCAGCTTTTGAAGAAACGTCACCGGGTGTTTTTTGGCGGAGTTTTAAAAACTGATTATTGTTGCTCCAGTATTATCTTATCCAGTATTATTCCTTGACCCACCGGGTTGGTCTAGAGGTAAAGTCGTCGCCAAAATCAGCTGATTAACAGCTGATTTTCGGAGACGAAGGTTTCTGGTTCAAATACTAGTAAAGGTAGTTACTTTTATACGGATCTGAATACTAGACAGTGGTTATCGGTGTACTTTGATGGTTGGGGTTTAATTAACCATACTCTCTCAGGAATGGTCAGCCTGGGTCTGTACAAGACTACACCTTATTTACACGTCATACACATCATATTCATCTCATTGGGTCATGTGGTTGCTTATTGCTCTAAATTGAACAGATTGCAACGTACACAAATTAGGAATAAAAAAAAAGTATTATTCCAGTATTATTTCTGTAGTGATAGGTACAAAGGTCTTAACTTGAAAATAGTAATTTTTCAGGAAAAGCAAATGAAAATTTGAGACAGTATAATTTATACATTTTTTTATTATTTAAGTGTAGTTTTTGCAATTGTCTCTTCCAAAAATTGTTTCTATAATTTGTTATACATTTCTTTTGTTTTCTACTTAACAAAAAAATAAAAATTCCGTTAAAGTCTACGCTGGGGCCCTTTTTTTGGGGGGGGGGCAATTCACGACTTAAGACCTTTACTGTTTACAGTGTAACTTAATACCTTTTGGCCTGGTAAATTCTTACTACAGTTACTTTAGTCACGAGTTTGCCTTTGGTTTCTTGTCATTTCGACCATTTCAATTTGATTTTTTTTTCGGTTGATCTCAGCATTGATATTGGTGAAATAATAAACTACTATTGGTATAAATATAACCAACTACGGTGGCATGCGGGCCGCGCATGCGCAGTAAGTATCTCCCCCACCACAGCGTCGTAGCCTGATACAGGCTGCCTCTAAAGTAGTACTCACTACTCATTGTGTTCTGTTCATGCGGTAATCGTTTTGACATTTATGTCGCTGTCGAAAGCCGCACGCCGTCGAAATTAGTTGCGCGCGCACAAAATACGGGGGAAAATGTCTGCGATTCATTTTGGGGTAATAGGCAATAAGTTTTTTCTAAATGATGTCCCTACCACACGTTTTGACAGACCCGAAAGAGAGGTACGTCATACCCTCATTCTGTTATAGTATTTAGGCTATTATACGGTCCTTTTTGTTAAAATTTCATACAACTGATATTGTGCGAGTGTAGTTGATTTCTAAAAATTGACGTATGTTTGTATTAAGTTCACAACTATAAAAATTGATTCAGTTTCTGGGAATACTAATAGGAAGGAGGCACCAGACACGATTATCTATCTCTGACTTCCCTTCAAAAAGTGATTTTTTCAAGCTCGTTTATTATTTCTCTTTCTACCCTACATATATCAAATTACAGATAAAATTTTATATTTTATTACAAAATAATAAGACGCATATTATGTTATCCTGGAAAAGAAGTTATATTAGCCTACGTGATACGCAAAAAAATGCGATGAGATTTAAACGTCTAACTTTGTACGAGCGTATCTTATCTAAATATCAGAGTATAATAAAAAAAAATTATAGTATCATAAAATAAGATTCATTAGGAAGCAAAAGTAATTTTTTCAGAATTTTTTGATGAAAAATGAGCTTGTTAGAGTGTAGTGAACGAAACTAGCCAGCAGAGTGCCCTACCGTATCGTGTATTGTCACTATTGCGCTTGAACACCGTGCGCTGATTGAAATGAGTTGAGGGGAATGGCGGACGCAACACATTTTCTCTCTGTCTCGCTACCCTCCCTACATGCCGCCATAATTGGCGAACAGTATATAAAGGTTAACTCAACTTAAGACCTTTTGTACTACTAAAAAAAGACTGAGAAACTAAATCTAAAGGTATCATTTACAATAAAGACTTTTATACCGTTACGGGAAGAGAAAACTTTTATAAAGAGAGTCAACATAATTCACTTCAGGAGTTAGCTACACTTAAGCCCTTTGCACTAACTGAAAGAGAAAATTTTTCTGAACTGGGTAGTACACAACTCGAAATCGACAATTTTTGACTTATGAACTTTATACCTATCACTACAGATTTACTGCCCATAACAGACAGGTGGAGTGTTGAATTATTTACACTCAATTTGTTCGTTGCAGAGCTAAAATAAATAGTTGTGTTTTTTATCACATGGTCAGCCAATTAAATGACTGAATTATTTAAGAACAGAAGAGGTAGAGGTGTAAAAGACACTAATCAGAGTTATCTCCTCTGAAAGTAATGAATTTCATTGTACAGCCAGACCCTGTGGTGAATGAAGTGAAGGTGTCATTTACAGAGTGGAAAATATGTGCTTTTCAGAGGGCCCGGCATGCTGATAAGCGTACTTTTCCACTCAGTGAATTGTGGCAATGGTAAACCACCTCACTCCTCGTTTTACTTAGTAAAACCTCTAGAGGTTCAAACCAGCCTTTCGGCTGTTGACCTAAACAACAACTATAGTTCAGCCGCTCTAAGTTTGCTCCTACTGTCAACAAACCAAAACCAGCTACTACAGGGTGCACGCTAGAGTCCGTGACTTTATGGATGTCGTATTCCTATTAAGATAACTATTTTTTAAATTATAAGTACTTAAAGTACTAAAAACATCAGTCGTGATATGATGTAGGCCTAAAAATTTCATTTATAAAAATACTTTTAAAAGTATTTTGTATTTAAATACTTTTGAAAGTATTTTGTTGTAACTTTTTAATCAGCGTGTACACATTTTTACATAATTCGTATGCTCAGTGACGTCATTATTTGTTTACATTAGGAGCAAACTTAGAGAGGCTGGACTGTACAGATTTAATGGATTTAAAATCCAGATTATTGTCGCTCTACTGTGTTTCACTACTCTTGGTGTGCAAATAAATAACGTCTAACATACACCATTCTATCACACCATTTTAATATCGGCTACAAAAAAAAACATCGGCTCAGGCGATAAGTTTGTTAGTTGACGATTTTGATAAGCTCTTCAGTCTTATTTTAAAATATATTATTTATGTATTACAATATAATAACGCAGTATCCGATAAATATAATTACAACGATTAAACACTGAAATAATTTAAGGTGAGAACGTGAACGTGTCTTCTGTACTAGCCTGATTTTGTTGCGACGGAAATGGACGAAAATTCGTCGGTGGAGGTAAATATGTATTCGATGATGATGCTATGGCACAACTTGTACCTTCCACCAGTTCTTTTATCGGTGCGTATAATATCCTAAAATTTGTGTCGGTAAAATTCATTACGCCCGTAAAAAATTGTTGAAATCTAGATGTGGTAGCCCATACATTTCCATTGTCTATTTTTATTCCAGATATGAACTGTAATTCGGTATCATCCTGAAAACAATAATTTTCAACATTAATATTTATACTAATACAGTAAAAACTCACTAATTCGGAATTCGCGATATTTCGGACTACTCCAAGAAGAGCAGCTTTTTTAATTTTTTTAGAAGTTTTTTAGTTAAAAATTAAATAAAGTGCTACTTCAAAAAATAATAGCTTCTAACTGTCTTATAAAAATTGTTTCATCCTGTAATACATTATTGGTTACTCAGTGAAGAAAACATTCCACAATTTAAGCTAGTGAAGTGAAAAACCACATGGACGAACTTATTGAATTTGCAGACTTCAATCCGGAACACAATGACTATTACCTTGTCCTAAGAGAGATGCGTCAAGAAGTTATAAGAAAACAGTGTAGCAAAGAATCACAGAAAAAAATAACAAGTATTTTTTTTCTAAGCAACCTCAAATGATCCCTGAGGATATTTGTCAACCCTCTACTTCAACAAGTGCCAAATAATCGGTAAGTACAGTGTTTTAATGAAATATCATTTTACACTGGACATTTATTATTTAACAATATTTTTACTGCCGTAAATATTTTTATTTCTATACTTTTAACTTTGTTGTTTTTCAATATACTGTACTGTAAATTCATTAAACATCGATATTTCAGACAAGTAACGTTTATTTTTTAATTTTAATTGCCTAAATTATTCAATTTTTAGATGTAAAAAAATATTCGTGATAATTCGGACTTTCAATAATGCGGACTTCATTTCCCCCCCAATTAGTCCGAATTAGTGAGGTTTTACTGTATAATAAAGAAGAAACGTGTGTCTGTTTGTTTGTTTGTTAGTATGAGGTGGTAATCTCAGAAACTACTCAACTGATTTAAAAAAATCTTTCATTGTTACTTAGCTTACAGCTTCCTGATCAATATAGGCTATTTTACAACTCAAAGTAACTTTAATTAAGTGAGTTAAGCAACTTAAACTGTGACGATGTCGCATGTTTTAGTTTATCGGGTGCATAGCACTTTTATTCTTCCCATAACAGGCAGGTGGAGGTTAAATTATTTACACTCAATCTGTTCATTGCAGGGCTAAAATAAATAGTTCTGTTTCTTATCACATGGTCAGCCAATTAAATGACTGAACCATTTAAGAACAGAAGAGGTAGAGATGTAAAAGACACTAATCAGAGTTATCTCCTCTGAAAGTAATGAATTTCATTATACAGCCAGACCCTGTGGTGAATGAAGTGAAGGTGTCATTTGCAGAGTGGAAAATGTGTGCTTTACAGAGGGCCCGGCATGCTGTTAAATGTACTTTTCCATTCAGTGAGGAAGGCAATGGTAAACCACCTCACTCCTCGTTTAACTTAGTAAAACCTCTATAGGTTCAAACCAGCCTACAGGCTGATCATCTAAACAACAACAGAACTTTTATTATTTCCAAGTCCTCTGGATGGTGTATTTTTGGGCTAGAAGCCCAACTTCAACTTTTATATTTCAACTTTTAACTTCAACTTTTATATTTCATAGAAAAACGTGAAGTATAACTTTCGATTCCAAAAACATTAAAAATTCGGATATATTCAACATTTTTATTTTTGTACTGTATTTCATTCATTGTTTTCATTCGACAGGTAGCGAATGAGTCACATAGGTATTTCCAATTACTCTGCGTACCGCACCCACCCATGTATTACTGTCTCTTATCTCAAGACATTATATGTCTTGAGCCTACAGGGTGATTCACGAAGATATGCAGAAACTTTGGGACCCCATTGTACATGTAAAAATAATGAAAAAAGTTTATATAAACATGGGTCCGGAAATGCTTCGATACCGAGTTACGGCTAGCGAAAGATTTCGCCCGGATTTCAGCTCACCAGGTGAAATGAGGTCTTCCTGAAATTCTGGTAAGGTAGATTATGGTGCGAATTCAATCAATATGGTTTTTGACCTGATAAATTGAATAAAACAGGTCCTAGAACTGTAAGTTAAATAGTTTTTGAGAAAACCAGTGTCAAATACAAAAAATTGGAGTGAAAAAAATACATTTTTTCATCTTTGTTTTTCTGGTTAATTTTACTTTGTACTGTTATGAATAAAAATTAATTTAATCAAACATCTATTCGCTTTCTGTGTACTTTATTTACATCGGTTTGTTCAGAATAAAATTTTCTACATGTTTTATTCAAAAATATTAACTTTTTCTTGGTGAAATAACAAAGTTATTCTTGTCCAAAGATGAAAAAATGTGTTTTCACTCCATTTTTACTTTCTCTTGCCTATTTGAATATATAGGAAGGAAAGTATTGTTTTCATGTCGATTTTTCGAAATTGAGTTTTCACCGGATCTACACGTTTTCAGACCCCCTGAACCCAAAAAACATGTTTTTAGCGATTGGTCTGTGTGTGTGTGTGTGTGAACAGAATATCTCCAGAACGGAACAACGTACGAACTTGAAACTTAAGTTAGATACCATTACCGGATCTGACACGAACATTTTCATCAAAATCAGTCAACCGGAAGTACAGTAGTAGTTTATTCGTATAATTTTTCACTTTTTTGCGATTTTCTCAAAAACTGGTTCTACGATTTTTTTTAAAAATCGCGTGGTTTACTCAATTTTTTATTCTCTAAAAGATAGGGTAGGCGTCATGTTTGCTGAAATTCTGGGTGAGACTGTTTTCACATAAAAACAGTTTTTTTAAGATTACGGATTTAATATGGATTTAAGCGTAAAATGTTTTAAATAAAAGTTGTAGATCTCTTAATTTCCTATAAATTTGATTATATACACTTTTGTCGTAAAATGAATACAAAAGCCGAAATCTTAAAAAAATCGATTTTTCACATGTTTTCGTGAGAAAAAAAAAGAAAATTGCTAATTACCGCTAAACTAAGCGTTATACAAAAAATGTTTGAAATAAAAGTTGTAGAATTTTAAATTCTCTACAACTGTTATTATATATATTTTTGCGGTAAAATGCATAATAAAGCAGCGATCTTAAAAAAACAATGTTTTTACGTGAAAACAGCCTCACCAAGAATTTCAGCAAACATGGCGCCTACCTTATCTTGTAGAGAATAAAAAATTGAGTAAACCAGGCGATTTTAAAAAAAATCATAGGACCAGTTTTTGAGAAAATCGCAATAAAGTGAAAAATTATACGAATAACTACTACTTCCGGTTGACCGATTTTGATGAAAATGTTTGTGTCAGATCCGGTAGTGGTATGTAACTTAAGTTTCAAGTTTGAAGTTCGTACGATGCTTCGATCTTGAAATATTCTGCTCACACACAGACCAATCGCTAGAAACATGTTTTTTGGGTTCAGGGGATCTGAAAACGTAAAGATCCGGTGAAAACTCGATTTCTTAAAATCGACATGAAAACAATATATTCCTTCCTATATATTCATATAGGCAAGAGAAAGTAAAAAAAGGTACTTAAAATTACTGAAATAATTTCATACATAAATATAAAAGATACAAACCTGTGCTACAGTTTCTATATACTGTTGATTGTAAGGGAATTTTGAATTCCAACAGGCCAGTGAATTCTGCGTCAATAGCCCGAAAAATAACACACCATCATCAGTCATGACTTGAGCGGCAGACTGTGAATTCCGTGTGCCATCAAACACTTTAAATGCTCTAGGAACTTTGTTTTCACCATTCACAAATAAACTTTGATTACGAATCACACATGTCGGTACCCAAGATTCTCTTACACTTGCAAGACTATGAAAGTAAAGTTTTCTATTATTTTTCGTCACATCCACAGGACCTGAAACATTATAATAAAATTTTTATTTTATCAAACATCCTATGTAGGATTTTAAACAGCCATATTATTTAACAAGTAGACTGCCACACTAAATTTTGTGACACTTACAGCTGGGCCATCGTACTTTTTTCACATTTTATTGATTTTTCTTCTTACTTTACTTAATTTATTACTTTTTTGTTGTTGTTGTTGTTTAGGTCATCAGCCAAAAGGCTGGTTTGAACCTCTAGAGGTTTTACTAAGTAAAACGAGGAGTGAGGTGGTTTACCATTGCCTTCCTCACTGAGTGGAAATATATGCTTATCAGCATGCCGAGCCCTCTGAAAAGCACATATTTTCCACTCTGCAAATGACACCTTCACTTCATTCACCACAGGGTCTGGCTGTATAATGAAATTCATTACTTTCAGATAAGATAACTCTGATTAGTGTCTTTTACACCTCTACCTCTTCTGTTCTTAAATGATTCAGTCATTTATTTGGCTGATCATATGATAAGAAACCGAACTATTTATTTTAGCCCTGCAACTAACAGATCGAGTGTAAATAATTTGACACTCCACCTGTCTGTTATGGGCAGACTTTTTTTTTGTAATTCCTAATGTGTGTACGTTGCAATCTGTTCAATTGAGAACAATAAGCAACCCCATCACCCAATGAGATGAGGATGATGTGTATGACATGTAAATGAGGTGTAGTCTTGTACAGACCCAGGCTGACCATTCCTGAGAGAGTATGGTTAATTGAACCCCAACCATCAAAGTACACCCACAACCACTGTCTAGTATCCAAATCCGTATAAAAGTAACTACCTTTACTAGGATTTGAACCAGAAACCTTTGTCTCCGAAAATTAGCTGTTAAACAGCTGATTTTGGCGACGACTTTACCTCTAGACCAACCCGGTGGGTTAATTTATTTAATAACAATTATTTTTTTCGTAAAATAAAGTTGTGATAAACTTTTGGGTAACATGGCCTGCTGTAATGATTCTACATTTCAGAGCCATGTGATCCCTTTTTGTGTCATAATAAAAAATGTAATAAACAACTGGGTTAATTTACAAAGTTTTAGACTATTTCAATCAACCAAAATAAGCAAAAGAAATAATAAAATTACAAATAATAGCAGCATTCTAGTAGAGGACAACAAGAAAAACTACCCGTGTACGCAATATCCTATTATTTGAAAAAGGCCAACTATTTGAAAAGTTTAAGTGTACAATGTCACTCTGAAGCTGTAGCTTTTGAAACCACAAAACATGGCTCAAAAATCACTCATGTACTGTGACTCATTTTTGATGCACGTGGCCCATTTTCAAAGACAAGGGTGACACATATTTGGGTCACATAGCAGTCAACGTGTTAAAATTGAAATTTATATTTCTAACCACCAGAATAGTACCGTGCCAAAGGGTGGATGGCACTGGGGCATTTAATCAGTGTCTTAACGGTGCCTGTAGGAAACTTGGCTAAATCCTACAGTATTTTGCCTTACCCCTGTACGCGGGGCTATGCAGGGGCGGACTGATTATTTCCCTAGCTGAAACGACAACTAAAAGTGGTTGTTGTTCCTTTTACTAGGAAAAGGAAGATGGCTCTAGATGCTTTGACTCTGGAAGGAGTGGATTTGAGCTACTCCCCTGAGGTGGAGTATCTGGGGGTTGTCCTTGATAGGGGCCTGACTTGGAGGGGCCACATGTCAAGGACTGTTGAGAGGGCTGCAAAGGCCTTATGGATGTTTAAGAGTTCGTTTGGGAGGACTTGGGGCTTAGGCCTCGTATGGCAGAATGGGCTTATGTGAGCATCATTCTGCCAATGGCCACGTACGAAGCTTTTGTATGGTGGCCAAGAACAGATCGGCTGAGGAAGCTGAAGAGATTGGCCCGCCTAAGGACATGTTGTGCAACGAGCACTGGTCCAACGGCTACTATGGAGGCGTTGTTTGATTTGCCTCCTATTCATGTTCAAGTGAAGAAGGAGGCGATAAGAACTGCCTTGAGGCTGGAGGGCGGGTTCGGGGTCCCATCAGGGGAGATGGGCCACACCGAGATCTCCAAAGGGATTGAGGGGATGGGTGTGGTAGGTGGTCCTCGGGACCGTATGTACAGAGCATACGATTTCTCCGACACACTGAGGGTGAAAATTTTTGATCGTCAGGAGTGGGCGGAGGGACAGCCAGTGATACCGGAAGGGGTTACCTTTTGGTACACTGACGGCTCAGTGATGAGCGGAAGAGCGGGAGTGGGGGCCTGGGGGGCCGGGGGAAAGATTTCCCTGGCCCTTGGGTGTAACATAACCGTCTTCTAAGATGAAATATTGGCCATTAAGGTCTGTGCGGCTCAGGGGGTCGCACACCTATATTTATATGCAGTTGCAAAGTGATTGGCTGCAAAAGAAGAGCGCTGATGGGTAAGGGTGTGTAAACACCTTCTCAGATAAGTGCACTAGATCCTAGGCAGATCCTGCGCTTCATCGAAAGTGTGGGTCTTGCAGAAATAGGAATAGGGGCAATCACAAAAGATCTCTTAGGTCGCGGTGAGGAGGGGCTGCAAAAGCCTGAACGCCCTTATTGTAAAGTAGTAGTAAGTAAGTAACCACCAGAATATGTTAACAGAAAACACTTACCAATGTTTAATAGTGCTTTCGTGTATCTTGTACACATCTTCATCAGTAAATTAAAATTCATTAAAATTTTTTACATCAAAATTTAAATCTTCCTACTCCTACCATGGTGAATTTTTTATGCTCTACAAGATAGGGTAGGCGCCATGTTTTGTGAAATTCTCAGTAAGGCTGTTTTCACGTTAATTGTTTAAAACAAAAATGTTTTTTTAAGATTGCGGCGTTAATATGCATTTTAGCGCAAACATTTATACAATAAAAGTTGTAGAGAATTTAAAATCCTACAACTTTTATTTATAACATTTTTTTGTATAACGCACAGTTTAGCGGTAATTAGCGATTTTCTGTTTTTTTCTCATAAAAACATGTGAAAAATCGATTTTTTTAAGATTTCGGCCTTAGTATGCATTTTACGACAAAAGTGTATACAATAAAATTTATAGAATATTAAAAGATCTACAAATTTTTTTCAGTGCATTTTTCTCTACAGAGCCTAGCTTAGCGTGAACGAGTGATTTTCCGCATTTTTAAGCCAAACTGAGGTCGATTTTCAATTTGCGTCTTTAACTTATGATTAAAATCAGGTTATGTTTATTGAGGTTAGTTTTTTGTTTGTTTCTAATGTTAGATGTTATTGTTCATTATTTGCATTGGCAGGAGAAAGTCGTGTGAGTGTTTTATACCAGATTTTTTCCATTAAATGTAACGCAAATTTTACGTCTGGTTTCAATCAGGAAAATTTGTGACCTGTGAGCCTATTCTTAGTTAATTTTAGTTAAAAGCCCTTACCTTGTAATTTTCATACCATGGGAACATTCTAGAGCCCCTCACTCGGCCCGTTCTACAGAGGTGTCCATTCTACAGAAGGGAGCCAATACATATGCAAATAACAACTTTGTGCATTTTAATATACGAGGTGATACGACGTTTAACATACAAGACTGATGTTGTAAAACATTTTATTTTTATTTTATACGTAATAACTTATTGTCACCTTCAATATATACTCCTCTATCCCTACAACGCTCCATGCAAATGTTCTACTGTTGGAAACTGTGCTTCTGTCAGCTCCTTCAGGACACGTGCCGCTTTCTCTTTTACAGCTTTCACAGACTCAAATCTTGTCCCTTTTAATGCAGCAACACATTGATTTTCTCCCAAGAGGGGAAACCATTAATGCGGCAAGGTATTGCGAAACCTTAAGAAAACTAAGGGGGGCAATCGAAAACAAACGGAGAGGAATGCTCAGTAACGGAATTGTGTTGCTCCATGTCAATGCTCGGCCCCACACCGCTGGTGACATTTAAACATTGGTTCGACAATTTCGTTGGGAGCAGTTCGATCACCCGCCCTACAGCCCGGACTTGGCACCGTCTAACTACCACTTGTTCCCGCACATGAAGCGCGAGCTAGGCGGCCAACGCTTTGAAACCGACAATGAAGTGAAAACTGCCGTGGAGTCGTGGCTACATTCGTTGGCGGACACCATCTACGAAAAGGGTATAGACAAATGGATTACCCGCTACAAGTGTTTAAACATCGGTGGAAACTATGTCGAAAAATAGTTTAAGGTTTGGGCTTCCATGTAGAAATAAAATTGTGTTGAAAAAAAATTGTTTTACTTGTTTTTTTTAAAAACGATACTTACTTTCTGAACACGCCTTGTATCATTTCCCTTCATCGCAGCCCACACATACGCAAAAGGCAAACTCGTGACTTCGGTATCTATAAGACAAATTTATAATGTACTTACCTAAAGCTAGACCAAATATTCCGTCCATGAGATCAAATTGAACTCCATTAATATTGAAAACTCCTTCTAATGGATATGGATAAAATAAGTGACTATCGATTCTCCATGATGTTGTTCTTCGATGATCGTAAACAATTAATTTGAAAGTGGTTACATCAGCTATGTACGCAAATGCATCTCCACACTGCGGTATATTTTCATTAAGAACGTCTACAATTATTGTTATGGGTAAAGATAATTTCGTAACAACGTCTTTTGGAAAGATGTGTCTATCTGAAAAATACAAAATACACAACATGTAATATTTAAGAAAAAGTAAATTTTATTTTAAGTCCAGCCTCTGTTAGTTTGCTCCTAATGTAAACAAATAATGACGTCACTGAGCATGCGCATTACATCAAAATGTGTACACGCTGATTAAAAAGTAACTACAAAATACTTTCAAAAGTAACGGGTGTTTCAAAAAGGACGCACTTCGAAGTTTGAGAACGCTAATTTATTACATTAAGTAATTACAAATTATACGGTATGAAATTATTACCTTTATAACTTTCAGATTACCTTTAAAACTTCACAATAAATGTTCAAAATGACTTCCTCCGCTTGTAATGCAAGTTCGGACACGTTTCATAACATTTGCAGCCATTTTTTGTAGTGTTTGCTCATTAATGTTTGTAATCTCACTTTCAATATTAGCCTTCAATTCTTCAATTGTATGAGGATTGTTTTTAAAACCCTTACTCTTTATTCCCCCAAAGAAAAAAATCCGCAGGAGTAAGATGTGGGGATCTTGGTGGCCACAATCCTTTTGATATCACACGATGGCCAAAAAATTCTCGTTAACATATTCAGCGTTTCAGTAGAAGTATGGCACGTTACGTTATCCTGCTGAAACCAACAATCTCGATCGTGTAATTCTAACAACATTATAAATTGTTCAATTAAGTTGCGGTACACCACACCATCTACAGATGTGTCAAAAAATAAAGGCCCAACAATACGACCCCGGGAGATCGCACACCAAACACCAATTTACGTGCGTGTAGTGGACGTTCATGAAATGTGTGAGGACACGATCCAATATTTCAACACCGTTGTCATTAACAAGAGAACGTATCCAACGACAATACTGTATACGTTTCCCATGGTCAACTTCTTTCAGTTCATGAATGACACCGATGCGGTAAGGATACAAATTTAATTTTTTTGTAGCCCTTTAAGTGGAAGATAGTGATAATCCAGCCTGTGAAGACAACTTTATAAGTGATTTGCCGGGTGAGGTAGTCAAACGTTGTTTCACATCGTCCAAAACTTGTTCTGTTAACACTGATGGTCGACCTGTGCTTTTCCGATCCTGTACACTGCCAGTCTCACAAAATTTATTAATCAGACGCGATATTATGGTGTTATTAGGTACTTCAGAATTGGGAAATTTTAACTGGAACTCGTCTTTCACTCGTCCGTAAGATTTATTTGCGCAATAACTTTCAATAATAAAAACACGTTCATCCTTTGAAAAAAACATGTTTGAACTTATACAGACACAAATGAATACCGGGATAGCACTAGTACATGTCAGTAATACACAATGGGTCAACAATGAGTACGGTAGTGCCAACTGTTATTTGGGGGGAAAAAATATTCCCTATACAGAAAATATTAACCCTTAAAAACTTCGAAGTGCGTCCTTTTTGAAACACCTGTTACTGCAACGGGAAAATATTTATAATGGATATTTTACAACAAACAAAAACGTGCAAATATTGACAGCTACTATGTAAATTTAAAAAAAATACATAAAAAATATTTTTAAAAAAATTGTACATTCTTCATACTACAGTTTATTTTAAAAATGACTCAGTGTTAAGTATATTACTGTTGTTGACTCAATGTATGTGAATTTCTTTTCATTTGAGAGTAATTGTATAAATTAGCACATTATTACTTTCTCTTGCCTATATGAATATATAGGAAGGAAAGTATTGTTTTCATGTCGATTTTAAGAAATCGAGTTTTCACCGGATCTATACGTTTTCAGACCCCCTGAACCCAAAAAACATGTTTTTAGCGATTGGTCTGTGTGTGTGTCTCTCTGTGTGTGTGTGTGTGTGTGTGTCTGTGTGTCTGTGTGTGAACAGAATATCTCAAGAACGGAACATCGTACGAACTTGAAACTTGAAACTTAAGTTACATACCACTACCGGACGCGACACGAACATTTTCATCAAAATCGGTCAACCGGAAGTAGTAGTTTATTCGTATAATTTTTCAGTTTTTTGCGATTTTCTCAAAAACTGGTCCTACGATTTTTTTTAAAATCGCCTATTTTACTCAATTTTTTATTCTCTACAAGATAGGGTAGGCGCCATGTTTGCTGAAATTCTCGGCGAGGCTGTTTTCACGTAAAAACGTTGTTTTTTTAAGATTACGGCTTTAATATAAATTTTAGCGCAAAAACTTATATAATAAAAGTTGTAGAGAATTTAAAAACCTACAACTTCTGTTTCAAACATTTTTTTGTATAACGCTTAGTTTAGCGGTAATTTGCGATTTTCTGTTTTTTTTCTCACGAAAACGTGAGAAAAATCGATTTTTTTAACATTTCGGTCTTAGTATGCATTTTACGACAAAAGTGTATATAATTAAATTTATAGAAAATTAAAAGATCTACAACTTTTATTTAAAGCATTTTTCTCTACAGAGCCTAGTTTAGCGTGAAAGCGTGATTTTCCGTATTTTTAAGCCAAACTGAGTTCGATTGTCATTTTGCGTCATTCACTCATGATTAAAATAAGGTTATGTTTTTGAGGTTAGTTTTTGTTCATTTATAATGTTTTAATACTAATGTTAGGTTTATTGTTAATTATTTGCATTGGCAAGAGAAAGTTGTGTGAGTGTTTCACACCAGATTTTTTTTGAAAGTGCAAACCTACGATAATAACGAGAAAAGACCTGCCTTAGTTAATAATACAAATAAACATTTAGTTAGTTGGCGTAGAAAGAATGCATAATTTTTACAACTGAATAACATTGGTTGTTTTAATGATAGAGACAAAATTTTTACATTAAATAATATTTTGCCGGCCGCATTGGCGTAGTTGGTAACATGCTCGCCTCTAATCATGCGGTCTTGGGTTTAAATCCCACTGAGGCACGGCATATTTTCATGTTACAAAAAAATCATTTTATCCTTCACAGTTACAACCAAAAGTTGCCGCTAATATTTTTTTTGTATATACGAGGTGTGGCTACTAAATAACAAGACTGATGTTGTAAAAAATTTTATTTTTGTTTTATACATCATAATACATGATATACATCATAAATCATGATATACATGATATACATCATAATACATCATAAATCTGCCCATAACAGACAGGTTGAGTGTCAAATTATTTACACTCAATCTGTTAGTTGCAGGGCTAAAATAAATAGTTCTGTTTCTTGTCACATGGTCAGCCAATTAAATGACTGAATCATTTAAGAACAGAAGAGGTAGAGGTGTAAAAGACACTAATTAGATTTATCTCCTCTGAAAGTAATGAATTTCATTATACAGCCAGACCCTGTGGTGAATGAAGTGAAGGTGTCATTTGCAGAGTGGAAAATATGTGCTTTTCAGAGGGCCCGGCATGCTGATAAGTGTACTTTTCCATTCAGTGAGGAAGGCAATGGTAAACCACCTCACTCCTCGTTTTACTTAGTAAAACCTCTACAGGTTCAAACCAGCCTACAGGCTGATGACCTAAACAACAACACATCATAATAACTTATTGTCACCTTCAATATACACTCCTTCTCTATCCCTACAACGCTCCATGCGAATTTTCCATTGTTGGAAACAGTGCTGGAAGTCATCTTCTGTCAGCTCGTTCAGGACACTTGCCGCTTTCTCTTTTACAGCTTCCAAAGACTCAAATCTTGTCCCTTTTAATGCAGATTTCACCTTAGAGAACAGGTAGAAGTCACATGGTGCAAGATCTGGTAAATAAGGTGGATTTTCCAACACTGAGATGCTGTACTTGGCTAGGAATCTCTTGACAGATAACGCGGAATGAGCTGGCGCATTGTCATCAAGTTTCAAGTTCGTACGATGTTCCGTACTTGAGATATTCTGTTCACACACGCACACACGCACACACACACAGACCAATCGCTAAAAACATGTGTTGTGTGGGTTAAAGGGGGTCTGTTTACGTGTAGATCCGGTGAAGAGTGGATTTGTTGAAATCGACATGACAACAATACTTTCCTTCCTATATATTCATATAGGCAGGAGAAAGTAAAAATTGGTGACAAGCCCTGATTCTATAAAATGAATTACTCACCTGGTCTCACTACAATAAAAAATGCATCTCCACAGCTGCAAAGTTACGACACTGCAATACGGTGGTCCTACCAGAAGCCTTATATGCATCAGAAACCTTGTGGTTTCTGGGTTTTGTGGTACCAGGGGAATGGCAAAAATTAAAGACATTGAAAAGCAAGAAACGAAAATTCTGAGGAAAATACACGGTGCAGTTTTCAGAGAAAACTTCCCACAAAAAAGACCCACAGAAGAACTATGTACAGGCATACTGAAACCATCACGACATTCATCAGAAAACGAAGAGTAAGGTTTTTTACACATATAGCCAGAATGAGTGACACCAAACTGACAAAAAGAATATTAAACATAATTTCCACTTCAAAGTTGGGCACCTCTTGATACAAAGAAACTATGGAAGACCTGCAAGAATTATGCATCACAATGGAAGACATTCACGACCGCAAAATTTGTAGAGAAAAAATCAGAAACCAGGAAATTCAGTTCAGATCGCAAGCCAAAAGAAGTGGGCGAAAATGGACGGACAAAAAGAAAAATAATAATAATAATAATGAATTTTTTTTTTAGTCCTTATTTGTGTACGTTGTAATCTGTTCAATTGAGAACAATAAGCAACCCCATGACCCAATCAGATGAGGATGATGTGTATGACGAGTATATGAGGTGTAGTCTTGTACAGACCCAGGCCGGCCATTCCTGAGACAGTATGGTTAATTAAACCCCAACCATCAAAGTACACCGGTAACCACTGTCTAGTATTCAAATCCGTATAAAAGTAACTACCTTTACTAGAATTTGAATCAGGAACCTTCGTCTCCGAAAGTCAGCTGTTAAACAGCTGATTTTGGTGACGACTTTACCTTTAGACCAACCCGGTGGGTTTCTAAATTTTAACGGCGTAAATTAAAAAGTTGCCAGAAACTGAGGTTATTTCGGTTGATGATAAAAAATTGGTTATAAATAATTTTATAGTGATATGCGAGGAAAAATTAACATGAGATTTGGATTTAGCACACATGAATGTGAAAATAAATATTAAAATTCTTAAAATTTGTGACAAGCCCTGATTCTGTATAATGAATTAAGGCAAGACTGTATGATGGTTTTAACTGAAAATTTCCAATTTTAGTTTTTACTTTCTCTTGCCTATATGAATAAATAGGAAGGAAAGTATTGTTTTCATGTCGATTTTTCGAAATCGAGTTTTCACCGGATCTATACGTTTTCAGACCCCCTGAACCCAAAAAACATGTTTTTAGCGATTGGTCTGTGTGTGTGTCTGTGTGTGAACAGAATATCTCAAGAACGGAACGTCGTACGAACTTGAAACTTGAAACTTAAGTTACATACCACTACCGGACGCGACACAAACATTTTCATCAAAATCGGTCAACCGGAAGTAGTAGTTTATTCGTATAATTTTTCAGTTTTTTGCGATTTTCTCAAAAACTGGTCCTACGATTTTTTTTAAAATCGCCTATTTTACTCAATTTTTTATTCTCTACAAGATAGGGTAGGCGTCATGTTTGCTGAAATTCTGCGTGAGGCTGTTTTCACGTAAAAACGTTGTTTTTTTAAGATTACAGCTTTAATATGCATTTTAGCGCAAAACTTTATATAATAAAAGTTGTAGAGAATTGAAAATTCTACAACTTTTATTTCAAACAATTTTTGTATAACGCTTAGTTTAGCGGTAATTTGCGATTTTCTGTTTTTTTTTCTCACGAAAACGTGAGAAAAATCGATTTTTTTAACATTTCGGTCTTAGTATGCATTTTACGACAAAAGTGTATATAATTAAATTTATAGAAAATTAAAAGATCTACAACTTTTGTTTAGAGCATTTTTCTCTACAGAGCCTAGTTTAGCGTGAAAGCGTGATTTTCCGTATTTTTAAGCCAAACTGAGTTCGATTGTCATTTTGCGTCATTCACTCATGATTAAAATAAGGTTATGTTTTTGAGGTTAGTTTTTGTTCATTTCTAATGTTTTAATACTAATGTTAGGTTTATTGTTAATTATTTGCATTGGCAAGAGAAAGTTGTGTGAGTGCTTCACACCAGATTTTTTATGTTTTTCAATAGTTTAGACCGAGATCAACCACAAAAACATTAAATTACGTGAAAAAAATTATTTTAATGAAAAAATTAAGTTTTTAGGAGGTTTACCCAGAAAAATTATCGTGTCACCAAGAACGAATATTTTTCATAATTTTATACCGATCGTTTTAGAGCAAAGGGAATTTTAGTTTTTTAAAATATCTGCATTACTGTTTTTAATACTCTCAGCTGTTGGTTCAGCTTTCTAACTATAGTTCAGCCGCTCTAAGTTTGCTCCTACTGTCAACAAACCAAAACCAGCTACTACAGGGTGCACGCTAGAGTCCGTGACTTTATGGATGTCGTATTCCTATTAAGATAACTATTTTTTAAATTTTAAGTACTTAAAGTACTAAAAACATCAGTCGTGATGTGATGTAGGCCTAACAATTTCATTTAGAAAAATACTTTTAAAAGTATTTTGTATTTAAATACTTTTGAAAGTATTTTGTTGTTACATTTTAAACAGCGTGTACACATTTTTACATAATGCGCATGCTCAGTGACGTCATTATTTGTTTACATTAGGAACATACTTAGAGAGGCTGGACTGTAAATGTTGATAGCAAATTTACTTGTTTGTGTACATTTTTGTTTGTTTGTTCCTTTTTGTGTTTTTGTCCGTTCCCGTAAATTTAGATTTTTAACATTTAGGTACATTTTTCTCGGAAACCATTAAACATACCAGGCTGAAATTTTTACCAGTTATTTATCTTGTACATTCACATACATATTCCGGCACTTTTATAACTTCCTTAAAAGCTTCAAAAATTATTAATATGTAAATTATCGTAAAAAAAATTGTAAAAATTTTATGTTATTCCTTATTTTGTTTTTACCTTTATGGTTTAACGGATTAAATTGCGAAAATGTCAGTAGCTCGAGCAACCCGACAACTACAAGTAAGTAAAATTTCATTTCGCTATCGTTTACCAATCTTGTGAAAAATGTACCTAAAAATCTGGTGTGAAACACTCACACAACTTTCTCTTGCCAATGCAAAAAATTAACAATAAACCTAACATTGATAATAAAATATTAGAAATAAACAAAAAAACTAACCTCAAAAACATAACCTTATTTTAATCATGAGTGAATGACGCGAAATGAAAATCGAACACAATTTGGCTTAAAAAAACGGAAAATCACACTTTCACGCTAAACTAGGATCTGTAGAGAAAAATGCTATAAATAAAAGTTGTAGATATTTTAATTTTCTATAAATTAAATTATATACACTTTTGTCGTAAAATGCATACTAAGGCCGAAATCTTAAAAAAATCAATTTTTCACACATTTTCGTGAGAAAAAAACAGAAAATCGCAAATTACCGCTAAACTAAGCGTTATACAAAAAATTGTTTGAAATAAAAGTTGTAGAATTTTCAATTCTCTACAACTTTTGTTATATAAAGTTTTGCGCTAAAATGCATATTAAAGCTGTAATATTAAAAAAACAACGTTTTTACGTGAAAACAGCCTCACCCAGAATTTCAGCAAACATGACGCCTACCCTATCTTGTAGAGAATAAAAAATTGAGTAAACCAGGCGATTTTAAAAAAAATCGTAGGACCAGTTTTTGAGAAAATCGCAAAAAAGTGAAAAATTACACGAATAAACTACCACTTCCGGTTGACCGATTTTGATGAAAATGTTCGTGTCGAGTCCGGTAGTGGTATGTAACTTAAGTTTCAAGTTTCAAGTTCGTACGATGTTCCGTTCTTGAGATATTCTGTTCACACACACACACACACACACACACACACACACACACACACCGACCAATCGCTAAAAACATGTTTGTGTGGGTTCAGGGGGTCTGAAAACGTGTAGATCCGGTGAAAACTCGATTTGTTGTAATCGACATGAAAACAATACTTTCCTTCCTATTTATTCATATAGGCAAGAGAAAGTAAAAATAGCAAATTTAACATTGGCAGGATGCATAGTACAGTCTTCCCTTAAAAGAAAATATTTTAAATACGTACCTATCAAAGTATCCGTTGCTAGATCAAAAATTAGTATCTGCGGTGAACATACTTGTCTATTTTCAGCATGAAGAAATCCCGTGTCTAACACCCACAACCTTCCACATTTATCAACCTTCAACAGATAACAGACAACAGAATTGTCAATAAAGAAAATTATATCTTACACATTTATACAAGAATAAAAAAATCTGGTGTGAAACACTCACACAACTTTCTCTTGCCAGTGAAAATAATTAACAATAAACCTAACATTAGTAATAAAACATAAGAAATAAACAAAAAACTAACCTCAAAAAACATAACCTAATTTTAATCATGAGTGAAAGACGCAAAATGAAAATCAACCTCATTTTGGCTTAGAAATACGGAAAATCACTCTTTATCTCTAAACTAGGCTCTGTAGAGAAAAATGCTCTAAATAAAAGTTGTAGATCTTTTAATTTTCTATAAATTTAATTATATACACTTTTGTCGTAAAATGCATACTAAGGCCGAAATGTTTAAAAAATCAATTTTTCTCACGTTTCGTGAGAAAAAAACAGAAAATTGCAAATTACCGCTAAACTAAGCGTTATACAAACAATGTTTGAAATAAAAGTTGTAGAATTTTAAATTCTCTACAACTTTTGTTATACAACGTTTTGCGCTAAAATGCATATTAAAGCCGCAATCTTAAAAAGAAAATGTTTTTACGTAAAAACAGCCTCACCAAGAATTTCAGCAAACATGGCGCCTACCCTATCTTGTAGAGCATAAAAAATGTAGTAAACCAGGCGATTTTAAAAAAAATCGTAGGACCAGTTTTTGAGAAAATCGCAAAAAAGTGAAAAATTATACGAATAAACTACTACTTCCGGTTGACCGATTTTGATGAAAATGTTCGTGCCGGGTCCGGTAGTGGTATGTAACTTAAGTTTTAAGTTTCAAGTTCGTACGATGTTCCGTTCTTGAGATATTCTGTTCACACACAGACACACACACACACACACAGACCAATCGCTAAAAACATGTTTTTTGGGTTCAGGGGGTCTGAAAACGTATAGATCCGGTGAAAACTCGATTTCGAAAAATCGACATGAAAACAATACTTTCCTTCCTATATATTCCTTCCATATAGGCAAGAGAAAGTAATAAATACATCGTTAGTATAATGGATGTAATATTATCATTTTAAAATTAAATAATTTCAGATTTCTTTACTTTCTCTTGCCTATATGAATATATAGGAAGGAAAGTATTGTTTTCATGTCGATTTTAACAAATACACTCTTCACCTGATCATTATACCGGGTGTCCATTAAGTCTGGAAACGGCTAAATTACAGAAAAGTGAGCGTGACTAGGTGACCAGAATGACTTTAGTTGCTTGTTGCACCAAGAAAACTATTCTGGGTGATATTTGAAATTTTTGTCCGCCATCTTGGATCCGCCATATTGGATTTAACTTTCTTAATTTAAATAGGATGATGGTCATATGGTACATGATTTCGATCTAAAATTTTAAAATAAATTCAATGGTGAAAACCGGAAATCGATATCTTTTTTCGTTTTTGAGATATTACCATTCAACTATCCAGATCGGGGCAGAACGGTCATTCCTCCCTCCACCGTCTTTGAGCCTACATAGACAATTTAGGTAGCAAGTGAACGACTACACATAAGATTATTGAAAATAATAAGTTTTTTAATATTTCCACTCGTTCATAAATAGGAAATTATTGTCATTAAGAAATAGGCTACGGAAAAACAATTTAACGGCTGTTAAATTTTATAAAGCAATTTATTGCATTATAAAACTACAGTATTTAATTTGGTACCAGTTAATCTTATACTTATTGTTATTTTTACTTTCTCTTGCCTATATGAATATATAGGAAGGAAAGTATTGTTTTCATGTCGATTTTTCAAAATCGAGTTTTCACCGGATCTATACGTTTTCAGACCCCCTGAACCCAAAAACCATGTTTTTAGCGATTGGTCTGTGTGTGTGTGTGTAAATAGAATATCTTAAGAACGGAACATTGTTCGAACTTGAAACTTGAAACTTAAGTTACATACCACTACCGGACCCGACACGAACATTTTCATCAAAATCGTTCAACCGGAAGTAGTAGTTTATTCGTGTAATTTTTCACTTTTTTGCCATTTTCTCAAAAACTGGTCCTACGATTTTTTTAAAAATCGTCTGGATTACTCAATTTTTTATTCTCTACAAGATAGGATAGGCGTCATGTTTACTGAAATTCTGGGTGAGGCTGTTTTCACGTAAAAACATAGTTTTTTTAAGATTATGGCTTTAATATGCAATTTAGCTCAAAACGTTATATAATAAAAGTTGTAGAGAATTTAAAAACCTACAACTTTTATTTAAAACCTTTTTTTGTATACCGCTTAGTTTAGCGGTAATTAGCTATTTTCTGTTTTTTTCTCACGAAAACGTGTGAAAAATCGATTTTTTAAGATTTCGGCCTTAGAATGCATTTTACGACAAAAGTGTATTTCATCAAATTTATAGAAAATTAAAAGATCTACAACTTTTATTTCAAGCATTTTTCTCTACAGAGCCTAGTTGAGCGTGAAAGATTGATTTCGCGTATTTTTAGGCCAAACTGAGGTTGATTTTTATTTTGCGTGTTTCTATCATGATTAAATTAAGGTTATGATTTTGAGGTTAGTTTTTTATTTATTTCTAATGTTTTATTACTAATGTTAGGTTATTTTGTTAATTATTTGCATTTGCAAGAGAAAGTTGTGTGAGTGTTTCACACCAGATTTTTGTTATTATTGTTATTTTTGTAAATGTTAGTGTTTATAAGGGACCTAATTAATTGTGAAAATGAGTAACATAATAACTAAAGTCATGCTGGTCACCTAGTCACGCTCACTTTTCTGTAATTCAGCCGTTTCCAGACTTAATGGTCACCCGGTATAAAATAGAATTAATTAGTATTAGTAATATATTAGTTATTAATTAGATTATTAATCCTACGACTCTCATTCTTCCCATTTCTTTAGAAAATAAAATTAATAGTAACAGTAAAAATATAATTGTATGAAACAAAACAAAAATGTACAACAATAACAAAAGAAAAGCATGAGTTTAACATATTTGCGCATGTGCGTGCGTGTGTTCTGTGGTGTGCTTATTGCTTCTTTTCAATTCTTGGAAATAAATAGATAGATAGATAGAGAGGGAGGGAGGGGGTGGAAGAGAGGGAGAGAGAGGGAGGGAGAGGGAGGGAGAGGGAGATTTTTTGTTTTGTTTAACGTCCGACTGTTCTGCAATTACTGCTAATGCAGACGGTGAAAGATGAAATGATTTTTTGCAACGTATGAAAATATGCTGTGCCTGAATGGGATTCGAACCCAAGACCGCATGATGAGACGCGAGCACGTTACCAACTGCGCCAATGCGGCCGGCGAGGGAGAGAGAGGAAGAGAGAGGAGGGAGAGAGGGAAGAATGGCGGAGAGGGGAGAGAGGGGGAGTTAAGGGAGAGAGGGGGGAGTTAAGGGGAAGAAGGAGGGAGATGAAGGTAGAGGGAGGGATAGAGGGGGAGGGAGAGTGAGGGGGAGAGAGGGGAATGATGGGGAGAGAGAGAGCACGGAGGAGGACAAAGAGTGGTGTATGGAAGGGTACATTGAGTTGGGGCAAATGTTTTTGTTCATGGTAGTATACTAAAGCTATGACATTGCACTTCCCGGTTGTTATGAAGACCTATCGATAATTACCAGTTACCTGATTCTATTGGAACAAAATCTTCTAGCAGTGCCTTCTTTATTATCGCTATCACCATCGTCTTCACTATCAGTCTGACTTGTATCTACCTAACCGTTTCCTTTTATTATCAGGTGTTAACAAAACTGTTGTAAAATAGTTTCTTCACGTCTTTCTTCTCCTTATTTATGCCGGGTGATTTTTTAGTCCTGTTACCCAATTGTTAATGTCTGGTAATTTTTTTCTAAGAAAGGGATATTTTGTTTTGTGACACAAAGTTGGTAGCCCTACTCAACCGGTATAGATACGACAGTTTGAGTTGATTCTCCTTGAGTTGCGTAAAATTTTGTGCTGTTTCCAGTTGTGTTACGAACAGCATGTCTTTTACCCTAGAACAACGGGTTTTCATTCTTGAACAATATTTTGCTACAAAATCGTATGCGAGTGTAAAAGAATCATTTAAAATTAAATTTTTTGGTGTTCCTCCACTCTATTCTAGTCAATTTCTAGGCTAACTAACTGATTTTTAGAGGCAGGTATTGTTTGCAGCAGAAAACGTAGTGGTCGACCAACTCTCTTGACAGATGACGTTAAGAGAATGTGAAAACAAGATTGCTCAATTCTCCATGGAAAAGTTTACAAATCTTTCCTCGCATGTTGATTTGTCATGTTCGAGTGCTCAGAAAGCTGCTAAAAAATTTAAATTGTATCCGTATCACATACGATTAGTTCTAGAGCTTCAGCCTCCAGATTTAAACAAGAGATTGTTTTAGGATAAAAGACATTCTGTTCGTAGCACGACCGGAAATTGCACAAAATTTTACACAACTCAAGGAGAATCAACTCACACTGCCATATCCATACTGGTTGAGTAGGGCTACCAACTTAGTGTCACAAAACAAAATTTATTTTTTTTAGAAAAATATTACCAGACATTAACAATTGGATAACAGGACTACAAAATCACTCTGTATTTTGAATTATGTTAAGAGAAACAACACAGTAATTAGCCACTCGCTCTTGGCTTTTGTTAAGAGGCACGGAAAGGCATTTTTGTTTAGCTTCAACTTCACAGCATTTTATTACACTGTGAATAGTCTGCCCACATTTTCGAGAAACTAACATCTCTGTTTACGGTAACAAACAGTTATATTCGTAAAGTTAACCTACAAAAGGTTCCGCGATATACTGTATGCATACTTTAGAGAAGTGGATGTATTTATTCATAATAATAGTTTAGAGCATGTAGAAACAGTGAAGTTCCTAGAAGTATCTCTAGATAAATCTTTGTCTTGGGACTTCTATATCAATCAAGTTTGTAGTAAAATATCATCTAGGGTATTTGCAATAAAACAAATTGCCAGATTAAATGATAAAAATTTACTAATGTCAGCTTATCATGGCCTCATTCTGTCTCATATCCGTTATGGTATTTTAGTATGGGGTAATTCTAGCATGGGTAATATGAATAGGGTTTTTAAAATTCAAAAGAAAGCTATTAGGTGTATGGTGGGAGCTAACCAGCTAACCTCATCCACACCACTAGTTAACGAGCTTAAATTGCTTAAAGTTCCCTCTCTCTACATTTTTCAGGTGATTATGTATGTTAGGCAAAATAATTTTATGCAGAATTTTAATGTTCACAATCATAACACGAGAAATAGGAATGATTATTATGTGGCTAAACACTCCACAAATTTGTTTGAACAAAAACCTACTTATGCAGGAAAAAAATTCATGAATAAATTACCCCAATTTTTAAAATGTTGTGAGGATTTGAATTCTTTAAAAGGAATCTGAAAAATTACTGGATTGGTGAAACTTTTTATAGCGTACAAGAATTTCTTTGTTGATAGTAGCGATACATTGTGTGATTCTTATATATATTTCAGGTGTTATAGCTGACATGTCCTATACTCCTCCTGGAGTCTCCAGGGCGCAAAAAAAAGAAAAGTGCTCTGGTATAGTGTATGTTGTTGTGTTCGCTGAACTGATATCAAAGCAGTTGCTCATGCGCACTGATGTTTTCTCCCCTTTACCCCTTTTTTTGTCATCAGTCTCTTGACTGGTTTGATGCAGTTCTCCAAGCTGTTCTATCTTGCGCAAGTCGTTTCATATCTACATACCTGTAACACCCTACATCTTTTGTAATTTGCTTTGTTTATTCTAGTCCTTGCCCCCTCCCTACAATTTACTCCCTCAATATTACCCTCAATTATTGATATATGTCTTAAGATATGCCCCACTAGCCTATCCCTTCTTCTGGTAAGATGCTTCCATATACTTCTTTATTCATCCACTCGCCTAACAACCTCTAAATTACTTATTTTGTCCACCCACCTAATCTTTAACATTTTCCGATAACACCACATTTCAAGAGCTTCTATCTTCTTCTTTTGTACAGCCCCTATCACCCACGTTTCACTCCCGTATAATGCTACACTCCAAACATAATGTTTTAAGAAATTTTTCCTAATCTGTAAATCAATGTTTGTAGTCAGTAAGCTGTTATTTATTTCAAAGGTTTTTCTAGCTTGAGCAATTCTGCTTTCGATATCACTTGTGCTTCTACCAACCTTTGTTATTTTACTCCCTAGGTAGCAGAATTCCCCAACTTCCTGTACGTTTTCGTTGCCTACTTTTACATTTCCCATCTCTTCTAAACCACTCTTGCTGCTGCACAACACTTTCATTTTGTTCTTATTAATTTTCATGAAGTAATCCTTTCTCATGATCTCATCCATTCCATTTAAGGCATCCTCTAGTTCTTTCTTTGTCTCGGCTAATACCTACATTATCAGCGAATCTCAGCATTTTTATTGTTTCTCCTTGAATTTTTATTCCTGCGCCAAATTTCTCCTTCACTTCATTTACAACCTCTTCTATATACAAATTAAAAAGTAGTGGTGACAATGAATAACCTTGTCCCCTTCAAACCTTTAACCTACAACCTTTACCCCTTATTAAAACTAAAGGCAAACTTGTGACTCCAGTAACAATAGTATTGTTCCTTCCTTCAAAATAAATTGAATTATTCGAAAAAAAAAATTGTAATATCTTACCGTAGTACGGAAGACAGAAGTCATGCCCTCACAACCTTTTTGATTGTGCCAACTCCAATCAGGATAAGGTTGAAGTAAATTAACACCATTTCTTACTTGCTGCGTCACAATGGATAATGATGCAGGTGTCCCATTTCTCAATCGAGGCGTTGTTACAAATGTCTTTCCAGAATTTCCATGACCTTAACAAAAAATATTTTTGTGTTACTTACATCTTTTAATTTACATTTACATACATTATTATTTGAATTGAAATATATATTTCTAACCACCAGAATACAGTTACAAAAACCACTTACCAATGTTTATAGTGCTTTCGTGTATCTTGTTTAAAACTTCCTATTCCTACCCTAGGGTAGGAATTTTAATGTGCAAAAGAATTTTAATTTACTGAAGATGTGTACAAGGTACACGAAAATGCTATAAACATTGGTAAGTGGTTTTTTTTATGTCCATGTGTTTTTTTAAAAGCCCATAACAGACAGGTGGAGTGTTAAAGTGTTAAATTGTTTACACTCAATCTGTTCGTTGCAGGGTTAAAAGAAATAGTTCTGTTTCTTATCACATGGTCAGCGAATTAAATGACTGAATCATTTAAGAACAGAAGAGGTAGAGGTGTACTGTGACACTAATCAGAGTTATCTCCTCTGAAAATCATGAATTTCATTATACAGCCAGATCCTGTGGTGAATGAAGTGAAGGTGTCATTTGCAGATTGGAAAATCTGTGCTTTTCAGATTGCCCGGCATGGTGATAAGCATACTTTTCCACTGAGTGAGTTGTGGCACTGGTAAACCACCTCACTCCTCGTTTTACTTAGTAAAGCCTCTACACATTCAAACCAGAACTAAACAACAAGTGTGTTTTGTAATCGTATTCTGGTGGTTAGAAATATATATATCAAATTTAACTAATACGGCTGTTTAAAATCCTACATAGTGAGACCTTGAACCTCAACTTTAAAGGGGATCTTGAGAATATTAAGAAAGCTGAGAGAAAAATCATTCGGAAAATTCTTGGCCCAAAAATCACAGATGAAGGATATCGTCTACAATCACACACAGTGATGGAAAAATACTCAAACATTGAAGTTGTTTTCCGTAAACGACGGCTGAGATTTTATGGTCATATAATGAGACTGGATGACTCTCGGCTTATAAAGAAGATTCTGATGCACTCACAGAAACTCAAAATTACAACCGTCTGGATCAAGCAAGTGCAATCCGATCTAAGAGATGCAAATATCACACCTTCAGACCTCAAAGACCGTAAAACCTTCAGGCATAAAATTCACACCTGGGAAGTTGCATCGGAGAGTAAGCCGAAGAGACCTAGGGCAAAATGGACGGATGAACGTCGTGTTAGACACCGTGAATTTATGAAGGAGTACTGGAGAAACAAGAGGAATGGCGGCAACAGTTCATAATTGACTTTATGTGATCCTGAATGGGTCTAAACAATCTAAATAAATAAATAATAATAATAGTAAATCATTATTTTTTTATAAATCTAATATTGTGTTTAGGTGATCAGCTGAAAGTTGGTTTGAACCTCTAGAGGCTTTACTAAGTAAAACGAGGAGTCAGATGGTTTACCATTTTCTTCCTTATTGAGTGGAAAAGTATGCTTATCAGCATGCCAGGTCCTCTGAAAAGCACATATTGTCCACCCTGTAAATGACACTTTCACTTCATTCACTTCATTCAATGCCGGCCGCATTGGCGCAGTTGGTAACGTGCTCGCCTCTCATCATGCGGTCTTGGGTTCGAATCCCATTCAGGCACGGCATCTTTTCATACGTTACAAAAAAATCATTTCATCCTTCACCGTCTGCATTAGCAGTAATTGCAGAACAGTCGGAGGTTAAACAAAAAAAAAAAAAAAAAATCTGGTGTGAAACACTCACACAACTTTCTCTTGCCAATGCAAATAATTAACAATAAACCTAACATTAGTATTAAAACATTAGAAATGAACAAAAACTAACCTCAAAAACATAACCTAATTTTAATCATGAGTGAATGACGCAAAATGACAATCGAACTCAGTTTGGCTTAAAAATACGGAAAATCACGCTTTCACGCTGAACTAGGCTCTGTAGAGAAAAATGCTCTAAACAAAAGTTGTAGATCTTTTAATTTTCTATAAATTTAATTATATACACTTTTGTCGTAAAATGCATACTAAGACCGAAATGTTAAAAAAATCGATTTTTCTCACGTTTTCGTGAGAAAAAAACAGAAAATCGCAAATTACCGCTAAACTAAGCGTTATACAAAAAAATGTTTGAAACAGAAGTTGTAGGTTTTTAAATTCTCTACAACTTTTATTATATAAGTTTTTGCGCTAAAATTTATATTAAAGCCGTAATCTTAAAAAAAACAACGTTTTTACGTGAAAACAGCCTCACCGAGAATTTCAACAAACATGGCGCCTACCCTATCTTGTAGAGAATAAAAAATTGAGTAAAATAGGCGATTTTAAAAAAAATCGTAGGACCAGTTTTTGAGAAAATCGCAAAAAACTGAAAAATTATACGAATAAACTACTACTTCCGGTTGACCGATTTTGATGAAAATGTTCGTGTCGCGTCCGGTAGTGGTATGTAACTTAAGTTTCAAGTTTCAAGTTCGTACGATGTTCCGTTCTTGAGATATTCTGTTCACACACAGACACACACACACACACACACACACACACACACAGACTCACACACACACACACAGACCAATCGCTAAAAACATGTTTGTGTGGGTTCAGGGGGTCTGAAAACGTATAGATCCGGTGAAGATTGTATTTGTTAAAATCGACATGAAAACAATACTTTCCTTCCTATATATTCATATAGGCAAGAGAAAGTAAAAATCATTCACCACAGGGTCTGGGTGTATAATGAAATTCATTACTTTCAGAGGAGATAACTGTGACTAATATGTTTTTCACGGTTGATGAGCTCTGCTGTTCCACACGTTTAGACCAATCAGAACGTTTGCCAGCGTTGTCAGATTGTACCTGACTAACATTACGCGCGCATGCGTATAAGAGCCACAATAGTTCACTCTCGTCTTGCATCTCGTAGTGAACACATCGATTATAGAGTGCATTAACATGCAATACTTTATAATATTATCAGCTGATTGTATGTTTATAATTTATAATTGATATTAAAAGACCAAAAAAATGGCTGACAAAATAAATATAACAGAGCTAGAAGAGCAAGTATTGGCAACGTTAATGGGAAGTGATTGGCTAGCTATAAAGTGGGTAGAGGGCGTACGTTCAGATCTCATCACACTTGAAAAATAGTTTAGTGTTTTTACTTTCTCTTGCCTATATGAATATATAGGAAGGAAAGTATTGTTTTCATATCGATTTTTCGAAATCGAGTTTTCACCGGATCTATACGTTTTCAGACCCCCTGAACCCAAAAAACATGTTTTTAGCGATTGGTCTGTGTGTGTGTCTGTGTGTGTGTGTGTGTGTGTGTGTGCGTGTGCGAACAGAATATCTCAAGAATGGAACATCGTACGAACTTGAAACTTAAAACTTAAGTTACGTACCACTACCGGACTCGACACGAACATTTTCATCAAAATCGGTCAACCAGAAGTAGTAGTTTATTCGTGTCATTTTTCACTTTTTTGCGATTTTCTCAAAAACTGGTCATACGATTCTTTTAAAAATCGCCTGGTTTACTCAATTTTTTATTCTCTACAAGATAGGGTAGGCGTCATGTTTGCTGAAATTCTGGGTGAGGCTGTTTTCACGTAAAAACGTTGTTTTTTTAAGATTACAGCTTTAATATGCATTTTAGCGCAAAACTTTATATAATAAAAGTTGTAGAGAATTAAAAATTCTACAACTTTTATTTCAAACAATTTTTTGTATAACGCTTAGTTTAGCGGTAATTTGCGATTTTCTGTTTTTTTTCTCACGAAAATGTGTGAAAAATTGATTTTTTTAAGATTTCGGCCTTAGTATGCATTTTACGAAAAGTGTATATAATTTAATTTATAGAAAATTAAAAGATCTACAACTTTTATTTAAAGCATTTTTCTCTACAGAGCCTAGTTTAGAGAGAAAGAGTGATTTTTCGTATTTCTAAGCAAAACTGAGGTTGATTTTCATTTTGCATCATTCACTCATGATTAAAATAAGGTTATGTTTTTGAGGTTAGTTTGTGTGTTTATTTCTAATATTTTATTATTAATGTTAGGTTTATTGTTAATTATTTGCATTGGCAAGAGAAAGTTGTGTGAGTGTTTCACACCGGATTTTTAATTTTGTGTGATATTTGATTCAATTGGGTTCATAACAAGCCTATTTATGAAGTAAGCAGTAGCAGAAACAATTTTTTGGTGGTAAGTGATGAATTTGTCATTGGTATTTTGGTATATTGGTATTTTTATTTATTGGTATTTTGAATATGAATAAAGAAGATGATTATGATGTTTACAAAAGCAGAATGGAGTGTTTGTTTACATCACTTTCAAAGATAAATATAATCACTGTTGTGTCTATAGCGTTACATGATTAGAAATTAAAATATTTTGTTACATAATTTACATTTAGCCAAATGTATTTTATTGTAGATATAACATTTGAATTTGTCTGTTGTTTAAAATATTGTTTTCTGATTAAAATATTGAAACTGTAGAGTATACAGTTACATTACAAGTATAATGTTATGCTGATTTTTACTTTCTCTTGCCTATATGAATATAGGAAGGAAAGTATTGTTTTCATGTCGATTTTAAGAAATCGAGTTTTCACCGGATCTATACGTTTTCAGACCGCCTGAATCCAAAAAACATGTTTTTAGCGATTGGTCTGTGTGTGTGTCTGTGTGTGTGTGTGTGTGTGTGTGTGTGTGTGTGTGAACAGAATATCTCAAGAACGGAACATCGTACGAACTTGAAACTTGAAACTTAAGTTACATACCACTACCGGACCCGACACGAACATTTTCATCAAAATCGGTCAACCGGAAGTAGTAGTTTATTCGTATAATTTTTCACTTTTTTGCGATTTTCTCAAAAACTAGTCCTACGATTTTTTTTAAAATCAACTGGTTTACTACATTTTTTATGCTCTACAATATAGGGTAGGCGCCATGTTTGCTGAAATTCTGCTTGAGGCTGTTTTTACGAAAAAACATTTTCTTTTTAAGATTGCGGCTTTAATATGCATTTTAGCGCAAAACGTTATATAATAAAAGTTGTAGAGAATGTAAAATTCTACAACTTTTATTTCAAACATTTTTTTGTATAACGCTTAGTTTAGCGGTAATTAGCGATTTTCTGTTTTTTTCTCACGAAAACGTGAGAAAAATCGATTTTTTTAACATTTCGATCTTAGTCTTATTTACGACAAAAGAGTATATAATTAAATTTATAGAAAATTAAAAGATCTACAACTTTTGTTTAGAGCAGTTTTCTCTACAGAGCCTAGTTTAGCGTGAAAGCGTGATTTTCCGTATTTTTAAGCCAAACTGAGTTCGATTGTCATTTTGCGTCATTCACTCATGATTAAAATAAGGTTATATTTTTGAGGTTAGTTTTTGTTTATTTCTAATATTTTATTAATAATGTTAGGTTTATTATTAATTATTTGCATTGGCAAGAGAAAGTTGTGTGAGTGTTTCACACCAGATTTTTATTAATATTGATAAATACTTGGATCATATATAAACGAGGTGTGGCTATTAATTAACGAGACTAACGTTGTAAAAAATTTTTATTTTAATTTTATACATAATCACTTATTGTCACCTTCAATAACACGCCTTCTCTATCCCTACAACGCTCCATGCGAATTTTCCATCGTTGGAAGTCATCTTCTGTCAGCTCCTTCAGGACACATGCCGCTTTCTCTTTTACAGCTTCCACAGACTTAAATTGTCCCATTTAATCCAGATTTCATCTTAGGGAACTGGTAGAAGTCACATGGTGCAAGATCTGGTGAATAAGGTGGATGTTCTAACACTGAGATGCTGTACTTGGCTAGGAACCTATCGACAGATAATGCGGAATGAGCTGGCGCATTGTCTTGGTGGAGAACTTATGATTTGAACCTCCTTCCACATTTCGGGGCGGTTTTTCCTTACTCTTTGATGTAGTTTAGAAAGTATCTCAAGGTAGTAATATTGATTAATTGTTTGATCTTCAGGAACCCAGTGAAGGTACACAATCCCATGGATATAAAAAAAACAATCATCATTGCTTTAATTTTTGACTTGCTCATTCAAGCTTTTTTGGCTCTCGGTGACGTTTGGCTCTTCCAGTGCATGGATTGGCGCTTCATTTCCAGATCATAAGTAAAAAACCACATTTCATCACATGTTATTATCATTCCCAAGAAATTTGGGTCATTTTCAATCGTGTACAAAGTGTCAGTACAAAAATTTTTGCAAGCTTCATTTCAAACATTTTTGAGCGGCACGTGTCCTGAAGGAACTGACAGAAGATGACTTCCGGCACTGTTTCTGTAATAGACTGGTTTCGAATCCGGCCGCGGATGGTCCAAAAAACTATGTCCATAAAGCCAGGTTACGAACATAAATTTAAATGGACTGTAAATCCTAATTATTATTCTAGTTACCTGTACTGGCATGGAGCGAGGTAACTAGTAGACTGTGTACGTTGCGTACGCGTTCCAAAAGACAACTCTTCTTATCGGAAAGCCTGGTTCGTGTAGATACCGGTCAGCTGCAAGTAAGCGGCGGCACTAGTCGAATGCGAGGGAAGCCCGCGAGTTTAAAGTTCTAACATAAACCCCCCACCAAAACAACTGCAAGGGGTTTTCAGTTCACACACTAAATACATATATAAAAATAAAACAAAAACTTTTGAGGAAAGGAAAACTATGTACACAAAAAAAACTAAATAAAACAAAATTTCTTCTTAATGGCAAAAGAATGGTCTAGGCTGTAGGTAGTGGAGCGATATTGACTACCGGTCGACGGAAACTGCCTTGGGTAGTTCGTACTGTCACCACTCTCACTCGATTGTCTTTCCCAGGATGGGTGTCTTCAATTCGCCCAAGCCGCCAATGAAGAACTGGAGACTTTTCTTTCAGGAAGACTATTGGATGTTTAGTTTGAGCAGACAGGTCAGCATGGCGTAACCTACCCCCCACCCTAACGAAACCCAACAGGTCAATGAAGGGGCTGGGCCTCTGAAGGTATGCTGAAACATTCTTGCTCGCTTGAAGGGCTTCTATATCTGGTTTAAAATATTGATGCTGAATTTCCTTAATCCAAAAATTTAAAGCCTTGCGCCATTCTTCAGCTGTAAGGCTGGAGTTCACTCGCTTGCCGGTCTGAAGGATGCTGATAAAGCGGAAACACCAGGCAGTTATCCTAATAAGCCGGGAAAAGGATGAAACCTTGTTGAGTAAATTCGTAATTAATGGTCCTAACTCTTCACTCCTTGCGCTTGTAACCATAGCAGATGGTTTACATTCTTCAAGGCTGTCTAAGGTGTTCAGATCGATGTTTTGTGAAGGCCATTGTTCTACTGGAGTAGTCAGCCATGCAGGTCCTGACCACCATAACGAGTTGCAAACTAAATCTTCTGGATAAATCCCACGTGAAGCGTGGTCAGCAGGATTATCTTCAGATGACACATGGTTCCATGATTTTGGCGATGAGACATCAAGTATTTCACAAACTCTATTAGCTACGAATGTTTTGAGTAGATGTGGTGAAGTTTTCAACCAGGATAATACGGTTTTAGAGTCAGTAAACAAATAAATTTCTTTGAAATTAAGTTTGCTTGATAATATCTTATGCGTGAAATTGAAAAGTCGAGACAGAAGTAGAGCTCCACAAAGTTCTAGCCGAGGTATAGACATTGATTTTAATGGAGCAACCTTAGATTTTGCAATTACTAATGATGATTTAACGGTAAAACGTGAGTCTTGCACTAATAGATAGATGACTGCACCATAACCCTTTTCTGAAGCGTCCGAAAATCCGGCGATAGAATAACTGACGTGCTCTTCAGTGAGGACAAATCGGTTGATTTTTATTTCTGAAAGTAATTCTAGTCTACTTGCTATCCTCCGCCACTCCTTTTCTAAAGATGATGGAACAGGATCATCCCAGTCTAGGCCTGACAGCCAAAGTTGCTGGAGTAGGCACTTTCCTCGCATAATAACTGGGGTTAGCCATCCCAGAGGGTCAAAAATGCGCGCAATCTGAGAAAGAATAGATCGTTTAGTAGGTGTTGCAGTGGTTTGCTCTATTTTGTAAGAGAAAATATCTGATGAAGGTGTCCATTGTAACCCCAATATTTTCATTACATTCTGACTCTCCAAGTCTAGAGGCACTGATGATTCTATGAATTGTTTTGGAATATCTTGTAGCAAAGCAGGGTTGTTACTAGACCATTTATGTAATTCGAATTCTCCCCGGGCTAAAAGATTTATGAGCTGGTCACGTAATTTTAAGGTTTCTTCCAATGTTTCTGCGCCAGTTAGAATATCATCCATGAATACATCTTCTTGTAGCGCAGCAGCAGCTTGAGGGTAGACATGCTGTTCATCTTGAGATAACTGTTTCAATACCCGCAACGCTAGGAACGGGCTTGATGCTACACCATATGTTAGCGTTTGGAGCTCAAACTCTTGTATAGATTGTTCTTGAGATTCGCGCCAGAGAATATGTTGATATTTTCTTTCTTCTGGAAGGATTTGAATCATCCTGTACATCTTGATTATGTCCGCTGTTAAAACGAAAGTATGAAGTCTGAATCGAATAATAATTTCCGTGATGTCTCGCTGTAGCTTAGGTCCAGTGAAAACCACATCATTTAACGACTTTCCAGAAGTGGTCTTGAAAGAAGCGTCAAAAACTACTCGGAGTTTAGTTGACGTACTAGCTTCACGGATCACACAGTGATGTGGAATGAAAAACTTTCCATTTGGAGAAAGGCTTTGTGGCACCTTTTCCATGTGACCAAGAGATTCGTACTGGTTTAAGAATTCTTGGTATGCAATTTTAAGATCAGGCTGACGAGCCAAACGGCGTTGAGTTGATCTTAATCTTGATTGTGCTAGTTCAAATGACTCTCCTAACTCTTGCACAGACGGCTTTAAAAGCATTGGAACTACAAAGCGTCCACTTGGTTCTCGATAATGATGAGCTAAAAACATTTCTTCACTAAGAGTATCTTCTGGGTTTGGAGGAATTTGGCGTGGAATTTCTTCTGTTTCCCAGAACATTTTCAACGAGTTATCTAACGAGCTATTGGATGAAGTCAAACAAGTTGAAATCAAAGTAGTTGGAGGTTTGAGAGCCTGTATCTTTCCTGTAACTACCCAGCCAAAGACACTATGCATTGCTGAAAGACCAGTAGGCGTAGTTATAGTCTGGCCATCGTAAACATAAGGAAATATATCTCCAGCAATCAGAAAATCTATTTCAGCAGGTTTATCAAAGTTGGGATCTGCCAAGAACAGATGTTTAAAATGATTGCAGGTTGATTCTGGAATCTTTGTAGAGGGCATGTCTAACGTTATCTTCGGCAATATAATAGCTTCAGTATTGAACTGAGGTTGATCAGAGTCCCTTGGTGTGAAAAGGCAAGTAACTATTCCTTTTGCATCAGAAATTTTGTTCTGTCCTAAGCCAGCGACAGAAATATTGCACGTTTTATGCGGTAGGCCTAAGCGCAAGGCGCACGATGACGTAATGAAAGAGGTTTGCGCCGCGGAATCAATAAGTGCGCGTACGTATTGAAAAGTATTAGTTGCGTCCCTTATGCCGATAATTGCTGTGCCGAGGACAACTGAAATTGAATGTTTTGCTTTGTCCGTATTCACATTAGAGTGACACGAAGTCAAGTCATTGGCGCTAACAGATGATGCTAATGTATTATTCTGAATAACTGAAGTTGAATTATTCGGCTGACCGGGAGTATTGATTACAGGTAGTATAGATTCTGGTACAGTGGTTTCAAAGTGTAAAAATGAATGATGCCTTCCACCGCATTTTAAACAATTAGTTTTTGATGGGCACGCAGCGATCTGATGCGAACTTTTCAAACAATTAAAACAAAGCTTCAATTTTGTAACTTGCTCTTTGCGTTGAGGCAAACCTAGGCGAAGAAAATTTGGGCATTTGAAAACGGTATGAGGCTGACTGCACACCGGACAATGAATTTTCTGTGTTTGTTGTTTAACTACGGCTGACGTATGAGTCGAGACTGGATTATAAGGACGAGGTCTGATCGTGTTGCTACCAGTAAATTTGTTGTCAGGTGACAATGCTGACGATTTGACAGACTTATTATTCGACGATTTTCCGGTCCAAATTGGTGGTTCCGAAATTTCTAGAATTCGAGACTGATTTTGAAGGAATTCCGCTAATAACTCAAAGGTCGGAATGTCAACACTACTATGGTGCATCTCGAATTGTTTTCGGGTTTGATGCGGCAAGTTTCGTAAGGCAACAAATAAGATTATGAAATCTGCTAAATCTGGTATACCAACTGCTTTTAGTGCAGTAACTTGTTCACAAAAATTTGATAAAAAATGAGATAACGATGCAGCTGATTCTGTAATTCTTGGTTGATAGTTGAAAAACGCATCGAGTAAGCCGTTTCCCAACACTCTCTTATTATGGTATTTGCTCTTAAGTGATCTCCATACTATATCATAATTGGCATCGGTAATTTGCAAGGAATGAGCTATTGCTAATGCAGGACCAGATAAACAAGATAACAGATAATGAAATTTTTCAATTGCTGTAAGCCCACTATTATTGTGAATGAGAGAGACAAAACTATCATAAAATGGAATCCACTTAGTTAAAGTCCCATCGAATCTAGGAAGGTTAATTTCCGGTAAACGGGGACGAACAAGTTTTTGTTCTGATGTGGTCTCGGTTACAGAAATCTCAACTGGACTGCAATATTTTTTATAAGCAGCAATTGTTTTGAAATACAATTCTTCAAATGCCGTAGTTGAAGCGACTGTCGGGTCTGAACTTAAATCTTTATTTATCTTAACGGAAAGAGAGTAAATCTCTTCTTGTGTGGATTCAAATTGGTTAAAGGTTTCCTTTAAATTTTCAAATCTTACTTTGAACTCGTCCAATTTAATTGGATCCGAAAGTTGCGCTATTAAATCATGTAAGCTTTGGATTCGGCGGAAAAGTTTTTCCCGACGTGAAATTGCCCCTTTTAAGGCGGCTTCTAATTTTTCAGCCATTTTTGAAGGCGATTGAAATTAAAATAAATTTTTAATTTTCTTGATAGTAAATAAATTTTATTTTTAAATAAATTTCGTATTTTAATTTGAAATAATATGGTTTAAATGTGATAAACGTAGTTTCAAAAATAAAAATAAATTGATTGAAAACTGTAGTAATAACTTGTAATCTAATAACTAGATATTCAATATTCGGTAATAAACAACATTTTATATTGTACTATAAATGTATCAGAATAAATTTTAATTAATCGTATTTAATAAAATTATCTATTTTAATAAATTAAATGAATTTGTAGAATCGTTGAAAGTAAATCGTTTTGATAATATCGTTGCGATTAATAATTTGTTGAGATAAGAAATCGTTGATAAGGGTATTATTGTAAATGTTTTACAATCGGGCTTGAAAAAACCGGTTTATGAAAATGTACCGATGCGTACACAAACTTCCTTGTACAACCTAGACCATAGATTAGTGATACTGATATGATATATGATATTACTATTGATGACCATTTAATATCCAAAATAATTTCTTTACATTACACGAATGTTTTTACATAATATAAAGAAAGAAAAATAATTATTTGAACCCAAAAAATGACTTATAAACTTGTGTATAAAATAATAAAAAGTTTTTAAGTTGACGACGTATTTAAGTCTATAAACAAATTTTATAATTAAACATTACTTACGTACATGTATTTAAGTATAAAAAATACCTTTCCTTGGTATTGTGAATAACTTTGTTTCCATATACGAAAAAATACGGTTCGCGTATTCGGGCTTCCCAAACGAACAGTACTAAAAAAATACAATACTAGTCATTGACGGTATACACTGATACGCAATACACTGAATTCGAATCCGGACGTGGATAACCGAAACACTGGTTTCGAACCCGATCGCGGACGACTAAAAACTTTTTAATAGACTGGTTTCGAATCCGGCCCGGAGGACCAAAAAACTATGTAATAGACTGGTTTCGAATCCGGCCGCGGATGGTCCAAAAAACTATATCCATAAAGCCAGGTTACGAACATAAATTTAAATGGACTGTAAATCCTAATTATTATTCTAGTTACCTGTACTGGCATGGAGCGAGGTAACTAGTAGACTGTGTACGTTGCGTACGCGTTCCAAAAGACAACTCTTCTTATCGGAAAGCCTGGTTCGTGTAGATACCGGTCAGCTGCAAGTAAGCGGCGGCACTAGTCGAATGCGAGGGAAGCCCGCGAGTTTAAAGTTCTAACAGTTTCCAACAATGGAAAATTCGCATGGAGTGTTGTAGGGATAGAGAAGGAGTGTATATTGAAGGTGATAATAAGTGATTATGTATAAAATTAAAATTAAATTTTTTACAACGTCAGTCTTGTTATTTAATAGCCACACCTCGTAAAATGGTATCTGCAGAGCCACTTACAAAATAATTTATAATTCAGTTGAAAAACAATCATAAATTTAGGCATATTGATTCTATTTGCCCATAACATGCAGGTGGAGGGGTATACCCTCCTATACAATGGAAAACAATACTTTCCTTCCTATAGGCTATATTCATATAGTCAAGAGAAAGTAAAAAATCTGGTGTGAAACACTCACACAACTTTCTCTTGCCAATGCAAATAATTAATAATAAACCTAACATTATTAATAAAATATTAGAAATAAACAAAACACTAACCTCAAAAACATAACCTTATTTTAATCATGAGTGAATGACGCAAAATGAAAATCGTACTCAGTTTGGCTTAAAAAAACGGAAAATCACACTTTCACGCTAAACTAAGCTCTGTAGAGAAAAATTCTCCTAATAAAAGTTGTACACATTTTAATTTCCTATAAATTTGATTATATACACTTTTGTCGTAAAATGCGTACTAAAGCCGAAATCTTAAAAACATCGATTTTTCACACGTTTTCGTGAGAAAAAACAGAAAAACGCTAATTACCGCTAAACTAAGCGTTATACAAAAAAATGTTTGAAATAAAAGTTGTAGCATTTTAAATTCTCTACAACTTTTATTATATAAATGTTTTCGCCAGATTGCATATTTAAGCCGTAATCTTAAAAAAACTTTGTTTTTACGTGAAAACAGCCTCACCAAGAATTTTAGCGAACATGACGCCTATCCTACCTTGTAGAAAATAAAAAATTTAGTTAACCAGGTGATTTTAAAAAGAATCGTAGGACCAGTTTTTGAGAAAATCACAAAAAAGTGAAAAATTATACGAATAAACTACTACTTCCGGTTGACCGATTTTGATGAAAATGTTCGTGTCGGGTCCGGTAGTGGTATGTAACTTAAGTTTCAAGTTTGAAGTTCGTACGATGTTCCGTTCTTGAGATATCCTGTTCACACACACAAACACACACACACACACAGACCAATCGCTAAAAACATGTTTTTTGGGTTCAGGGGGTCTGAAAACGTGTAGATCCGGTGAAAACTCGATTTCGAAAAATCGACGTGAAAACAATACTTTCCTTCCTATATATTCATATAGGCAAGAGAAAGTAAAAATTCAAGTTTTTTAAATAAATAAATTATGTTAATTGCATAAAATAATCAAAGTTTTTTCCAAATTTTCCACTTTGTAGCTCCGTCTTTTATCATACAGGTCGTTGTTCATTGCTGAAAAGGAGCGTTCAACATCACATGAAACAATTTGTAGGAATTTCAGAGCTGAAATTGCTAGGGCTCACTCATTTGAACCACTGAGCTATTGCTCAGAAAACTTCCAATTATTTCCTTCACTTTTTACTTTCTCTTGCCTATATGAATATATAGGAAGGAAAGTATTGTTTTCATGTCGATTTTTCGAAATCGAGTTTTCACCGGATCTATACGTTTTCAGACCCCCTGAACCCAAAAAACATGTTTTTAGCGATTGGTCTGTGTGTGTGTGTGTGTGCGTACAAAATATCTCAAGAACGGAACATCGTACGAACTTGAAACTTGAAACCTAAGTTACATACCACTACCGGACCCGACATGAACATTTTCATCAAAATCGGTCAACGGGAAGTAGTAGTTTATTCGTGTAATTTTTCACTTTTTTGCAATTTTCTCAAAAACTGGTCCTACGATTTTTTTTAAATCACCTCATTTACTCAATTTTTTATTCTCTACAAGATAGGGTAGGCGCCATGTTTGCTGAAATTCTGGGTGAGGCTGTTTTCACGTAAAAACATTTTCTTTTTAAGATTGCGGCTTTAATATGCATTTTACCGCAAAACGTTATATAATAAAAGTTGTAGAAAATGTAAAATTCTACAACTTTTATTTCAGAAATTTTTTTTTGTATAACGCTTAGTTTAGCAGTAATTAGCGATTTTCTGTTTTTTTTCTCATGAAAACGTGAGAAAAATCGATTTTTTTAAGATTTCGGCCTTAGTATGCATTTTATGACAAAAGTGTATATAATAAATTTTATAGGAAATTAAAAGATCTATAACTTTTATTTTGAGCATCTTCCTCTACAGAGCCTAGTTTAGCGTGAAAGAGTGATTTTCCGTATTTTTAAGCCAAACTGAGGTCGATTTTAATTTTGCGTATTTCACTAATTTTTTTTGAGGTTAGTTTTTTGTTCATTTCTAATGATTTAATACTAATGTTAGGTTTATTGTTAATTATTTGCATTGGCAAGAGAAAGTTGTGTGAGTGTTTCACACCAGATTTTTCATGGTGTTAAGCAAAGAATTGACTGCAGATATCCAAGTACCCCATCTTGTGATTTTAAGTTGAGGTGGGAGAGGACCATTAGGATAAGCATTCTTGAATGACCTTATTCTGCTCGGTGCGCCTTCACAAATACTTTTGTTTTTTTACAAGCCTTCTGGAAATTTTCTAAAATATGCAAAAATACCACAAATATGCAAAAGGGTCGAAAATATGCACAAATATTTAAAATAAAATTTGGGTTTTTTGGTTGCAAATCATTCAAAAATACTCAAAACGGATTATGAACTTATTTTAGAACTTAAAAAAAAGATATGCTAAATATGCAAAATCTGAGCACTAGTTATAAGTATTTTTTTTTTCGAATAGCTCTTGAACGAGAGCTCAAATCAATATTTGGGGTGTTTCTTCATGTCCTGTGCTGCTCCATTCTCTTCCTCGCCCACACCTCCTTCATCCTTCTTGATCTGTCCATCCTCAGTTGGTCCATATTGTGGGGTTCACACCTCCTCCTCTCACTTACCTCCCTAAAGGTCACTCTCTCAACTTTACCCCTAAAAACCTCTCTATTGCATGTCTTCTGTGGTAATCCCTGCCGTTAACCAATCTGACAGCGTTTCGGTGAACCATGCTGGCTTAATCTTAAGTTTCATTATCCTCTCATAGACCTGTTTTGCCAGCCGATTATTGTCCATTCTCGCTATATGACCAAAAAACATAAGTCTTCTTTTCCTCATTGTGCGGATAATGTTTTCAACTCTGCTATATATTTCCTTATTTGTTCGGGGTCTATTGTACTCTGCATCTAGTTTCCTAGGCCCCAATATACTTCTCATTATTTTCCTTTCTGCGCCCATCACTTTATTTATACCTCCTTTTAGCTTAATTTTAAGCGTTTCCGCACCATACAACGCTTCTGGCCTTATCACTGTTTCGTAATGTCTGATTTTTGTACCCCATGATAAAACTTTTTTATTGTAAATTCTTCTGGTATTTTTAAAGGCATTACCCATTTTATCTGCTCTTTTCTCAAGACTTATCCTTTCATTGCCATTGATGTTAACCCACTCTCCTAGATATTTAAACACGTTTACTTCTTGATTTTATTTTGTTGTACAGGTTCATACACTGTTTAACATTTGTTATGAACTCTGTTTTAGGAAACGATATTTGTAGTCCTATTCTTCTAGCTTGAACTATAAGATTTTCGACTTGAATGATGGCATTTTCTGGAGTGTCTGTGATTAAAGCGTATTTTATAATTAAATATAAGTATTTTATTAAATAAATTTATAATTTTATTCTGAATTAAAAAATGCTTACCTCCCCAAACTGTTGCATCTAACATAAGAACGTTTTCTGGAATGAATTTCTTTTGCGATGCTTCCGTCGGGAACACATAATCAACTTTGTCCCACGAGTACAAAGTCTCCATCTTTTTTAAACCTATCGTTTGGCATTTTGTCAGGATAAGCGTGATTATTACAAACGTCATTAACAAGTAATCTTCTTTCCGCATTCTATAACAGAAAAAAAATGGCATTCATTAATATCGTTATTTTATATAAGTAAGCAAAAAAAAAAAAAATCTGGTGTGAAACACTCACACAACTTTCTCTTGCCAATGCAAATGATTAATAATAAACCTAACATTATTAATAAAATATTAGAAATAAACAAAAACTAACCTCAAAAACATAACCTTATTTTAATCACGAGTGAATGACGCAAAATGACAATCGAACTCAGTTTGGCTTAAAAATACGGAAAATCACGCTTTCACGCTAAACTAGGCTCTGTAGAGAAAAATGCTCTAAACAAAAGTTGTAGATCTTTTAATTTTCTATAAATTAAATTATATACACTTTTGTCGTAAAATGCATACTAAGACCGAAATGTTAAAAAAATCGATTTTTCTCACGTTTTCGTGAGAAAAAAAACAGAAAACGCAAATTACCGCTAAACTAAGCGTTATACAAAAAAATGTTTGAAACAGAAGTTGTAGGTTTTTAAATTCTCTACAACTTTTATTATATAAGTTTTTGCGCTGAAATTTATATTAAAGCCGTAAACTTAAAAAAACAACGTTTTTACGTGAAAACAGCCTCACCGAGAATTTCAGAAAACATGGCGCCTACCCTATCTTGTAGAGAATAAAAAATTGAGTAAAATAGGCGATTTGAAAAAAAAATCGTAGGACCAGTTTTTGAGAAAATCGCAAAAAACTGAAAAATTATACGAATAAACTACTACTTCCGGTTGACCGATTTTGATGAAAATGTTCCTGTCGCGTCCGGTAGTGGTATGTAACTTAAGTTTCAAGTTTCAAGTTCGTACGATGTTCCGTTCTTGAGATATTCTGTTCACACACACACACACAGACACACAGACACACACACAGACACACAGACACACACACAGACCAATCGCTAAAAACATGTTTTTTGGGTTCAGGGGGTCTGAAAACGTATAGATCCGGTGAAAACTCGATTTCGAAAAATCGACATGAAAACAATACTTTCCTTCCTATATATTCATATAGGCAAGAGAAAGTAAAAAATCTGGTGTGAAACACTTACACGACTTTCTCTTGCCAATGCATATAATTAATAATAAAATCTACTTTTAGTAATAAAACATTATAAATAAACAAAAAAACGAACCTCAAAAAACATAACCTTATTTTATTCGTAAGTGAAAGACGTTAAGTGAAAATCAACCTCAGTTTACGTTAAAAATACGCAAAATCGCTCTTTCACGCTAAACTAGGCTCTGTAGAGAAAAATGTTTTAAATAAAAGTTGTAGATCTTTTAATTGCCTATAAATTTGATTGTATTTTTTTGTCGTAAAATGCATAATAAGGCTGAAATCTTTAAAAAACATCGACTTTTTTTACATGATTTCGTGAGAAAAAAACAGGAAATTTCTAATTACCGCTAAACTAAGCGTTATACAAAAAAATGTTTGAAATAAAAGTTGTAGGTTTTTAAATTCTCTACAACTTTTATTGTATACATTTTTGCGGTAAAATGCATATTAAAGCCGTAATCTTAAAACAAAAAATTTTTTTACGTGAAAATAGCCTCACCAAGAATTTCAGCAAACATGGCGCCTACCCTACCTTGTAGAGCATAAAAAATTTAGTAAACCAGGCGATTTTTAAAAGAATCGTAGGACCAGTTTTTGAGAAAATCGCAAAAAAGTGAAAAATGACACGAATAAACTACTACTTCTGGTTGACCGATTTTGATGAAAATGTTCGTGTCGGGTCCCGGTAGTGATATATAACTTAAGTTTCAAGTTTCAAGTTCGTACGATGTTCCGTTCTTGAGATATTTTGTACACACATAGGTCATCAGCCTGTAGGCTGGTTTGAACCTGTAGAGGTTTTACTAAGTAAAACGAGGAGTGAGGTGGTTTACCATTGCCACAACTCACTGAGTGGAAAAGTACGCTTATCAGCATGCCGGGCCCTCTGAAAAGCACATATTTTCCACTCTGCAAATGACACCTTCACTTCATTTACCACAGGGTCCAACTGTATAATGAAATTCATTACTTTCAAAGAAGACAACTCTGATTAGTGTCACAGTACACCTCTACCTCTTCAATTCTTAAATGATTCACTCATTTAATTGGCTGACCACATGATAAGAAACAGAACTATTTATTTTAGCCCTGCAACAAACAGATTGAGTGTAAATAATTTAACACTCCACCTGTCTGTTATGGGCATAATATTAGGGTATATTGTTCATTGTTTACATTGTTAAGGGAAAGTCGTGTGAGTGTTTCACATTAGATTTTTTTTCTAATAGTAATTTAAAAATTAATTTAAATTATTTAATATAATTCTGTGTAACTAAACGTAGGTACTGTACGTTAAGTCCAGAAAGTGTCATTTACCCTTGAATAAATTCTACACAATAATAATTCATTCTGATTCCATTCTAGTCGTATTATGCAATCTGTACTAACACCTTTCTTTAAATTACTGTGTCGGCATTCGACATTAAACTGTTTGTTCTACTCATAAATAACAAAACGATTTAGTTTATTTGTTTGTAATGTTCACATTTATTTATTTATCGTTCGCTTTTGATTAGCTAACATGTCAACACTTCTATTTATTATTTCCTTGGCATTTTATTTGTCCAAAAATTGGTGTGAAACACTCACACAAGGTTTCTTGCCAATGCAAATAATTAACACATTGACTGCCACACTAAATTTTGTGACACTTACAGCTGGGCCATTGTACTTTTTTTATTTTTTCACATTTTATTCATTTTTAATTTCTCTTGCCTATATGAATATATAGGAAGGAAAGTATTGTAAATTGCATATTTAAGCCGTAATCTTAAAAAAACTTTGTTTTTACGTGAAAACAGCCTCACCAAGAATTCTAGCAAACATGGCGCCTACCCTTCCTTGTAGAGCATAAAAATTTTAGTAAACCAGGCGATTTTTAAAAAAAATCGTAGGACCAGTTTTTGAGAAAATCGCAAAAAAGTGAAAAATTACACGAATAAACTACTACTTCCGGTTGACCGATTTTGATGAAAATGTTCGTGTCGGGTCCGGTAGTGGTATGTAATTTAAGTTTCAAGTTCGTACGATGTTTCGTTCTTGAGATATTCTGTTCACATATACATACGCGCGCGCACACACACACACACACACACACACACACACACACACACACGTTAGTAGTTTATTCGTGTAATTTTTCATTTTTTTGCGATTTTCTCAAAAACTGGTCCAGCACTGTTTCCAAAAAATTTGGGTCATTTTCAATCGCGTACAAAGTGTCATTACAAACATTTTTGCGAGCTTCATTTTAAACATTTTTGAGAACACGGCACGTATCCTGAAGGAGCTGACAAAAAAATGACTTCCAGCCCTGTTTCCAACAATGGAAAGTCGCATGGAGCGTTGTAGGGATAGAGAAGGAGTGTATATTGAAGGTGACAATAAGTGATTATGCATAAAATAAAAAAAAATTTTCAACGTCAGTCTTGTTATTTCATAGCCACACCGCGTATTCAATTGTTTTTTACTTTCTCTTGCCTATATGAATATATAGGAAGGAAAGTATTGTTTCCGTGTCGATTTTAAGAAATCGAGTTTTCACCGGATCTATACGTTTTCAGACCCCCTGAACCCAAAAAACATGTTTTTAGCGATTGGTCTGTGTGTGTGTGTGAACAGAATATCTCAAGAACGAAACATCGTACGAATTTACAACTTAAAACTTAAGTTACATACCACTACCGGACCCGACACGAACATTTTCATCAAAATCGGTCAACCGAAAGTAGTAGTTTATTCGTATAATTTTTCACTTTTTTGCAATTTTCTCAAAAACTGGTCCTACGATTTTTTTAAAAATCGCCTCATTTACTCATTTTTTTATTCTCTAAAAGATAGGGTAGGCGCCATGTTTGCTGAAATTCTTGGTGAAGGTGTTTTTACGTAAAAAAAGTGTTTTTTTTAAGATTACGGCTTTAATATTAATTTTAGAGCAAAAATTTATATAATAAAAGTTGTAGAAAATTTAAAAACCTACAACTTTAATTCAAGCATTTTTTTTGTATAACGCTTAGTTTAGCGGTAATTAGCGATTTTCTGTTTTTTCTCACGAAAACGTGTGAAAAATCGATTTTTTTATTATTTCGGCCTTAGTATGCACTTTACGACAAAAGTGTATATAATAAAATTTATAGAAAATTAAGAGATCTACAACTTTTAATTAGAGCTTTTTTCTGTACAGATCCTAGTTTAGCGTGAAAGTGTGATTTTCCGTATTTTTAAGGCAAACTGAGATCGATTTTCATTTTTCGTCTTTCATATATGATTAAAATTAGGTTATGTTTATTAAGGTTAGTTTTTTGTTTATTTCTAATGTTTTATTTCTAATGTTAGGTTTATTGTTAATTTTTGCACTGGTAAGAGAAAGTTGTGTGAGTGTTTCACACCAGATGTTTAATACTGATCTCTGTTGTGATTTATGTTACTTCTCAAAATAACGCCTTTTTTGGGGCCAGTTCACCACCATTTACCACACGGTCTGATTCTATTATGATATTGTAGATAACTTTGACTAGTGTTTTTGTTTTACTCCTGTACCTCTTCTGTTGTTAAATGCTGCAGTCATATAATTGGGTGACCATGTGATAAGAGAGACAACTATATTTACTTTCTCTTGCCTATATGAATATATAGGAAGGAAAGTATTGTTTTCATGTCCATTTTAACAAATACACTCTTCACCAGAATATACACCTAAACAGACCCCCTCAACCCCCACAACTACATGTTTTTAGCGATTGGTTTTAGTGTGTGTGTTGTGTGTGTGTGTGTATGTGTGTGTGTGTGTGGGTGTGTGTGTGTGTGTGTGTGTACAGAATATCTCAAGAACGGAACATTGTACGAACTTGAAACTTAAAAATTAAGCTTAATACCATTAACCATTACCAGACCCGACATGAACATTTTCATCAAAATCGGTCAACCGAAAGTGGAAGTTTATTCGCGTAATTTTTCACTTTTTTGCGATTTTCTCAAAAACTGGATATACGACTGTTTTAAAAATCGCCCGGTTTACTCAATTTTTTATTCTCTACAAGATAGGGTAGGCGGTATGTTTGCTGAAATTCTTGGTGAGGCTGTTTTCACGTAAAAAGAGTGTTTTTTTTTAAGATTACGGCTTTAATATGTATTATAGCGCAAAAATTTATATAATTAAAATGTAGAGACTTTAAAATTCTACAACTTTTATTTCAAACATTTTATTGTATAACGCTTAGTTTAGCGGTAATTAGCGATTTTCTGTTTTTTCTCACGAAAACGTGTGAAAAATCGCTTTTTTTTTAAAGATTTCGGCCTTAGTATGCATTTTATGACAAAAGAGTGTATATAATTGAATTTATAGAAAATTAAAAGATCTACAACTTTTATTTCAAGTATTTTTCTCTACAGAGCCTAGTTTAGCGTGAAAGAGTGATTTTGCATAGTTTTAAGCTAAACTGAGGTTGATTTTCATTTTGCGTCTTTCACTCATGATTAAAATTAGGTTATGTTATTAAAGTTAGTTTTGTTGTTTATTTCTAATATTTTATTACTAATGTTAGGTTTATTGTTAATTATTTGCACTGGCAAGAGAAAGTTGTATGAGTGTTTCACACCAGATTTTTGTTGTTTAATTTATTTTTTCATGGAGGGCAGGTTTAAACGATTGTGTTGTATTTCATTGGTTACGCAACATGAGGTTGCAGAGATCTCTCAGGCATTTCGTTTGGAAGCGCTGCAGTATTTCTATATTTGATGAACCAGCTGTACCCCATAGATTAGATTTTAGTACCATAAAGCCCTATGGTCATAGATTAGTACCATAAAGTAATAAATATTGGAAAGTGCTTTAATTGTGAAAATCATCATTAATGATCTATTCTTGAACCTTTATTTAAGTGATAATAAAAAAATTAAGGGTGCAATGAAACCGGGAATTTAATTAAAAGTAAAGTAAGTGGTAATTTGTATAGGAATTAAGTTTAATGACAATGCCTCTTTATAACCTCCACTGTTAAGCATCATCAGAAATTGTAGACAATAATTTAAATTGTTATTTTATACTGTTAAAGATACAGGGTGTTTTACGAAGATATGCAGAAACTTTGGGAGCCCATACATGTAAAAATAATGAAAAAAGTTTATATAAACATGGGTCCGGAAATGCTTCGTTTCCGAGTTACGGCTAGCGAAAGATTTCGCCCGGATTTCAGATCACCAGGTGAAATGAGGTCGTTCTGAAATTCTGGTAAGGTAGATTAAGGGGCGAATTCAATCGTTTCTTATGGTTTTTGACCTGATTAATTGAATAAAACAGGTCCCAGAACTGTAGGTTAAATAGTTTTTGAGAAAACCACTGTCAAATGCAAAAAAATGTAGTGAAAAAACACATTTTTTCATCTTTGTTTTTCCGGTTAATTTTACTCTGTACTGTTATGAAGAAAAATTCATTTAATCAAACATCTATTCGCTTTCTGTGTACATTATTTACAACAATTTGTTCAGAATAAAATTTTCAACATGCTTTTTTTTCAAAAAATTTAACTGTTTCTCGGTGAAATAACAAAGTTATTCTTGCCCAAAGATGAAAAAATGTGTTTTTCACTCCATTTTTTGCATTTGACACTGGTTTTTACAAAAACTATTTAACTTACCTGTTTTATTCAATTTATCAGATCAAAAACCATAAGAAATGATTGAATTCGCCTCTTAATCTACCTTACAAGAATTTCAGGAAGACCTCATTTCACCTGGTGAGCGGAAACCCGGGCGAAACTTTCGCTACCCGTAACTCGGAAACGAAGCATTTCCGGACCCATGTTTATATAAACTTTTTTTCATTATTTTTACATGTACAATGAGTTCCTAACGTTTCTATATATCTTCGAGAATTACCCAGTATCAAGTTTTAAGTACTGTTGAAGAACTTAAAAAAAGTCTTGTGTGAAACACTCACATAAATTTCTCTTGCCAATGCAAATAATGAACCAATATAATTTGACATTAGTAATACAACATTAGAAATAAACAAAAAACATAACCTTGTTTTAATCGTGAGTGACAGACGCAAAATGAAAATCAACCTCAGTTTGGCTTAAAAATACGGAAAATCACTCTTTCACGCTAAACTAGACTCTGTAGAGAAAAATGTTATAAATAAAAGTTGTAGATCTTTTAATTTCCTAAAAATTTTAATATTACATTTTTGTCGTCAAATGGATACTAAGGCTAAAATCTTAAAAAAATCGATTTTTTTACACGTTTTCGTGAGAAAAAAATAGAAAAAAGCTAATTACCACTAAACTAAACGTTATACAAAAAAAGTTTAAAATAAAAGTTGTAGAATTTTAAATTCTCTACATTTTTATTATATAAATTTTTGCGCTAAAATGCATAATAAAGCCGTAATCTTAAAAAAAAAACAATTTTTTACGTAAAAACAGCCTCACCAAGAATTTCAGCAAGCATGGCGCCTACTCTATCTTGTAGAGAATAAAAAATTGAGTAAACCAGGTGATTTTAAAAAAATAATCGTAGAACCAGTTTTTGAGAAAATCGCAAAAAAGTGAAAATTTACACGAATAAACTACTAAATCCGGTTGACCGATTTTGACAGAAATATTCGTGTCGGGTCCGGTAGTGGTATGTAACTTAAGTTTCAAGTTTCAAGTTCGTACGATGTTCCGTTCTTGAGATATTCTGTTCAAACACACAGACCAATATTGCTAAAAACATGTTGTTGTGTGGGTTGAGGGTGTTTGTTTACGTGTATATTCGGGTGAAAAGTGAATTTGTTAAAATCGACAAGAAAACAATACTTTCCTTCCTATATATTTATATAGGCAAGAGAAAGTAAAAAGAAGATGTCTTTGATGATACTCTTACATTCCTTGACCTCCATTATGATCGTAGCGTTGGTTATATGATAAAAGTTAATAAATCGGTTAAAAACGGAATAAACACCTTTTGCAACTGCTGGAAACCGTGACCTCTTCGTCTGTGTCTATACATACAAACTATATGCTACATATAGGGTGATTCAAAAAGAGCGCCGGTTTTGATTTATCAAATTAAGAGATTTATTTTATTGAAAAACTGAAAATAAATACATCAACAAGTTCATCTTACCTTCCGATTTCATGTATGAAAAATGATGTCATGCATGTTTCCTCCTCTACTGCGCTGGCACGCATCAACTCTGTCCATGAAATTGGATATTACTGCACGACAAGTTTCGACTTCCATTTGCCCGATAACCCGTCGAATTTCCTCCTTCAAGTCATTGATGTTTCGGGGTTTATTGGCATACAACAATGACTTCAGATGACCCCAAAGATGAAAGTCACAAGGCATCAATTTTGTTTGCGAGTCATTCGGTGCTTCATTACATCCTAGAGTACCGCGAAGTCGCCTGACAGTAGCCGCATAACTCTCTCCACTCTGGTAAAATGTTTTGACGATTAACACTCGTTGTACAATAGTAAACTTCTCCATGGTTAGACACAGACTGCGAGAGTACTACACTGCGAACAAGAGAAACTACAACTGAATCGTCAATCGGAATGTTCTCCGAAATAGAAATGAGGTCTAACAATGTTGCCAACCGGTAAACAAAAATTTACCAGCCGTTTAAAAACCGGCGCTCTTTTTGAATCACCCGTTAGTATATAATTATTATATATAAAAAAAAAATGATGAACAAGATTCGTTGAACTTTTATTACATACAAATTAAAACACCTGTTATAAATTTTTGTAAACTTTAAAACATAATACAGGCTTTTGTAAATATTAATGAATCATTTAATTTTTAAATATTTTGAACAATTTTATTGTTGATGAAAAGTTGTTTATAACCTAATTTTAATCATATATGAAAGACGCAAAATGAAAATCGACCTCAGTTTGCCTTAAAAATACGGAAAATCACTCTTTCACGCTAAACTAGGCTCTGCAGAGAAAATTGCTCTAATTAAAAGTTTTAGATCTTTTAATTTTCTATAAATTCGATTATATACACTTACGTCATAAAATCCATACTAAGGTTGAAATCTTAAAAAAATCGATTTTTCACACGTTTTCATGAGAGAAAAGAGAAATTCGTTAGTTACCGCTAAACTAAGCGTTATACAAAAAAATGTTTGAAATAAAAGTTGTAGAATTTGAAATTCTCTACATTTTTTAATATATAAAGTTTTGCGGTATAATAAATTATTAAAGCCGTAATCTTAAAAAAACACTTTTTTACGTAAAAACAGCCTAACCAAGAATTTCAGCAAACATGACGCCTACCCTATCATGTAGAAAATAAAAAATTGAGTAAACCAGGCGATTTAAAAAAATCGTAGGACAAATTTTTGAGAAAATCGCAAAAAGTGAAAAATTATACGAATAAACTACTACTTCCGGTTGACCGATTTTAATGAAAATGTTTGTGTCGGCTCCGGTAGTGGTATGTTACCTAAGTTTCAAGTTCGTACAATGTTCCCTTCTTGAGATATTTTGTATACACAGACACACACACTGACCAATCGCTAAAAACATGTTTTTGGGTTTGTTTACGTGTAGATCCGGTGAAGAGTGTATTTGTTAAAATCGACATGTAAACAACACTTTCCTTCCTATATACGAGGGGGTACCCAAAAGTATCCGGAATAGCTCTGCTGTGGGCGGAGCTTGTGCAGTACAAATTCCCGCCACTAGGCTGCTTGTAGCGCTACTCATTGCCAGTTCAATGCCATTTTGTTCATTGATCTAGCTTGTTCTGTTCTCGTGCAGTGATTGTTCTCGCTAGTGCTGTTTTGTGCTCGTGTCGTTTTTCATGATGGCAAGTTTTAATGAACAACGTGCGGCTGTGAAATTTTGCTTCTTGCTCGGTAAAAACGCCGCGGAAACAGTTGTAATGTTGAACACAGCTTACAAAGACGACGCTATTGGAAAAACCCAAGTGTACGAGTGGTTTTTGCGCTTTAAAAATGGCGACATGTCGATTGAGAACAAGCCTCGTTCTGGACGACCGTCGACTTCCCGAACAGACGAAAATGTTGTGAAAGTGAAAGAAATTGTACGAACAGACCGACGACAGACCATTGACCAAATATCACAGGTTAGTGGGTTATCTTGGAGCTCAGTCCAACGCATTTTAACAGAAGACTTGACAATGAAAAGAGTCGCTGCCAAGTTTGTGCCTCGGGTTCTGACAGACACTCAAAAGGAACGTCGAATTGAAACGTGTAGTGATTTGAAACAACAGCTTGAAACTGATCCAGATTTCATGTCAAAGATCATTACGGGTGACGAGTCTTGGTGCTATGGGTACGACCCAGAAACCAAACAACAATCCAGTCAATGGAAGACTTCATTATCACCCCGAACAAAAAAAAGTCGTCAAGTCAGATCGAACATCAAAACAATGCTGATTTGTTTTTTTGATGTGAGGGGAATTGTCCATTCAGAGTTCGTTCCACCAGGCCAGACGGTAAATCAAGCTTTTTATCTTGAAGTGTTAACAAGACTACGAAACAGCATTCGTCGTAAAAGACCTAATTTGTGGCAGACAGGGGACTGGTTTTTCCACCACGACAACGCGCCTGCACACACGGCAATCTCGGTTACCCAGTTTTTGGCGAAAAACGGCATGATTTTGCTACCACACGCACCGTACTCACCCGATCTGGCTCCGTGTGATTTTTTCTTGTTCCCACGCATGAAAAGGGGCATGAAAGGTCTCCGATTTAACAACGTTGATGATGTCAAGAAAAAAACGACGGATGAGCTGGCAGCCATCACTGAAGAGGACTACAAAAAATGTTTTGAACAGTGGAAGCACCGGTGGGACAAATGTATTAGTTGTAATGGAGAGTATTTTGAAGGGGATAAGGTTCTTTTGTAAAAAAATTAAAAATAAATAGTTTTAAAAAATAATTCCGGTTTCTTTTGGGTACCCCCTCGTATGCTATATTCGAGAAAGTAAAAATACGAAAAATAAGGAATTGCCTCTAAACTAGGAACTGTAGAGCAAAATGTTTTAAATTAAAGTTGTATGTTTCTTAATTTCCTCGTATAGGGCCGTAGTGGTTAGCGCAACTGGCTTCTATGCCGGTGTCTCGGGTTCGATTCCCGATCAGGTCTGGCATTTTTCATCACTCATCTATCATCCTTCTCACCGTCTGCTTTAGGATCACATGAAATAATCAGACGTAAAAAAAAAACAAAAAAAAACTTTCTTTCCTATACTGTATATTCATGTAGGCAAGAGAAAGTAAAAACTACTCGGTAGTAATGCAAATAATTTTTATAAATGAAAATAAATTACAGATGAAGAAATTCAAAAAAAAAATCTGGTGTGAAACACTCACACAACTTTCTCTTGCCAATGCAAAAATTAATAATAAACCTAATATTATTAATAAAATATTAGAAATAAACAAAAACTAACCTCAAAAACATAACCTTATTTTAATCATGAGTGAATGACGCAAAATGAAAATCGAACTCAATTTGGCATAAAAAAACGGAAAATCACACTTTCACGCTAAACTAGGCTCTGTAGAGAAAAATGCTTTAGATAAAAGTTGTAGATCTTTTAATTTTCTATAAATTTAATTCCATACACTTTTGTTGTAAAATGCATTCTAAGGCCGAAATCTTTAAAAAATCAATTTTTCACACGTTTTCGTGAGAAAAAAACAGAAAATCGCAAATTACCGCTAAACTAAGCGTTATACAAAAAAATGTTTGAAATAAAAGTTGTAGAATTTTAAATTCTCTAAAACTTTTATTATATAAAGTTTTGCGCTAAAATGCATATTAAAGCCGCAATCTTAAAAAGAAAATGTTTTTACGTAAAAACAGCCTCACGCAGAATTTCAGCAAACATGGCGCCTACCCTATCTTGTAGAGAATTAAAAATTCAGTAAACCAGGCGATTTTAAAAAAAATCGTAGGACCAGTTTTTGAGAAAATCGCAAAAAAGTGAAAAATTACACGAATAAACTACTACTTCCGGTTGACCGATTTTGATGAAAATGTTCGTGTCGGGTCCGGTAGTGATATGTAACTTACGTTTCAAGTTTCAAGTTCGTACGATGTTCCGTTCTTGAGATATTCTGTTCACACACACACACACAGACCAATCGCTAAAACATGTTTTTTGGGTTCAGGGGGTCTGAAAACGTATAGATCCGGTGAAAACTCGATTTCCAAAAAACGACATGAAAACAATACTTTCCTTCCTATATATTCATATAGGCAAGAGAAAGTAAAAAATATGTAAATGGTTCCGGTAGTGAACCAAAAGAATGATTAAGTTGTAAAATGCAAGTGTGATGACCGTATTCCATAAATATAATATAATTATAATATGAATTGTGTTGTAGGTAATTCGTTTGTAGAAATTATAAGGTCTATTGTAATAGGCTACTTTCATATGACCCAGAAATACTTTCATCGGTTCAATTAACTTTTAACTTAATAAAAAATAAACTAAACATTTATTTTAGATTAATCAGTGCGGTCAGTATCAGATTATCAGTACACTACAGTAATAAGATCATAAAAAAAATTAAAAGTCAGATCCTTTCTTTTAAGTTAACAGCAGTCAAGTACTTTCATGGCCATAAATTAATGAACGTTCTCTTCACATTTTAGATTACTTTCATGACTAACTGATGACCACATCTAAATTCTTAACGGTATCATTCACCAAATAAAATATTACAAATTTGGTGTGAAATACTAACACGATTTTCTTTTGACAATGCAGATAATGAACAATTTTTTTTTTTTTGCAATCCCTAATGTGTGTACGTTGCAATCTGTTCAATTCAGAACAATAAGCAACCCCATGACCCAATGAGATGAGGATGATGTGTATGACGTGTAAATGAGACTGTGTAGTCTTGTACAGACTCAGGTCGACCATTCCTGAGAGAGTATGGTTAATTGAACCCCAACCATCAAAGTACACAGGCAACCACTATCTAGTATTCAAATCCGTATAAAAGTAACTACCTTTACTAGAATTTGAACCAGGAACCTTCCTCTAGACCAACCTTACCTCTAGATAACTTTACCTCTAGACCAACCCGGTGGGTTAATGAACAATAAAACCTATGTTTAATTATGAGTAAACAATGTAAAATGAAAATCAACCCTTGTAGAACTTAAAAACACGGAAAGCAAGGAATGGCCTGTAAACTAGGCCTACTATCTGTCATAACTTGATGGCCTCCGGCAGAGAGAAGCAATATGTTGATTGTAAAACCATTTCAGAAAACATTTCTAAATTTTTTTTTGTAATTTATTTATTTAACGTCGCATCAACTACAACGGTCATTACCGAGAACGTTAAGGTGTAACTTTTATACAAAGTAGGATGAAATGATTTTTTGTAGCGTATGAAAAATTGTCGTGCCTGAGTGGGGTTTGAACCCAGGACCGCATGATGAGTGGCGAGTACGTTTCTTTTAAGTTAACAGCAGTCAAGTACTTTCATGCCCATAAATTAATGAACGTTCTCTTCACGTTTTAAATTACTTTCATGACAAAAACTAATGACCACAATTTAAATTATTAACGGTATTACTCACCTGATAAAATATTACAAAATTGGTGTGAAATACTAACACGATTTTCTCTTGACATTGTAGATAATGAACAATAAAACCTATATTTAATCATGAGTAAACATGTAAAACGAAAATCAACCCTTGTAGAACTTAAAAAATCTGGTGTGAAACACTCGCACAACTTTCTCTTGCCAATACAAATTATGAACAATATAACCTAACATTAGACATAAACTAATCTCAGAAAACATAACCTTATTTAAATCATGAGTGAAAGACGCAAAATGAAAATCTACCTTTGTTTGGCTTAAAAATACGGATAATCACTCTTTCACGCTAAACTAAGCTCTGTAGAGAAAAATGCTAAAAGAAAAGTTGTAGATCTTTTAATTTCCTATAAATTTGATTATACTTTTGTCGTAAAATGTATAATAAGGCTGATATCTTAAAAAAAAACGATTTTTTACACGATTTCGTGAGAAAAAACATAAAATCGCTAATTACCGATAAATTAAACGTTATAGGCTTACAAAAAAAATTTGAAATAAAAGTTGTGGGATTTTAAATTCTTTACATTTTTTGTTACATAGATACATTTTTGCACTTAAGTGCAATTATAAAAGTCGCAACCTGAAAAAAAACAATTTTTTTACATAAAAACAGCCTCTCCTAGAATTTCAGCAGACATGGCGCCTACACTATCTTGTAGAGTATAAAAACTTTAGTAAATGAGGCGATTTTAAAAAAACATCGTAGGAACAATTTATGAAAAAATCGCAAAAAGCGAAAAATTACACGAATAAACTAGTACTACTTCCGGTTGACCGATTTTGATGAAAATGTTCGTGCCGGGTCCGGTAGTAGTATGTAACTTAAGTTTCAAGTTCGTACGATGTTCCGTTCTTGAGATATTTTGTATACACACAGACCAATCGCTAAAAACATGTTTTTTGGGTTCAGGGGGTCTGAAAACGTGTAGAACCGGTGAAGAGTGTATTTGTTGTGATGGACATGAAAACAATACTTTCCTTCCTATATATTCATATAGGCAAGAGAAAGTAATTAATTTTCTGTAACTTTGTATTGTATACAGAGCGAATAACTTTGGTTATACCAGAGAAAAGAAATTAAATAAATTTGTACGTAGATACTACTAAACGGAAAAATACGACGTAGAAACCAACGCTACAACTGAACTCATGAAAATACATTCTTAGTAGTACATCCTTTTTTTTTAATTCCTAATATGTGTACGTTGCAATTTGTTCAATTTAGAACAATAAGCAACCCCATGACCCAATGAGATGAGGATGATGTGTATGACGTGTAAATGAGACTGTCTAGTCTTGTACAGACACACTCACTGAGTATGGTTAATTGAACCCCAACAATCAAAGTACACCGGTAACCACTGTCTAGCATCCAAATCCGTGTAAAAGTAACTACCTTTACTAGCATTTGAACCAGGAACCTTCGTCTCCGAAAATCAGCTGTTAAACAGCTGATTTTGGCGACTACTGTACTTCTAGACCAACCCGGTGGGTACAGTAAATTAGTACATCCTAATTCACATTTATTTTCTTTATGATAAAAAAAAAATGAAAACATTATAATATGTACAATAGATTTATCGTTCAACAAAGAAAACTTTTATAAACAACTTTTCATCAACAATAAAATTGTTCAAAATATTTAAAAATTAAATGATTCATTTATATTTACAAAAGCCTGTATTATGTTTTAAAGTTTACAAAAATTTATAACAGGTGTTTTAATTTGTATGTAATAAAAGTTCAACGAATCTTGTTCATTTTTTTTTAAAATATAATAATTATATACTACTAGGATATATAATATTTACATTCGTTTTTCTTTGTTTCGTTCCGTTTTTACTTTCTCTTGCCTATATGAATATACGAGGGGGTACCCAAAAGAAACCGGAATTATTTTTTAAAACTATTTTTTTAATTTTTTTTACAAAAGAACCTTATCCCCTTCAAAATACTCTCCATTACAACTAATACATTTGTCCCACCGGTGCTTCCACTGTTCAAAACATTTTTTGTACTCCTCTTCAGTGATGGCTGCCAGCTCATCCGTCGTTTTTTCTTGACATCATCAACGTTGTTAAATCGGAGACCTTTCATGCCCCTTTTCATGCGTGGGAACAAGAAAAAATCACACGGAGCCAGATCGGGTGAGTACGGTGCGTGTGGTAGCAAAACCATGCCGTTTTTCGCCAAAAACTGGGTAACCGAGATTGCCGTGTGTGCAGGCGCGTTGTCGTGGTGGAAAAACCAGTCCCCTGTCTGCCACAAATTAGGTCTTTTACGACGAATGCTGTTTCGTAGTCTTCTTAACACTTCAAGATAAAAAGCTTGATTTACCGTCTGGCCTGGTGGAACGAACTCTGAATGGACAATTCCCCTCACATCAAAAAAACAAATCAGCATTGTTTTGATGTTCGATCTGACTTGACGACTATTTTTTGGTCGGGGTGATAATGAAGTCTTCCATTAACTGGATTGTTGTTTGGTTTCTGGGTCGTACCCATAGCACCAAGACTCGTCACCCGTAATGATCTTTGACATGAAATCTGGATCAGTTTCAAGCTGTTGTTTCAAATCACTACACGTTTCAATTCGACGTTCCTTTTGAGTGTCTGTCAGAACCCGAGGCACAAACTTGGCAGCGACTCTTTTCATTGTCAAGTCTTCTGTTAAAATGCGTTGGACTGAGCTCCAAGATAACCCACTAACCTGTGATATTTGGTCAATGGTCTGTCGTCGGTCTGTTCGTACAATTTCTTTCACTTTCACAACATTTTCGTCTGTTCGGGAAGTCGACGGTCGTCCAGAACGAGGTTTGTTCTCAATCGACATGTCGCCATTTTTAAAGCGCAAAAACCACTCGTACACTTGGGTTTTTCCAATAGCGTCGTCTTTGTAAGCTGTGTTCAACATTACAACTGTTTCCGCGGCGTTTTTTACCGAGCAAGAAGCAAAATTTCACAGCCGCACGTTGTTCATTAAAACTTGCCATCATGAAAAAACGACACGAGCACAAAACAGCACTAGTGAGAACAATCACTGCACGAGAACAGAACAAGCTAGATCAACGAACAAAATGGCATTGAACTGGCAATGAGTAGCGCTACAAGCTGCCTAGTGGCGGGAATTTGTACTGCACAAGCTCCGCCCACAGCAGAGCTATTCCGGATACTTTTGGGTATCCCCTCGTATAGGAAGGGAAGTATTGTTTTCATGTCCATTTTAACAAATACACTCTTCACCCGAATATAACTTACACCTAACTAAACAGACCCCCTCAACCCACACACACAACTGCTTTTTACCAGTTGGTCTGTGTGTGTGTGTGTGTGTGTGTGTGTGCGCGCGCGCGCGCGTGTGTGTGTTTGTGTGTGAACAAAATATCTCATGAACGGAACATCGTACGAACTTGAAACTTAAGTTACATACCACTACCGGACGCGACACGAACATTTTCATCAAAATCTGTCAACCGGAAGTAGTAGTTTATTCGTGTAATTTTTCACTTTTTTTATAATTTTCGCAAAAACTGGTCCTACGATTTTTTTAAAAATCGCCTCGTTTACTTAATTTTTTATGCTCTACAAGATAGGGTAGGCGTCATGTTTGCAACATTATTTCTCGTTCAACAAAGAAAACTTTTAGAAACAATTTTTCATCAACAATAAAATTGTTCAAAATATTTAAAAATTAAATGATTCATTAATATTTACAAAAGCCTGTATTATGTTTTAAAGCTTACAAACATTTATAACAGGTGTTTTAATTTGTATGTAATAAAAGTTCAATGAATCTTATTCTTTGTTTTTTTTAAATATAATAATTAGGCTATACATTACTAGGATATCTAATATTTGCATTCGTTTTTCTTTGTTTGTTTCGTTCAGTTTTTTTAATGGTTTTTTTTTATAAAAATAAGCGAAAAATAATTACGACGTTATTTTTTGTAAAGTATATAATTTAAAAACAAATTTAAACAGGTTGTTTTACGTCATCAATATTTAAATAAATTACTTAATCTATTCGTCTGGTTAATTTCTAAGATATAATATCTTTCTGATATAATAGTATAGTAGAACCTCGTTTATCCGGATTAACTCGGACTAAAATTGATCCGGAAAATCGAAGATCCGGGTAATATGAGTAATATTAAGAAAAGAAATCCTTAAATAAGCAGATTTCGGTTTATTACAATAAAAATCTTGTGTTTTTGTAATAAAATTACAGAGAATTGTTTAAAAGACATTAAAAAAATCTGGTGTGAAACACTCACACAACTTTCTCTTGCCAATGCAAATAATGACCAATATAACCTAACATTAGTAATAAAACATTAGAAATAAACAAAAAACTAACCTCAATAAACATAACCTTATTTTAATCATGAGTGAAGACGCAAAATGAAAATCGACCTCAGTTTGGTTTAAAAATACGGAAAATCACTCTTTCACACTAAACTAGGCTCTAGATAAAAATGCTGTAAATAAAAGTTGTAGATCTTTTAATTTCCTATAAATTTGATTATATACACTTTTGTGGTAAAATTCATAATAAGGCCGAAATCTTAAAAAAATCAATTGTTCACACTTTTCTTGAGAAAAAAACAGAAAACTGCTAATTACCGCTAAACAAAGCGTTATTAAAAAAAAAATTTGTGAAATAAAAGTTGTAGGATTTTAAACTCTCTAAAACTTTTATTGTATTCATTTTTGCGCTAAAATGTATATTATTCTTAAAAAAAGTATTTTTTACGTGAAAACAGCCTCACCAAGAATTTCAGCAAACATTGCGCCTACCCTATCTTTTATAGCATAAAAAATTGAGTAAACCAGGTGATTTTAAAAAAAAATCGTTGGACCAGTTTTTAGAAAATCGCACAAAAGTGAAAAATTACACGAATAAACTACTACTTCCGGTTGACCGATTTTGATGAAAATGTTCGTGTCGGATCCGGTAGTGGTATGTAACTTAAGTTTCAAGTTTGAAGTTCGTACGATGTTCCGTTCTTGAGATATTCTGTTCACACACACACGCACGCACGTACACACACACACATACACACAGACCAATCGCTTAAAAACATGTTTGTGTGGGTTCAGGGGGTCTGAAAACGTGTAGATCCGGTGAAAACTCGATTTCGAAAAATCGACATGAAAACTATACCTTCCTTCCTATACGAGTAGCCTATATATTTATATAGGCAAGAGAAAGTAAAAAACAAAATCTACAAATCTGATCCACATGAACGAGATTTTACTGTAAAATATTTGTCTGACCTCTTGTCATTATAGCCTAATCAACTTAACAACTTAATCGTTCTAAAAAATTCTTTCTAATCGTGGAAAATCCAGTTCTTTTCGTGAGAAGAATAAATTCTTTATTATATTTTATACTATATGATTGTACGTTCATGCGGTTTCTAAAATAATTTTCTACGAATCAGTTTAATAATAATTCTTAATGATACGCTTATTTTAACGGTATTACATTTTTTTAGTATGTTATTTGTAACAACACTTGAACTATAAACAACATAAAATATTTTAACAACTTCTATAACCTTTTATTTCTGAAAATTTGTTCAAATGATTTATAACTCTTAACTTTTACAGTTATAATTCAATAGCTTCTTCAGTGACTAGCAACGCATTTTAAGTCCAGTTAATGATGGGATATATAGTGGGTGATGAGCCTGTAGGCTGGTTTGAACCTGTAGAGGTTTTACTAAGTTCAACGAGGAGTGAGGTGGTTTACCTATGCCACAACTCACTCAGTGGAAAAGTACGCTTATCAGCATGTCATATCCTCTTAAAAGTATCTACTTTCCACTCTGCAAATGACACCTTCACTTCATTCACCACAGGGTCTGGCTGTATAATGAAATCCATTACTTTAAGAGGAGATTACTCTGATTAGTGCCACAGTATACCACTACCTCTTCTCTTATTAAATAATTCAGTCATTTAATTGGGTGACCATGTGATAAGAAAGCGACCTATTTATTTTAGCCCTGCAACGAACAGATTGAGTGTAAATAATTGACACTCCTCCTGTCTGTTATGGGCAAGATAGGGTAGGCGCCATGTTTGCTGAAATTCTGCTTGAGGCTGTTTTTACGTAAAAACATTTTATTTTTAAGATTGCGGCTTTAATATGCATTTTAGCGCAAAACGTTATATAATAAAAGTTGTAGAGAATATAAAATTCTACAACTTTTATTTCAAACATTTTTTTGTATAACGCTTAGTTTAGCGGTAATTTGCGATTTTCTGTTTTTTTTCTCACGTTTTCGTGAGAAAAATCGATTTTTTTAACATTTCTAGTTTCTCTTGTTCGCAGTGTAGTACTCTCGCAGTCTGTGTCTAACCATGGAGAAGTTTACTATTGCACAACGAGTGTTAATCGTCAAAACATTTTACCAGAGTGGAGAGAGTTATGCGGCTACTGTCAGGCGACTTCGCGGTACTCTAGGACGTAATGAAGCACCGAATGAATCAACAGTTCGCAGGCTCATGAAAAAGTTTTTTGAGACGGGTTCAACAGTCGACCTTAAAAGTTCTGGACGTCGTCGTTCTGGCCGAACTGAGCAGAACGTTGCGTTGGTTCATGACAGTGTGGCTGTTAGCCCAGAAAAATCAATACGTCGCCGTTCTCAACAATGGGGTTTACGATGTTCTTCTGTACGGAGAATTCTTCGGTACGATCTCCAATATCACCCGTATAAAATTCAGTTGCTGCACGAGAAACAATGTTGTTGCTCCGTGAACGGTTCCAGGATTGCATCGTTTCTCGTAATTCCGACCATCAATGGCCACCAAGGTCGTGTGACTTGACGCCTTTTGACTTTCATCTTTGGGGTCATCTGAAGTCATTGGTGTATGCCAATAAACCCCGAAACATCAATGACTTGAAGGAGGAAATTCGACGGGTTATCGGGCAAATGGAAGTCGAAACTTGTCGTGCAGTAATATCCAATTTCATGGACAGAGTTGATGCGTGCCAGCGCAGTAGAGGAGGAAACATGCATGACATCATTTTTCATACATGAAATCGGAAGGTAAGATGAACTTGTTGATGTATTTATTTTCAGTTTTTCAATAAAATAAATCTCTTAATTTGATATATCAAAACCGGCGCTCTTTTTGAATCACCCTATAGTTATAAAAGCCTAGAAAAATAAAAAAATTAAAATGGTATTCCATATTTGGTACCTCTCCCCGATTGTTTAATAAAATATTGAATGAAGCATAAGAAATGGTTTAAGTGAAGAAGACTTAAAACTTATGTAATCATTTATGAAAACAGTTACTGCATCTTTTTATATTATTATTATTATTATTATTATTATTTAAATATGTTAAAAGTTCACCAGAAAGGTTAATGCAGTACAAACCGAATCCTTATGAAATAATAACGCTCAATGGCGTCATTTACCAGTAAAAAGTGAAATTTATCTTAAATGTATATTTCTGTAATCTGGTATCATTATTAAGTTATCCATTCGTAAAATCGCTCTAATAAATTAATTTGACCTTTGGCTCATCTATCATCTATGATATAATCAGTTTTCTTCGTGATCTATCAACTCGTGTGTGTGCGCGCGCGTGTGCGCGTGTGTGTGTGTGCGTGTGTGCGAGAGAGAGAGAGAGAGAGAGAGAATGTGTATTTTGAGTGCGTGTGTATTTAATTATAAAACTTCTCACAATTTTACTTGTTTTGGTTTTTTATTTACATATAGTTACTTAAAAATGTTAGCCCTATTTTGAAATTATTTAAATTATCTATTTAATATTTTCAACTTATTTAATATTTCACAATTATGTGTAATTTTATGAATACAAAATTAAATAATTCATATTTTAAGATAGAATTTAAAATTCACCTGTTTTAAAAGTTGTGTGTAAAAAGTGTGTTTAAAATTTAAAAAAAACATCGTTGATTAATTTTAATTATAAATTACAAATTTTGAATATTAAAAAGGGTGTTTAAAATTAAATGTTAATAATACCTATGCCGGTTAGGTATATTATATATTTTTACTTTCTCTTGCCTATATGAATATATAGGAAGGAAAGTATTGTTTTCATGTCGATTTTTCAAAATCGAGTTTTCACCGGATCTATACGTTTTCAGACCCCCTGAACCCAAAAAACATGTTTTTAGCGATTGGTCTGTGTGTGTGTGTGTGTGTGTGTGTGTGTGTGTGTGTGTGTGTGTCTGTGTGTGAACAGAGTATCTCAAGAACGGAACATCGTACGAACTTGAAACTTAAAACTTAAGTTACATACCACTACCGAACCCGACACAAACATTTTCATCAAAATCGGTCAACCGGAAGTAGTAGTTTATTCGTGTAATTTTTCACTTTTTTGCAATTTTCTCAAAAACTGGCCCTACGATTTTTTTAAAAATCGCCTGGATTACTCACTTTTTTATTCTCTACAAGATAGGGTAGGTGTCATGTTTGCTGAAATTCTGGGTGAGGCTGTTTTCACGTAAAAACATAGTTTTTTTAAGATTACGGCTTTAATATACAATTTAGCGAAAAAATTTATATAATTAAAGTTGTAGACAATTTAAAAACCTACAACTTTTATTTCAAACATTTTTTTGTATAACGCTTAGTTTAGCAGTAATTAGCAATTTTCTGTTTTTTTCTCACGAAAACGTGAGAAAAATCGATTTTTTTAAGATTTCGGCCTTAGTATGTTTATAATATTTCATAATAAAAGTGTACATAAATAAATTTATAGAAAATTAAAAGATCTGCAACTTTTATTTAGAACATTTTCCTCTACAGAGCCTAGTTTAGCGTGAAAGAGTGATTTTCTGTATTTTTAAGCCAAACTGAGGTTGAATTTCATTTTGCGTCTTTCACTCATGATTAAAATTAGGTTATGTTTATTGAGGTTAGTTTTTTGTTTATTTCTAATGTTTTATTACTAATATTAGGTTTATTATTAATTATTTATATTGGCAAGAGAAAGTTGTGTGAGTGTTTCACACCAGATTTTTTATAATATTTAAACCAGCCTAAATTTAAAACACCTAAACAAAAATAAATTGTTTTTACTTTCTCTTGCCCCGTGTGAATAAACAGGTTGTTTTCATTAAACAACCTATTTAAAAATTTTCGATTTTCAAAATCTAGTTTTCATCTGATATACACGTTTTCAGCCCTTCTAAACGCAAAAAAACATGTCTTTAGTGATTGATTAGTGCGTGCGTGTGTGTGTGAAGAAAATATCTCAAGGACGAGTTGAAACTTGGAACTTAAATTCTGTACCAAAGAGGTAAAGAGTGTTAACTCCAATTTTAGCAAATTGAGTTAAAACTGGCTTTTAAATCAGAAAGAAATGCTCTAATCCTTCAATTTTGTAGTTGATATAAAAGAGTTTTTGTAAAATCGTTATTGAATGTTTTTTGCTGATAATCAAGTAAATTTTGCTTGAATTTGTTGTTTTATTCGTCTGTTACTAAACAGTAGGCTACGGTTAAATTTTGAAATATTTTCAAAAGTTGTGTATAAAATGCTGCTTCTTTATAAAAGTACTTTTAGCACTAGGTATTTCACTTTAGTTTCTTTTTCAACTTAATGTACATTGGAGTTAACACTAATGTAGAACGTGAAAAAGTGATAAAACAAAGAAAACCGTTGAGGTTTTAAAGTCTTGTTTGGGTGGGAAGGAGTATAGAAGTTGACAAAGTTATGAAAAATAAATTTGTAGATAACAAACGTTTTCTGTAGAAACTGGATGTAAATTTAAAGTTTCTAACACCTACTGAAATTTTGTTACAATAATGAAAAGATAATACTATTACTTATTGGCTCTTCTGAACAATTACTAAATTGGAGTTAACACCTTTTACTTCTCAGGTACAGAATTAGGTACCACTAGAGGACCCGACACGAACATTTTCATCAAAATCTTTCAACCAAAAGTAGTTTATTCATGGGATTTTTCACCGTTTTGCAATTTAAAAAAAAACGCCTTATTTCTATATTTTTTGTGCTCCAAAAAATAGGGTAAGCGTCATATCTGCTGAAATTCTCGGAGGGCTATGCTTTCGTGGTAGAAAATATATATTTTTTTAATTGATGGCCTTAGTATTTATTCTAGGGCAAAGTTTATGTAATGAAAGTTGTAGAACACAGAAAAACGTATAACTAAATCTTTTATGAAATTTTTTTTCTAAAATGTCTTAGTTTAGCGTCAATTTTCTTTACCTTGCTCATCAAAATCGGTATATTGGTCAATGTAACTAGCAATTTTTTTAAGATTGCGGCCTTAGTACGAATTTAATGACAAAAGTGTATTAAATCAAAATTATGGAAAATAAAAAAACCTAAAACTTTTATTTCAAGAATTGTTTTCTACAGCTCTTAGTATAGCGTCAGTTAGTGATTTTCTAGTATTGTAATAAGTTCAGCACAGATTGATTTTCATTTAGCGTCAATTACTCATAATTAAAATTAGGTTATGGCGGACTCCGAAGCATAGTGGTAGCGCGGTACCTACCACATAGAAGTCCCAGGTTCGATTCCCGGCCAGGGTCTGGAAATTTTCAAGAGTTTAAATCCACTGTTACATATCTCACAGTAGTCGCTAATGACCGAGCTGTTAATGCGACTTTAAATAAACAAAAATAAAACAAATGGTTGTTTTTTCATTTTACTGTTTTTACTTTCTCTTGCCTATATGAGTATATAGGAAGGAAAGTATTGTTTTCATGTCGATCACAACAAATACACTCTTCACCCGAATATACACGTAAACAGACCCCTGAATCCAAAAAAAACTGTTTTTAGTGATTGGTCTGTGTGTGTGTGAACAGAATATTTCAAGAACGGAACATTGTACGAACTTGAAACTTAAGTTACATACCACTACCGGACCCGACACGAACATTTTCATCAAAATCGGTCAACCTGAAGTAGTAGTTTATTCGTGTCATTATTCACTTTTTTGCGATTTTCTCAAAAAACGGGTCTTAACGACTTTTTTTTTAGAATCGCCTCATTTACTCAATTTTTTATTCTCTACAAGATAGGGTAGGCGCCATGTCTACTGAAATTCTTGGTGAGGCTGTTTTCAAGTAAAAAAATTATGTTTTTAAAGATTGCGGCTTTAAGATGCATTTTAGCGCAAAAATGTAGGTATATAATAAGCGTTGTAGAGAATTTTTTTAAAATAATAATTATTTAATAAAAAATCGTTTTCAGTTTCCCTATGAATTAAAAAGGTACGCATATAATTTTACGTGTGTTAAAATGTTATGTTGCAATTTTTTTCGGGTCTTTCCATTTTAGCGTATTTAGGAGGCCGTGTTTAGGGCCCACGGTTAGCTGACGTTCATTTTAAAACATTCCTAAAGGTTATTACCTTCCTTGATCGCAAAATACATCTTAATTGCGTGATGTTAAACAAATATGATTGATTGACAGTGCTTTTAAAAATGTATGTAAAAATAATCTGGTGTGAAATACTCACACAACTTTCTCTTGCCAATGCAAATAATTTAAACAATATAGCTTAACATTAGTAATAAAACATTAGAAATAAACAAAAAACTAACCTCAAAAAAACATAACCTTATTTTAATCATGAGTGAAAGACGCAAAATGAAAATCGACCTCAGTTTGGCATAAAAATACGGAAAATCACTCTTTCACGCTAAACTAGGCTCTATAGAGAAAAATGCTCGAAATAAAATTTGTAGATCTTGTAAGTTCCTTTAAATTTGATTATATACTTTTTGTCGTAAAATGCATACCAAGGCCGAAATCTTCAAAAAATCGATGTTTCACACGTTTTCGTGAGTAAAAAATAGAAAATCGCTAATTACCGCTAAACTAAGCGTTATACAAAAAAGTTTTTGAAATAAAAGTTGTAGGATTTTTAGTTCTCTACAACTTTTATTAAATACATTTTTGCGCTGAAATGCAAATTAAAGTCGTAATTTAAAAAAAAAAATTTACGTGAAAACAGCCTGACCAAGAATTCCAGCAAACATGGCGCCTACCCTATCTTGTAGAACATAAAAAACTTAGTAAACGTGTCGATTTCAAAAAAATCGTAGAACCAGTTTTTGATAAAATCGGAAAAAAGTGAAAAATTACACGAATAAAATACTACATCCGGTTGACCAATTTTGATGAAAATGTTTGTGTCGGGTCCGGTAGCGGTATGTAACTTAAGTTTCAAATTTCAAGTTTGTACGATGTTCTGTTCTTGAGATATTTTGTACACACACACACACACACACACACACACGCACAGAGAGAGAGAGAGGGAAGAGAGAGAGAGAGAGAAGGAGGGAGAGAGAGACACACATATCAGTCGCTAGAAACGTGTTTTTTGGATTCAGGGGGTCTGAAAACGTGTAGATCCGGTGAAAACTCGTTTTCGAAAAATCGACATGAAAACAATACTTCTATTAATCGATCGCAAAATACATCTTAATTGCGTGATGTTAAACAAAATATGATTGATTGACAGCGCTTTTAAAAATGTATGTAAAAATAATAAAGTAGCTAGCTAACATCTTACATAATGCTTTTGATTTATCGCTAAATTTATTATCAGCCCATAGATGTGTAACGTAACTATGTAATGTTGTTGGCCTACACGTTATCCTTTGACAAGGTCATTTGTAAAGGTGCAATTTTCATTAATAAACTTGTTTTCGTTTACCTCATCATTTTTGTTTATCTATTCGTAGTCTACACATTTCTACTCGTACAACTGAACATTTTTTTTAATCAACTGTAATTCTTTTGCGGTCAGTTTTTTTTAAATATAATTATAAAATTTTTTTTTTTTAATTCCTAATTATGTGTACGTTGCAATCTGTTCAATTGAGAACAATAAGCAACCCCATCAGATGACCCAATCAGATGAGGATGAAGTGTATGACGTGAAAATGAGGTGTAGTCTTGTACAGACTCAGGTCGATCATTCCTGAGAGAGTATGGTTAATTAAACCCCAACCATCAAAGTACACCCACAACAACCACTGTCTAGTATTCAAATCCGTATAAAAGTAACTACCTTTAACTAGGTTTTGAACCAAGAACCTTCGTCTCCGAAAATTAGCTGTTTAACAGCTGATTAAACAGGTGTTTAACAGCTGATTTTGGCGACGACTTTACCTTTTTTTTTTTATTCCTAATTTGTGTAGTTGCAATCTGTTCAATTGAGAACAATAAGCAACCCCATGACCCAATCAGATGAGGATGATGTGTATGACGTGTAAATGATAGTGTAGTCTTGTACAGACTCAGGCCGACCATTCCTGAGAGAGTATGGTTAATTGAACCCCAACCATCAAAGTACACCGGTAACCACTGTCTAGTATTCAAATCCGTATGAAAGTAACTACCTTTACAAGGATTTCAACAATTTAAGCAAAGATTATAACAAATATGAATAATAAATTTCGTAGAATGAAAATATAAAACTTACACAATAGGTAGTGTGTTTTAAAATAAAAGACTAAACTCTGAATAAAAGATCTGGTGTGAAGCACTCACACAACTTTCTCTTGCCAATGCAAATAATTAAAAATATAACCTAACATTAGAAACAAACAAAAAAACTAACCTCAAAAAACGTAACCATGAGTGAAAGACGCAAAATGAAAACCGACCTCAGTTTGGCATAAAAATACGGAAAATCACTCTCTCATGCTAAACTAGGCTCTGTAGAGAAAAATGTTCTAAATGAAAGTTGTAGATATTTTAATTTCCTATACATTTTATTATATACATTTTTGTCGTAAAATGCAAACTAATGCTGAATGCTTTATAAATCGAACATTAGTTTACCATTAACAAGTAAAACTTTTACTAATGTTACTCTTACATTATTTACTATTATTACAATATTATTTGTGATTAGTGGGTTTTTATTATACTCAGTTTTATTTTTGGTCGCAAGTAATTTTAAGACTAATGCGCTTGAATTTTAACAGGAGAGTAAACAATTCGAGTGATTCGTCGTTTATCATTTCAGATTGTATATTTCGTATCATTAAAACTAATGTCTGTGACATACAACTGTTTCCAATTGGCTGTGTTTAACTCATTTTTAGCATCATCAGTTATCTTTTGGTATTGTATCGTTTCGTTTAGATTTTCTTTGTAGACTGAAGTTGAAAAGTTTTGTAAGCTGCGTTTTGTTAACACGCGTGATAGTGAATGTGTTAAGTTTTTGAAACATAAAACCGGTAAACATTAAAAAGTAGAAAATATGTTTTGTTAAATGTAATGGTTTTTTTTTTTTTTTTTTTGTCATCAGTCTCTCGACTGGTTTGATGCAGTTCTCCAACCTGTTCTATCTTGCGCAAGTCGTTTCATATCTACATACCTGTAACACCCTACATCTTTTGTAATTTGCTTTATATATTCTAATCTTTGCCTCCCTCTACAATTTACTCCCTCAATGTTACCCTCCATTATTGATAGCCCAATACCTGGATGTCTTAGGATATGCCCCACTAGCCTATCCCTTCTTTTGGTAAGATGCTTCCATATACTTCTTTTTTCATCCACTCGCCTAACAACCTCTATGTAATGGTTAAAATAATTAATAAAGTTGTCGCTTTATGAAACTACAATAATTACAAGTAATCTAAATGGTATAATTGAAAACGCTTAAAGGGTTATGTTTATTTTACGCCGGCCGCATTGGCGCAGTTGGTAACGTGCTCGCCTCTTATCATGCGGTCGTGGGTTCGAATCCCATTCAGGCACGGGATAATTTCATACGTTACAAAAAAACATTTAATCATTCACCGTCTGCATTAGCAGTAATTGCAGAACAGTCGGACGTTAAACAAAAAAAAAAAAAGAAAAGCTGGTTGTAGATTGTAGATTTTTACTTTCTCTTGCCTATATGAATATATAGGAAGGAAAGTATTGTTTTCATGTCGATTTTTCTAAATCGAGCTTTCAAAGGATCTATACGTTTTCAGACCCCCTGAACCCAAAAAACATGTTTTTAGCGATTGGTCTGTGTGTGTGTCTGTGTGTGAACCGAATATCTCAAGAACGGAACATCGTACGAACTTGAAACTTGAAACTTAAGTTACATACCACTACCGGACCCGACACGAACATTTTCATCAAAATCGGTCAACCGGAAGTAGTAGTAACTTAGTTTATTCCTATAATTTTTCACTTTTTTGCGATTTTCTCAAAAACTGGTCCTACGATTTTTTTAAAAATCGCCTGGTTTACTCAATTTTTTATTCTCTACAAGATAGGGTAGGCGCTATGTTTGCTGAAATTCTGCGTGAGGCTGTTTTTACGTAAAAACATTTTCTTTTTAAGATTGCGGCTTTAATATGCATTTTAGCGCAAAACGTTATATAATAAAAGTTGTAGAGAATGTAAAATTCTACAACTTCTATTTCAAACATTTTTTTGTATAACGCTTAGTTTAGCAGTAATTAGCGATTTTCTGATTTTTTCTCACGAAAACGTGTGAAAAATCTATTTCTATAAGATTTCGGCTTTAGTACGCATTTTACGACAAAACTGTATATAATAAAATTTATAGAAAATTAAAAGATGTACAACTTTTATTTAAAGCATTTTTCTCTACAGAGCCTAGTTTAGCGTGAAAGAGTGATTTTCCGTATTTTTAAGCCAAACTGAGTTCGATTTTCATTTTGCGTCTTTCCCTCATGATTAAAATAAGGTTATGTTTATTGAGGTTAGTTTTTTGTTTATTTCTAATGTTTTATTACTAATGTTAGGTTTATTGTTAATTATTTGCACTGGCAAGAGAAAGTTGTGTGAGTGTTTCACACCAGATTTTTATGATTATGATGAAACGTAGTGCAAAATAATTGTCAGGCGGAGAGGTAGATACGCGCCAAATAGAGTAAAACTTTCGTTTACAACCTGTAGAGGCGATTGCCTCACGCGGAGTACTCTTTCACTAGATAGACTCTACAGTAGATCGACTATAGGCGTGCACATTCGCCGATAATATTTCCGTTGTCATGGCAACTGGAAGAGAAGCGGTAACCGCCTGTCTAACTCTTCACTTGGCCATTTATTACAAGGGCTATTTAAAACATTATAAAACGATCTAAGCAGATAAAATAATTTGATATATTATACTTTATTATACTTAGGATTTGCCGATGATCTGGCTTTCATGGCAGTTTCAATAGCGGAAGCAAAAGAACAAATAACAACTTTAGAACAGATCGCAAATAGAGTGGGACTAAGAATTTCATACGAAAAGACAAAGTTCATGGCTACAGACCCACTAGTGATAAACGAAATTAGTTTAAACGAGAATAAGATAGAAAGGGTTGAGTCATTTAAATATCTTGGAGAAATTATCGGATATAACAATCAAGAAAAAGAATCCTGGGATAAAAGAAGAAACAAACTAAACAGAGCACAAATTACAACTAGATATACATACAATAAGAAGTCACTATTAATCCAGACCAAATTAACGACATTATAAAACAGTAGTTCAGCCGGAAGTTGCGTATTGCAGTGAAACCCTCTTCAATTTTAAAGGCTTGAAAGGCAAAATAGAAGGTGTCCTGAAAATAGAAAGAAGGGTTCTAAGAGCGTGTATTGGTAAGAAACACCAGAAAGACGGGATGTGGGTGCTGTTGCCAAACAAGCAAGTAGGCCTATACAAACATACGGATTCAATACTATAGGGTGATTCAAAAAGAGCGCCAGTTTTTAAACGGCTGGTAAAGTTTTGTTTATCGGTTGGCAACATTGTTTGACCTCATTTCTATTTTGGAGAACATTCCGATTGACGATTCAGTTGTAGTTTCTCTTGGTCGCAGTGTAATACTCTCGCAGTCTGTGTCTAACCATGGAGAAGTTTACTATTGCACAACGAGTGTTAATCGTCAAAACATTTTACCAGAGTGGAGAGAGTTATGCGGCTACTGTCAGGCGACTTCGCGGTACTCTAGGACGTAATGAAGCACCGAATGAATCAACAGTTCGCAGGCTCATGAAAAAGTTTTTTGAGACGGGTTCAACAGTCGACCTTAAAAGTTCTGGACGTCGTCGTTCTGGCCGAACTGAGCAGAACGTTGCGTTGGTTCGTGACAGTGTGGCTGTTAGCCCAGCAAAATCAATACGTCGCCGTTCTCAACAATTGGGTTTAAGATGTTCTTCTGTACGGAGAATTCTTCGGTACGATCTCCAATATCACCCGTATAAAATTCAGTTGACGCAACATTTGAAAGTGGCAGACCACCAGAAGAGACGACAGTTTGTTGACTGGGTATTGAGAAAACGGCAGGATGATGACACCTTCGCAAACAAAATAATTTTCAGTGATGAGGAGCACTTCAACTTAAACGGTTTTGTTAATAAACAGAACTGCCGTATGTGGGGTTTAGAAAACCCCACATACGGAAACTTGTCCCACATAGTCGAAACTTGTCGTGCAGTAATATCCAATTTCATGGACAGAGTTGATGCGTGCCAGCGCAGTAGAGGAGGACACATGCATGACATCATTTTTCATACATAAAATCGGAAGGTAAGATGAACTTGTTGATGTATTTATTTTCAGTTTTTCAATAAAATAAATCTCTTAATTTGTTATATCAAAACCGGCGCTCTTTTTGAATCACCCTATAGACAAGATGAGAAAGAAGAGAGTTTCCTTCTTCAAGCACATTCTCAGAACACCAGAGACTAGAGTTTTAAAACAACTGGTAGAAAGATTGATTACATCCAAACAACATCCACGATGGATAAAAGAGGTCAAGGAAGACATGGCGGAACTACGGATTACAGAACAAGACTTAAGCCAAAAAACGAATAAATTGAAAATATTACACCAAAGTGAGACTAAATTTAAAGAAATAGAAATAAAGAGGAGAAAGGTGATTTATTCGGATGCAGAACGGGAAAGAAGAGCCCAAGTGATGAGAGATTACTGGGCTAGGAGAAAAGCCTCCAACAAATTGATTGAGTGGTCTAATATGGCCGTAAAAGCAAAAAAATCTGGTGTGAAACACTCACACAACTTTCTCTTGCCAATGCAAATAATTAATAATAAACCTAACATTATTAATAAAATATTAGAAATAAACAAAAAATTAACCTCAATAAACATAACCTTATTATTTTAATCATGAGTGAAACACGCAAAATTAAAATCGACCTCAGTTAGGCTTAAAAATACGAAAAGTCACTCTTTCACGCTAAACTAGGCTCTTTAGAGAAAAATGTTTTAAATAAAAGTTGTAGATCTTTTAATTTTCTATAAATTTAATTATATACACTTTTGTCGTAAAATGAATTCTAAGGCCGAAATCTTACAAAAATCGAATCGATTTTTCACACATTTTCGTGAGAAAAAAACAGAAAATCGCAAATTACCGCTAAACTAAGCGTTATACAAAAAATTGTTTTAAATGAATTTTGTAGGATTTTAAATTCTCTACAACTTTTATTATATAAATTTTTGCGCTAAAATGCATATTGAAGCTGTAATCTTAAAAAAACTATGTTTTTACGTAAAAACAGCCTCACCAAGAATTTCAGCACCTACGTCTAATTTCGGCGCCTACCCTATCTTGTAGAAAAGAAAATAATGAGTAAACCAGGCGATTTTTAAAAAAATCGTAGGACCAGTTTTTGAGAAAATCGCAAAAAAGTGAAAAAATACACGAATAAACTACTACTTCCGGTTGACCGATTTTGATTAAAATGTTCGTGGCGAGTCCGGTAGTGGTATCTAACTTAAGTTTCAAGTTTCAAGTTCGTACGATGTTCCGTTCTTGAGATATTTTGTATACACACACACACACACACACACAGACACACGGACACACACACAGACCAATCGCTAAAAACATGTTTTTTGGATTCAGGGGATCTGAAAACGTGTAGATCCGGTGAAAACTCGATTTCGAAAAATCGACATGAAAACAATAGGCTACTTTCCTTCCTATATATTCATATAGGCAAGAGAAAGTAAAAATACTTTATTACACGACTTTTTTTCATTTATTAAAAAAAATAAAAATAATTATAACAAATTATATTTATTTTGAGAGAGAAATAAATGTGGTTACTATCCAGAAAATATATCCACTACACCACGGCAGGCCCGTGGTGCAACTGGCTACTATACCGGGGTCCCGGGTTCGATTCCTAGTCAGGTCTGGCATTTTTTTTCATCTGTTAATCACCACATATCATTACCTACGCACAAGCACTAAGGCTTATGTAGGCACCATCACTCAATACAAATAAATAAATAAATATAAATGTGAGAGAGTTTTTTCACCTGAATACCTCCGCTGATGATATTAAAAATATTCTTAATCGATTGACAGAGTGTGTAAAATGTCAGCTGTTGAAACCCGTATCTTCAATGCGGAGGTTTTTAATCTTAGAAAATACCTGATTTTGTATAGTATTAAATGATTTTCATTGTACTAATAAAATACATACAGGTACTTCATTCACGGTTTAAAATGAGAAGAGAAAACTCAGTTTTTATTACAAGTTTTTTTCTTTTGAATATGCTTAACATTTCAATGTGCTATTTAACTTGAACTGTATTGATATATTTTTTTCTTTCATTACTGTATGAAATGGTTTTTACTTGATTGTATTTAAGTTAAGTCTGTTTCGGCCACTGCAGTGTACACCTGGTCAAGTATTCTATTATACTTTCTAGCAATCTCGTTCCAGATTTGATCATGTTATGGATGGAGAATTCCTTGAATGTGAAATTCTGTTTTAAATTTATAATTCTTGCCTACTATTGTTATCATTGTACCTTAACAAGTTGCATTAATTCTTTCTCGCTTAAATTTATCACCTGATTTTGCATCAATTGATTTAGGTCGTTGCATTATCAAAGTATTTATAAGGGATATTGATAACACCGATTTTTCACACGTTTTCGTGAGAAAAAAACATAAAATCACTAATTACCGCTAAGCTAAGCGTTATACAAAATAATTTTTGAAATAAAAGTTGTAGGATTTTAAATTCTCTACAACACTAATTATATAATTTTTGCGCTAAAATGCATAGGTATTAATGCCTTAATCTTAAGAAGACAATGTTTTTACGTGAAAATAGCCTTACCAAGAATTTCAGCAAACATGACGCCTACCCTATCTTGTAGAGAATAAAAAATTGAGTAAACCAAGTGATTTTTAAAAAAAACGTAGGACCAGTTTTTGAGAAAATTACAAAAAAGTAAAAAATTATACGAATAAACTACTACTTCCGGTTGACAGATTTTGATGAAAATGTTCGTATCGGGTCCGGTAGTGGTATTTAACTTAAGTTTCAAGTTTCAAGTTCGTACGATGTTCTCTTCTTGAGATATTCTGTTCACACATACACACATACAGACACACAGACCAATCGCTCTAAAAACATGTTTGTGTGGGTTCAGGGAGTCTGTTTAGGTGTATATTTGAGTGAAGAGTGTATTTGTTAAAATCGACATGAAAACAATACTTTCCTTCCTATATTATTCATATAGGCAAGAGAAAGTAAAAATCTAATGTTTTATTAATAATGTTAGGTTATTGTTTAGGTGATCAGCCTGTAGGCTGGTTTGAACCTGTAGAGGTTTTACTAAGTAAAACAAGGAGTCACGTGGTTTACCATTACCACAATTCCACGAGTGGAAAAGTACGCTTATCAGCATGCCGGGCCTGAAAAGCACATATTTTCCACTCTGTAAATGATACCTACACTTCAATCACCACAGTGTCTGGCTGTATAATAAAATTCATTACTCTGAGAAGAGATAACTCTGATTAGTGTCACAGTACACCTCTACCTCTTCTGTTCTTAAATGGTTCAGTCATTTAATTGGCTGACCGTGTGATATGAAATTGAACTATTTATTTTAGCCCTGCAAATAACAGATTTAGTGTAAATAATTTGACACTCCACCTGTCTGTTATGGCTAGAATATTAGGTTATATTGTTCATAATTTACATTGGCAATAGAAGGTTTTGTGAGTGTTTCACAAAAGATATTTTCACTTTCTCTTGCCTATATGAATATATAGGAAGGAAAGTATTGTTTTCATTTCGATTTTTCGAAATCGAGTTTTCACCAGATCTACACGTTTTCAGACCTCCTGAACCCAAAAAATATTTTTTAGCGATTGGTCTGTGTGGGTGGCTCTGTGTGTAGGTGTATGTGTGTGTGTGTGTGTGTGTGTGTGTGAACAGAATATCTCAAGAACGGAACATCGTACGAACTTGAAACTTGAAACTTAAGTTACATACCGCTACCGGACCCGACACGAACATTTTCATCAAAATCGGTCAACCGAATGTAGTAGTTTAATTGTGTAATTTTTCACTGTTTTCCGATTTTCTCAAAAACTGGTTCTACGATTTTTTTAAAAATCAACACGTTCACTAAGTTTTTTTATGCTTTAGAAGATAGGGTAGACGCCATGTTTCCTGAAATTCTTGGTAAGGCTTTTTTCACGTGAAAAAGTGGTTTTTTTTAGATTACGGCTTTAATATGCATTTTAGCGCAAAAATTTATGTAATAAAAAATGTAGAGAATTTAAAATCCTACAACTTTTATTGCAAACATTTTTTGTATAACGCTTAGTTTAGCGGTAATTAGCGATTCTCTGTTTCTTTTTTCACGAAAACGTGTGAAAAATAGATTTTTTAAAATTTCGGAGTTAGTATGCATTTTACGACAAAAAAGTACTATAATAAAATTTATAGGAAATTGAAAGATCTACAACTTTTACTTAAAACATTTTTCTCTACAGAGCCTAGTTTAGCGTGAAAAAGTTATTTCCCGTATTTTTAAGCCAAACTTAGATCGATTTTAATTTTGCGTTATTCACTAATGCTTTTTGAGGTTAGTTTTTTGTTTATTTCTAATGTTTTATTACTAATGTTAGGTTTATTGTTAATTATTTGCATTGGCAATAGAAAGTTGTGTGAGTGTTTCACACCAGATATTTTTTGCAATGTCCTATTAAGTACCCAATTATATATTGAGGAAAAATGTATGAAGTGATGGGCTAATAAGTAAGACTAATGGGTTGTTTTGTTAGTGAACAATATTATGGGAAGTGATTATTTGTAAGTAGGCATTAGCCTACTGTAGCCTGTAGGCTAACCACTATGATTCGCTTTAAATATCGTGCTAAATATTGTTGTACTTTCAATAATTCTTTTCGTGCATAAATCATCCAGTTTTCCTTTAAAAATTTGTTTCCTTAATTTTTGCATTTATTCGTTTTAGTTAGTAAATAATATACACGAACTTAAATATTAGTTTAATGCATAAATGTAGTTTTGACATATTCTAAAAAAAAAAAAAAAAAAAATCTGGTGTGAAACATTCACTCGACTTTCTCTTGCCAATGCAAATAATGAACAATTTAACCTAAAATAAGTAATAAAACATTAGAAACAAGCAAAAAACTAATCTCAAAAAACATAACCTTATTTTAATCATGAGTGAAAGACGCAATATGAAAGTCAACAACAGTTTGGCTTAAAAATACGGAAATCACTCTTTCACGCTAAACTAGGCTCTGTAGAGAAAAATGCTTTAAATAAAAGTTGTAGATCTTTTAATTTCCTATAAATTTGATTATATACATTTATGTCGTAAAATGGATAAGTCGTAATGCTAAAGCCGAAATCTTAAAAAAATCGATTTTTTTATACGTTTTCTTGAGAAAAAACCAGAAAATCGCTAATTACCGCAAAACTAAGCGTTATACAAGAAAATGTTTAATATAAAAGTTGTAGGATTTTACATTCTCTATATTTTTTATGATATTCATTTTTGTGGTAAAATGCATATTAAAGCCGTAATCTTAAGAAAACAATCTTTTTACGTGAAAACAGTCTCACCAAGAATTTCAGCAAACATGGCGCAAACATGGCTCTATCTTGTACAGCATTAAAAAATTTAGTAAACGAGGCGATTTAAAAAAAAATCGTAGGACCAGTTGTTGATAAAATCACAAAAAAGTGAAAAATTACACAAATACACTACTACTTCCGGTTGACCGATTTTGATGAAAATGTTCGTGTCGGGTCCGGTAGTGAAATGTAACTTAAGTTTCAAGTTCGTACAATGTTCCGTTCTTGAGATTTTTTTCACACACACACACACACACACACACACACACGCAGCGCGCGCGCACACACACCCACGCACACGAACAAAGGCGCACGCGCACACACACGCGCGCGCGCGAGCACACACACACACAGCCCAATCGCTAAAAACATGTTTTTTGGGGTTTAGGGGGTCAGTAAACGTGTAGATCCGGTGAAAACTTGATTTCGAAAAATCTAAATGAAAATAATACTTTCCTTCCTACATATTCATAGAGGCAAGAGAATGTAAAAATACGGGAAATCACTCGTTCAAGCTAAACTAAGCTCTGTAGAAGAAAATGCTTCTTTTTAAAGTCGTAGATTTTTAAATTGTCTACAACTTTATTTTATACACTTTTGTATTAAAATGCATACCTAAGGCTGAAATATCAAAAAATCCCATTATTTACCAATTTTGATTGTATATACTTTTGCCCTTTATGACATATTAGGCTATATATTTATATATAATTCATTTTGCGTCATTCACTCATGATTAAAATTAGGCTATGCTTTTCATAATTTACATTGTTTAATCATGATTAAACATAGTTTTATATGTTTTTTTTGTCATTATTTACATTGGCAAGAGAAAGTCGTGTGAGTGTTTCGCGCACCGCTAGATTTCGAAAAATTTTGTAGCCCAGCGCTAAGCCGTGAGAAAGAGAAAGACAAAGAGAGAGAGAGAGAGAGAGAGAGAGAGAAAGAGAGAGAGAGAATCATTGTGTGATTCTTATAATTCTGTATTTCAGGTGTTATATCTGACATGTCCTATACTCCTCCTGGAGTCTCCAGGGTGCAAAAAAAGAGAGAGAGAGAGTGAGAGAGAGAGAGATTGAGAATGAGAGAAAGATTAAGAAAGAGAGAGAGGGTGAGGGTGAGAAAGATTAAGAAAGAGTGAGAGAGAGTGGTTGAGAGAGAGAGAAAGACAGAGATTGTTGAAAGAGAGAGAGAGGGAGGGGGAGAGAGAGATTGAGAACGAGATAGATTGATAAAGAGTGAGAGAGAGAGAAAGGAGAGGTTGAGAGGGAGGGAGAGAGAGACAGGAAGAAAGAGAGAGAGAGGAAAAGAGAGAGAACGAGTGAGAGAGTGTTAGAGAGAGAGCGTTAGAGAGAGAGAGAGAAATTGAGAATGAGAAAGAGAGAGAGAGAGCGAGAGAAATTGAGAATGAGAAAGAGAGAGAGAGAGAGAGAAATCGAGAATGAGAAAGAGAGAGAGAGAGAGAGAGAGAGAGAGAGAGAGAAATTGGGAATGATAAAGAGAGAGAGAGAGATTGAGAATGTGAGAGTGAGAGATTGAGAATGAGAAAGAGAGAGATTGAGAATGAGAAAGAGAGAGATTCAGAATAAGAGAGAGATTCAGAAAGAGAGAGTGGGTGAGGGGGAGAGAGAGGTTAAGAGAGAGAGAGAGGATGAGAGCTATTGAGAAAGAGAGAGATTGTTGAAAGAGAGAGAGGGGGAGAGAGATTGAGAACGAGAGAGATTGATAAAGAGTGAGAGAGAGGGGAGATGTTGAGAGAAAGGGAGAGAAGGACAGAAAGAGAGAGAGAACGAGAGAGAGAGAGAACGAGAGAGAGAGAGAGAGAGAGTGAGGGAGAGAGAGATATTAAAACAATTTAAATAGGCCTAGATGATGTACCAACTGGTCCTAACAATATTCGCATTAACTTTTAGTGTTCCTTCTATTCTATCAAATAATGTTCAAATCGTAGTTTTTTTTAAACAATAACAATGAATCGGTCTCTATGACATAAATACTAAATTATTTTGTTGTAAACAGCGATTGTCCAAAAAAAAAAAAAATCAACTAAATTGCGTAAAATGTTATTACTAGACTATATTAATAAAACCGTTCTAAATCCTAAATCCAAACCTCTTAAATTATTATTGAGTTTTTATCTTTGTCTTTTGATATTAAAATATTTATACCACATGATTAATTTACCGCAATTTATTAAATAATTCATAAAATAGTGCAATAATATTTTGAAAGTAACTTTTAGTTAACTCTACATTATGTAATTACTTTAGTTACAATTTGTGAAATAATTTTACTGCAAGAAATTATAATCCAGATTACGTTTTTTTTTAAAATTGTAATAATTGTAAATCATTAGGTGAGCGTTAGTTATTTTACTTTCTACACGAATTTTAAAACAGTTAAGTTGTAAATTACATGATCGTGTTTTTTAAAAGGATAGTGTGTATATATATATATTATCTTGTATTAGCTACAGTTAAATGTTAATAATTAATGTGCTATTAAAAATTGGTCTATAGTTTTTAAAAAAACATAAAAATAAAGCTATTAGCCTATATTTTTTACTTTCTCTTGCCTATATGAATATATAGGAAGTAAAGTATTGTTTTCATGTTGATTTTTCGAAATCTAGTTATCACCGGATCTACGCGTTCTCAGACCCCCTGAACCCAAAAAATATGTTTTTAGCGATTGGTCTGTGTGTGTGTGTGTGTGTGTGTGTGTGGGTGTCTGTGTGTGTGTGTGTGTCTGTGTGCGTGTGTGTGCGCGCGCGCGTGTGTGTGTGTGTGAACAGAATATCTCAAGAACGGAACATTTTATGAATTTGAAACTTGAAACTTAAGTTACATACCACTACCAAACCCGACACGCACATTGTCATCAAAATCGGTCAACCGGAAGTAGTAGTTTATTCGTGTAATTTTTCACTTTTTTCGATTTTCTCAAAAACTGGTCCTACGATTTTTTTAAAAATCGCCTGGTTTACTAAGTTTTTTATGCTCTACAAAATAGGGTAGACGCCATGTTTGCTGATGTTCTTGGTGACGCTTTTTTACGTAAAGTAAGTGTTTTTTTTAATTACGGCTTTAATATCCATTTTAGCGCAAAAATTTTTATAATAAAAGTTAAAGAGAATTTTAAAACCTACAACTTTTATTTCAAACATTTGTTTGTGTAACGTTTAGTTTACCGGTATTTAGCGTTTTTCTGTTTTTTTTCTCACGAAAACGTGTGAAAAATCGATTTTTTTAATATTTCGGCCTTCGTATGCATTTTACAAAAAAAGTGTATATAATCAAATTTATAGGAAAATAAAAGATCTACAACTTTTATTTAATGTATCTTTCTCTACAGAGCCTAGTTTAGCGTGAAAGAGTGATTTTCCGTATTTTTAAGCCAAACTGAGGTTAATTTTCATTTTGTATCATTTATTTACTCATGATTAAAATAAAGTTATGTTTATTGAGGTCAGTTTTTAGTTAATTTCTAATGTTTTATTACTAATATTTGTTAAATATTTGTTTTGGCAAGAGAAAGTTGTGGGATTGTTTCACACCAGATTTTTGTAAGTTATTTTTCTTGCGTAGAATATTATGCATATTTTTTCCGCTTCTCTTAGTTCGGCCTTCTAAATCATTGGGTAGAATCGTTAAGTTTTTCTAATCTGAATGTATTTGTAATTTCTCACCCTTTAACAAATAAATTATGAATAAATAATTTTTTTAATTTATAAAATTATTTTTATGATTACTCATAAAAACCTTTGATTATATACTCTAATTATTTTGATTGTAAAACCATGATAAATACACTTTACAAATCCATATTTTTCTAACCTTGAAATATAGGCCTACAGGGTGATTCTAAATCATTGAAAAAATATTTAGTAGCTACATGATTGTAGAGAAAAAAATCTGGTGTGAAACACTCACACAACTTTCTCTTGCCAATGCAAATAATCAACAATAAACCTAACATTATTAATAAAATATTAGAAATAAACAAAAAACTAACCTCAAAAACATAACCTTATTTTAATCATGAGTGAATGATGAAAAATGAAAATCAACCTCAGTTTGGCTTAGAAATACGGAAAATCACTCTTTCTCTCTAAACTAGGCTCTGTAGAGAAAAATGCTCTAAACAAAAGTTGTAGATCTTTTAATTTTCTATAACTTTTATTATATACACTTTTGTCGTAAAATGCATACTAAGACCGAAATGTTAAAAAAATCGATTTTTCTCACGTTTTCGTGAGAAAAAAAACAGAAAATCGCAAATTACCGCTAAACTAAGCGTTATGCAAAAAAATGTTTAAAACAAAAGTTGTAGGTTTTTAAATTCTCTACAACTTTTATTATATAAGTTTTTGCGCTGAAATTTATATTAAAGCCGTAATCTTAAAAAAACAACGTTTTTACGTGAAAACAGCCTCACCGAGAATTTCAGCAAACATGGCGCCTACCCTATCTTGTAGAGAATAAAAAATTGAGTAAAATAGGCGATTTTAAAAAAAATCGTAGGACCAGTTTTTGAGAAAATCACAAAAAACTGTAAAATTATACGAATAAACTACTACTTCCGGTTGACCGATTTTGATGAAAATGTTCGTGTCGCGTCCGGTAGTGGTATGTAACTTAAGTTTCAAGTTTCAAGTTCGTACGATGTTCCGTTCTTGAGATATTCTGTTCACACACAGACACACACACACACACAGACACAGACCAGTCGCTAAAAACATGTTTTTTGGGTTCAGGGGGTCTGAAAACGTATAGATCCGGTGAAAACTCGATTTCGAAAAATCGACATGAAAACAATACTTTCCTTCCTATATATTCATATAGGCAAGAGAAAGTAAAAATAATTTGTTCACTGGTCATTTAACAAAGTTATTGAGCATCAAACTTAGAAGAGTGTGTTTTTCAACTAAGATTTTTTTGCATATTACATCCATTACCTCAAAAACTGCTAACACTGCAGTTTCCAGACTAGTTTTATTCGAATTTTAGGTGATTTTCCATATAAGTCCACCATATATGTCGAAAAAAGTAGCTCCCAAAAAATTCGGTATCACTGTATTTCACCAGGGGAACTGAAATCGGGGCGAAATTTTTCGCTAGCTGTAACTCGGAAGCTTTTTCATACATATATTTGTTAATGAACTTTTTCCTTTCTCTTGCCTATATGAATGTATAGGAAGGAAAGTATTGTTTTCATGTCGATTTTAACAAATATACTCTTCACCGGATCTACACGTTTTCAGACCCCCTGAACCCAAAAAAGATGTTTTTAGCGATTGGTCTGTGTGTGTATACAAAATATCTCATGAACGGAACATCGTACGAACTTGAAACTTAAACCTTAAGTTACATACCACTACCGGACCCGACACGAACGTTTTCATCAACATCGGTCAACCGGAAGTAATAGCTTATTCGTGTAATTTTTCTCTGTTTTGCGATTTTCTCAAAAACTGGTCCTACAATTTTTTTAAAAATCGCCTCATTTACTTAATTTTTATGCTCTACAAGATAAGATAAGCGCCATGTTTGCTGAAATTCTTGGTGAGGCTGGTTTCACGTAAAAGAATTGTTTTTTTTTTATGATTGCGGCTTTATTACGCATATTACCGCAAAAATGTATATAATTAAAGTTGTAGAGAATTTAAAATTCTACAGGTTTTATTTCAAACATATTTTGTATAACGCTTAGTTTAGCGGTAATTAGCAATTTTCTGTTTTTTTTTTCTCACGGAAACGTGTGAAAAATCGATTTTTTTCTTAAGATTTCAGTCTTAGTATGCATTTTACGACAAAAGTGTATAGAATAAAATTTATAGTAAATTAAAAGATCTACAAATTTTATTGTTAACATTTTTTTGTACAGTGCCTAGTTTAGCGTGAAAGAGCGATTTTCCGTATTTTTAAGCCACACTGAGGTTGATTTTCCTTTTGTGTTTTTCGCTCATGATTAAAATAAGGTTATGTTTATTGAGGTTAGTTTTTTTGTTTATTTCTAATGTTAGGTTGTTGTTTAGGTGATCAGCCTGTAGGCTGGTTTGTTCCTGTAGAGGTTTTACTAAGTAAAACGAGGAGTGAGGTGGTTTACCATTGCCACAACTCACTGAGTGAAAAAGTACGCTTATCAGCATGCCGGGCCCTCTGAAAAGCACATATTTTCCACTCTGCAAATGACACCTTCACTTTATTCACCACAGGGTCCAACTGTATAATGAAATTCATTACTTTCAGAGGAGATAACTCTGACTAGTGTCACAGTACACCTCTACCTCTTCTCTTCTCAAATGATTCAGTCATTTAATTGGGTGACCATGTGATAAGAAACAGAACTATTTATTTTAGCCCTGCAACGCACATATCAGAGTGCGTTGACACTCCACCTGTCTGTTATGGGCAGAATGTTAGGTTATATTGTTAATTATTTGCATTGGCAAGAGAAAATTGTGTGAGTGTTTCACACCAGATTGTTTTCTTATTTTTCGTTCTAGAATCATGTACTAAGTAATTTTTCCATAATTTAGAATCACCCTATATATATATTTTAGTCGAATTAATTAATAGAAAATCCCGGTTTTTCTAAATACAACTTGGAAGGAACTGATGCGGAATCATGATTTAATTAGTGTATTTATATGAGTTATGTAAGTATAACGCAATTGTTCATCGCATCCACTTTTTATAAAATATTACACGTTATAAAATTAACTATTGTAGTTTTTCCTTTGTAATTAGGCTACATTGTGAATCTTTATAAAAAAATCTGGTGTGAAACACTCACACAACTTTCTCTTGCCAATGCAAATAATTTACAATATAATTTAACATTAGTAATAAAATATTATGCCCATAATAAACAGGTGGAGTGTCAGATTATTTGCACTCAATCTGTTCGTTGCAGGGCTAAAATAAATTGTTCAGTTTCTTATCACATGGTCAGCCAATTAAATGACTGAATCATTTAAGAACAGAAGAGGTAGAGGTGTAAAAGACACTAATCAGAGTTATCTCCTCTGAAAGTAATGAATTTCATTATAAGCCAGACCCTGTGGTGAATGAAGTGAAGGTGTCATTTGCAGAGTGGAAAATATGTGCTTTTCAGAGGGCCCGGCATGCTGATAAGCATACTTTTATCACTCAGTTAGGAAGGCAATGGTAAACCACCTCACTCCTCGTTTTACTTAGTAAAACCTCTACAGGTTCAAACCAGCCTTTTGGCTGATGACCTAAACAACAACAACAACAACAATAAAATATTAGAAATAAACAAAAAACTAACCTCAATAAACATAACCTTATTTTAATCATGAGTGAAACACTCAAAATAAAAATCAACCTCAGTCTGGCTTAAAAATACGGAAAATCACTATTTCACGCTAAACTAGGCTCTGTAGAGAAAAATACGTTAAATAAAAGTTGTAGATCTTTAAATTTCCTATAAATTTGGTTATATACACTTTTGTCGTAAAATGCATACTAAGGCCAAAATCTTTAAAAAATCGATTTTTCACACGTTTTCGTGAGAAAAAAATCAGAAAATTGCTAATTACTGCTAAACTAAGCGTCATACAAAAAAATGTTTGAAACAGAAGTTGTAGGTTTTTAAATTCTCTACAACTTTTATTATATAAGTTTTTGCGCTAAAATTTATATTAAAGCCGTAATCCTAAAAAAACAACGTTTTTTACGTGAAAACAGTCTCACCGAGAATTTCAGCAAACATGGCGCCTACCCTATCTTGTAGAGAATAAAAAATTGAGTAAAATAGGCGATTTAAAAAAAATCGTAGTACCAGTTTTTGAGAAAATCGCAAAAAACTGAAAAATTATACGAATAAACTGCTACTTCCGGTTGACCGATTTTGATGAAAATGTTCGTGTCGCGTCCGGTAGTGGTATGTAACTTAAGTTTCAAGTTTCAAGTTCGTACGACGTTCCGTTCTTGAGATATTCTGTTCACACACAGACACACACACATACACACACAGACCAATCGCTAAAAACATGTTTTTTGGGTTCAGGGGGTCTGAAAACGTATAGATCCGGTGAAAACTCGATTTCGAAAAATCGACATGAAAACAATACTTTCCTTCCTATATATTCATATAGGCAAGAGAAAGTAAAAAAATATTCCAGCCTATATGCATTTACACAATGTGCAAATATTGTTTTTATCCCTAATATGTGTACGTTGCAATCTGTTTAATTCAGAACAATAAGCAAACTGATGACCCAATCAGATGTGAATGATATTGTATGACGTGTAAATGAGTTGTAGCCTTGCACAGACCCAGGCCGACCATTCCTGAAAGAGTATAGTTAATTGAACCAACCATGAAAGTACACCAATAACCATTGTCTAGTATTAATTAGGATTTGAGTTACTGAACATTCGTCTGAAAATCAGCTGTAATGTGCAAATGGACAATTTTCCGTTTATGATTAGTTTAAAAATTAGTATGCAAATTTGCACGGGTTCCGAAACGTGGATTTTCAAAGAATGTAGAAATTTTAGTGCATTGAATTTAATGAATCTTTTACAGGGAAAAAATCTGGTGTGAAATAAGGGATTTCCCTTATTCAACGGCCCTGGTTTAACAGCTGATTTTCGGAGGCGAAGGTTCCTGGTTCAAATTTTTTTTTTTTTCACTTTAAACTAACTGTATTGTTACTTTGTCACTCTATTATTTACTATTTAACACTTTATGAACTTCTAGAAGTCTCTCGAACCACATTCCTTTTCGATATTGTCACAATACGTTACACACTTTAATAATAGAAAGCACGTGACATTAGAAACGTGAAATAAAAATTACATATATAATTTTTTACTTTCTCTTGCCTATATGAATATATAGGAAGGAAAGTATTGTTTTCATGTTTATTTTTAGAAATAGAGTTGTTCACCGGATCTATACGTTTTCAGACCCTCTGAACCCAAAAAAACATGTTTTTAGCGATTGGTCTGTGTGTGTGTGCGTGCGCGCGCGCGCGCGCGTGTGTGTGTGTGTGAACAAAATATCTCAAGAACGGAACATCGTACGAACATCAAACTTGAAACTTAAGTTACATACCACTACCGGACCCGACACGAACATTTTCATCAAAATCGGTCAACCGGAAGTAGTAGTTTATTCGTATAATTTTTTCACTTTTTTGCGATTTTCTCAAGAACTGGTCCTACGATTTTTTTTAAAATCGCCTGGTTTACTCAATTTTTTATTCTCTACAAGATAGGGTTGACGCTATGTTTGCTGAAATTCTCGGTGAGGCTGTTTTCACGTTAAGTAATAGTTTTTTTAAGATTACGGCTTTAATATAAATTTTAGCGCAAAAACTTATATAATAAAAGTTGTAGAGAATTTAAAAAACCTACAACTTCTGTTTCAAACATTTTTTGTATAACCCTTAGTTTACCAGTAATTAGCGATTTTCTGTTTTTTCACACGAAAACGTGTGAAAAATCGATTTTTTTTAATATTTCGGCCTTAGTATGCATTTTACGACAAAAGTTTATATAATAAAATTTATAGAAAATTAAAAGATCTACAACTTTTATTTAAAGAATTTTTCCCTACAGAGCCTAGTTCAACGTGGAAGAGTGATTTTCCGTATTTTTAAGCCAAACTAATCGATTTTCATTTTCCGTTTTTCACTCATGATTAAAGTAAGGTTATGTTTTTTGAGTTTACTTTTTTGTTTATTATTAATGTTAGGTTATATTGGCCATTATTTGCATTGGCAAGAGAAAGTTGTGTGAGTGTTTCACACACGATTTTTTTAAAAAATTTATTCACGTTATTTGTGGATTGTTTTTGCAATGGTAGGTGAAAATATTTAGAGAAAATTTAATCATTAGTTTTAAAATAAATCTGTTTTAGTAAATCATACGTTATAAAACCAAACCAAAGAAATACGCACGATATTCAACCGGTATTTTATAATTCCTAAATTCGAAAATAACACAACATTTATAAATTACAATACAATTATCATAACTGTATTGATGACGTTATTTAGAAAACCTGATTGCTTAAGGTTATAACAAACTAATAAAAGTTGGTCATTTAGAAATGCGTAAAAACAACTTTAGAAAATACATGTCATATTTTTTAGCAAATAGATTATAAAAATCTATATCACGCACATAGAGAAAGTTGTAATTTTCTCAGATTTGGGATTTTTGCATATTGTGTTTAAAATCATATATAATTAAATACTAAATAAATTACATGAAAGTTTTTATTGAGGTAAATAAATCTACTTTTTAATAATTTCATAAATCATTATAAAGGTTTTTTTTAAAAAATTGATTATTTAATATTGGGTTTTACCAAAATTAATCTACTATTAAAATAGTATTAGTTTGGTATTAACGTAGGAAGAGTTTTCTAGTTCTTATGTTTAATTTTAGTAATTAGCAGTTATATGTAGGTTTAAGTATCAACACGAAAAACATAAGACACACGCAGCACCTCGGGTTAAATGACAAATGATTTTTGCGTGTGAAAATAATTTTCCTTCTTAAAAAAAATTGGGGATTCCCTTAAATTAGTTTTTGAACATATAATGAAACCATCGTACATAACAAACGAAAATTCGTGTAGGTTTAATTTTTAAACAAGGTAAATCGTAAGATATGGTATTTGGCACGTAAATTTCCTTAAACTCGTTTAATATAAATTATTATAAATTTATTGTTTTTTTTTTAAAAAAAGCTGTTGTGTTCAAATTATGTATTGTAGAAAAATAAGGAAATATCGTTTTTTGAGGCCACATTGGACAATTAAGTCAATAAATTTCTAGTGTTCTTATGATGACGTATTGGTCTAGCCTTATGGTTTTTCTAGTATTTCTTAAGACGGTCCGATCTTTGTTTCCGTTACTTTGTTACGTTACATACCACTACCGGATCCGACACGAACATTTTCATTAAAATCGGTCAACTGAAAGTAGTAGTTTATTCGTGTAATTTTTCACTGTTTTGCAATTTTCTTAAAAACTGGTCCTACGATTTTTTTAAAAAGTCGCCTGGTTTACTAAATTGTTTATGCTCTACAAGATAGGGTAGGCGCCATGTTTACTGAAATTCTTGGTGAGGCTGTTTTTACGTAAAATAATTGTTTTCTTAAGATTACGGCTTTAATATGCATTTTAGCGGAAAAATTTATATAATAAAAGTTGTAGATAATTTAAAATCCTACAACTTTTATTTCTAAGTTTTTTGTATAACGCTTAGTTTAGCGGTATATAGCGAATTTCTGTTTTTTTCTCACGAAAACATGTGGAAGATTGATTTTTTTAAAGATTTTGACCTTAGTATGCATTAAACAACAAAAGTGTGTAATCAAATTTATAGGAAATTAAAAGATCTACACCTTTTATTTAGAACATTTTTCTCTACAGAGCCTAGTTTAGCGTGAAAGAGTGATTTTTCGTTACTTTTAAGCCAAAATGAAGTTTATTTTCATTTTCCGTCTTTCACTCATGATTAAAATTAGGTTATGTTTATTGAGGTTAGTTTTTTGTTTATTTCTAATGTATTATTACTAATGTTAGGTTTATTATTAATTATTTGCATTGGCAAGAGAAAGTTATGTGAGTGTTTCACACCAGATTTTTTTAAAAAAAACTGCTGTTGTGTTCAAATTATGTATTGTAGAAAAATAAGGAAATATCTTTTTTTTTTGAGGCCACATTGGACAATTAAGTCAATAAATTTCTAGTGTTCTTATGATGACATATTGGTCTAGCCTTATGGTTTTTCTAGTATTTCTTGAGACGGTCCGAACTTTGTTTCCGTATCACATCTGTAACCTCCACAGTGTGTCTTTCTGCTTTTCCCAAATAAAATCAATGTAATTTGAGAGTACAATTTATTTTTTTCTCGTCAAACGCGTTTTCAATCGTCGGTCCAATTTCATTGAGATCCTCTTCGATGTATCTTCCTGTAATCTCCTTGTTCAAGTTCCAGAGGATCAGTTGTTTCAATATTCTATCATTCGGCATTCTTAACATGTGGAAAAAGTAGGAAGATCTTTTAATTTCCCATAAATTTTTATTATATACACTTTTGTCGTAAAAAGCATACTTAAGGCTAAGATCTTTAAAAAATCGATTTTTTACTCGTTTTCGTGAGAAAAAAAGTAAAATCGATAATTACCGCTAAACTAAGCGTTATACAATAAAAACATTTGAAATAAAAGTTGTAGGATTTTAAATTTCCTACAAATTTTATTACCATGTACATTTTTGCGCTAAAATGCATATTAAAGCCATAATCTTAAAAAAACAACTTTTTTACTTAGCCTCGCTAAGAATTTCAGCAAACATGGCGCCTACCCTATCTCATAGAGAATAAAAAATTGAGTAAACCAGGCGATTTTTAAAAAAATCGTAGGATCAGTTTTTGAGAAAATCACAAAAAAGTGAAAAATTACACGAATAAACTACTATTTCCGGTGGACCGATTTTAATGAAAATGTTAATTTCGGGTCCGGTAGTGGTATGTAACTTAAGTTTCAAGTTTCAAGTTTGTACGATGTTCTGTTTTTGAGATATTTCGTATACACACACACAGACACATAGACCAATAGTTAAAAACATGTTGTTGTGTGGGTGTGAGGGGGTCTGTTTAGGTGTATATTCGGGTGAAGAGTGTATTTGTTAAAATCGACATGAAAACAATACTTTCCTTCTTATATATAACATTTTTTCATTATTTTTACTAGTACAATGTGCTGTAGAAGTGGGGGGAGAACTTCATGAATCACCCTGTATATAGGAAGGAAAGTATTGTTTTCATGTCGCGATTTTAAGAAATCGAGTTTTCACCGGATCTATATGTTTTCAGACCCCCTGAACCCAAAAAACTTGTTTTTAGCGATTGGTCTGCGTATATGTGTGTGTGTGTGTGTGCGCGCGCGCGCGTGTGAGTGTGTGTGTGTGTGTGAACGCGTGTGAGTGCGTGTGCGTGTGTGTGTGTGAGAGAGAGAGAGAGAGAGAGGGGAGAGAGGGAGAGAGAGAGAGAGAGAGAGAGAGAGAGAGAGAGAGAGATGAGAGAGAGAGAGAGAGAGAGAGAGAGAGAGAGAGAGAGACTGTGTGTCTGTGTATGAACAGAACAACTCAAGAACGGAAAATCGTACGAACTTGAAACTTGAAACTTAAGTTACATACCACTACCAGGCCCGACACGAACATTTTCATCAAAATCGGTCAACCGGTAGTAGTAATTTATTGGTGCCATTTTTCACTTTTTTGCGATTTTCTCAAAAACGGCTCCTACGAATTTTTTTTAAAAATCGCCCCATTTAGTAAATTTTTAATGCTCTACAAGATAGGGTACGCGTCATGTTAGCTGAAATTCATGGTGAGGCTGTTTTTACGTAAGCCTAGTTTTCCGTATTTTTAAGCTAAACTGAGGTCGATTTTCATTTTGAGTCTTTCACTCATGATTAAAATAAGGTTGTTTTTTTGTTTCATTCTAATGTTTTATTCCTAATGTTATAATAATAATAATGTTATTACTAACGTCATATTGTTAATTATTTGCATTGGCAAGAGAAAGTTGTGTGAGTGTTTCATACCAGATTTTTTTATGTTTCTTAATTAGTGAGGTATGGGGTTCCAAACACAGACTTTATCTTTCATTTTAGGTACTTTAGTAATCTTATTAATTCTGTATCTTACCATAGATACTTAGAATAATTATAAACAGCTATGAATACTTATTTATACTTAATTTTATCGTGTTACGAGTTAAGTATTTGTTTAATACGCTTCAGTGAACTTAATTATTTCCTTATGGTAGTTAAAAGAAAGCTTGTGTCGTTTATTGAATAGAAATAAACATAAAACTGTATTCACTTATCTTAACAATAGACTAAGCTATATGTCAAGTGGGACTTAAATATTTGTACTGTAATAATATGGGAAATTAATAAATTTTAAAAATAATTTTTAACTTTCTCTTGCCTATATGAATATAAGGAATATACACGTTTTCAGACCCCCTGAACCCAAAAAACATGTTTTTAGCGATTGGTCTGTGTGTGTTCATACAAATTATCTCTAGAACGGAACATCGTACAAACTTGAAACTTGTGACTTAAGTTACATACGCCTACCGGACCCGACACGAACATTTTCATCAAATTCGGTCAATCGGAAGTAGTAGTTTATTCGTGTAATTTTTCACTTTTTTGCGATTTACTCAAAAACTAGTCCTACGATTTTTATTAAAATCGCCCGGTTTACTAAAAGTTTTATTCTCTATAAGATAGGGTAGGCGCCATCCTTGCTGAAATTCTTGGTGAGGCTGTTTTCACGTAAAAAATTGTTTTTTTAAGATTACGGCTTTAATATGCATTTTAGCGCAAAAATTTATGTAATAAAAAATGTAGAGAATTTAAAATCCTACAACTTTTACATTAAACATTTTCTTGTATAACGCTTAGTTTAGCGGTAATTAGCGATTTTCTGTTTTTTCTCACGAAAACGTGTGAAAAATCGATTTTTTTAAGATTTCGGCCTTAGTATGAATTTTACGACAAAAGTATACATAGTCAAATTTTTAAGAAATTAAAAGATCTACAACTTTTATTTAGAACATTTTTCTCTACAGAGCCTAGTTTAGGGTGAAAGAGTGATTTTCCATTTTTTAAAGCCAAACTGAGGTAGATTTTCATTTTTCGTTTTTCACTTATGATTAAAATAAGGTTATGTTTTTTGAGGTTAGTTTATTTCTAATGTTTTTTTACTAATTTTAGGTTATATTGGTCATTATTTGCATTGGCAAGAGAACGTTGTGTGTGTTTCACACCAGATTTTTTGTCTTTGTTTCCTCTTCCCATAAAAAAAATTTATGTTTTTCGCTTATATATATGTGCATAAACATGTTCAAGGAAACGCCACTAAAAAATTTATTTTAGCCCTGAATTATCTACAATACTCTTGAAGATTTATTAACTATCTGGTTTAACCATTTTTGGAATGTAGCTACAAAAACGTTTTTATCAGATAAATACAGGGTGATTAAAAGTTAAATCGCTATTTCCCCGGAGATGATTTCTTACCGTATGTTGTTTTTCAGGTAATCAGCCGAAAGGGTGGTTTGAGCCTCTATAATACTTTTAAAGGTTGATGAACTCTGCTCTTACACGCGTTTAAACCAATCAGAACGTTTGCCAGTGTTTTCAGACTGTACGAATGTATCAGCTTGACATTATGCACGCATGCGTAATAGAGCCGCAGTAGTTCATTTGTGTCTTGCATCTCGTACTGAACACATTGATTATACAGGGTGATTCACGAAGATATGGAGAAACTTTGGGAGCTCATTGTACATGTAAAAATAATGAAAAAAGTTCATATAAACATGGGTCCGGAAATGCTTCGTTACCGAGTTACGGCTAGCGAAAGATTTCGCTCGGATTTCAGCTCACCAGGTGAAATGAGGTCTTCCTGAAATTCTGGTAAGGTAGATTAAGGGGCGAATTCAATCGTTTCTTATGGTTTTTGATCTGATAAATTGAATAAAACAGGTCTCAGAACTGTAAGTTAAATAGTTTTTGAGAAAACCAGTGTCAAATGCAAAAAATGGAGTGGAGTGTCAAATTATTTACACTCAATCTGTTCATTGCAGGGCTAAAATAAATAGTTCTGTTTCTTATCACATCGTCAGCCAATTAAATGACTGAATCATTTAAGAACAGAAGAGGTAGAGGTGTACTGTGACACTAATCAGAGTTATCTCCTCTGAAAGTAATGAATTTCATTATACAGCCAGACCCTGTGGTGAATGAAGTGAAGGTGTCATTTACAGAGTGGAAAATATGTGCTTTTAAGAGAGGGCCCGGCATGCTGATAAGCGTACTTTTACACTCAGTGAGGAAGGCAATGGTAAACCACCTCACTCCTCGTTTTACTTAGTAAAACCTCTAGAGGTTCAAACCAGCCTTTTGGCTGTTGACCTAAACAACAACACTTTTAAAAGTATCTAATACATAACGAGGAAATTAGATCCGAGTTTGGTGTATTTAGCTTGAAGGAAAAAGTGGAGGAGTACCGGAATCAATGGCGGCAACATTTGAAACGGATGCCAGAGGAGAGAATACCTCTAAAAGTGACGGAATATGTTCCAGTTGGAAGAAGGGAGGTGGGAAGACCTCGAAGAAGATGGCAGTAGTCGAGATGTACGGTGTTTGTGTAGACGTACAGGATGGTTTGTGAGTTCGGAACGATCCTTGATAGTAAAAAGAAGAAGAAGAAGACTTTTAAAAGTAATTTGTTTTTAAAACTTTTGAAAGTATTTTGTTGTTACTTTTTATTCATCGTGTACACATTTTAAATAATGCGCATGGTCAGAGACGTCATTATTTTATGACAGTAGGAGCAAACTAAGAAAGGCTGGACTTTAACTATTTTTTTTGCCCTGGAACTAGCAGATCAAGTGCAAAAATAATTTAACACTCCACTTGCCTATTATGGGTATAGACCTAGTTAAGTATATACAATTGTAGTATGTATAAATGGTTGAAAAATCATGGTGTACCATTTAATCTAGTTAGAATAAACAAGTGGACGACTAGTTCAATATTGATTTTTGATACCTTATTTATGTATCAAACACATTTTGTAATAGTATATTATTTTTAAGAAATAATCAGTAAGGTTGCTGTCAATGAAACCGTTATACAAATTTTTCTATCTTAAACTAATGAAAGTGTCCGATATTATTTCATGTAATGAACCGTACTTTATTTTTATAATATCACCTCTAACAACACTTCAATTTATTGTACTCTTTAAACGTCATTAAAAAAATTGTTCAATTTTTTTATTTTTGAAAGTTATTGGTTTATATTTTTTCTTTATTTTTTGGGAGATTTTTCCATTATATTTTCATGCCTCCTTATTTATAAATTGTTTAGTTAAATTTAGCCTATATATTCTTTTTTAACGATAGAGATTATCAAAATTCTTAAACTATGGTTTTTTTATTGATGTCCGTTGTTTACTTTCTCTTGCCCTTTAGAAAAAATGTATTGGGAAGGAAGGTATTATTTTCATGATTTTAAAAAAAAATCGTAGAACCAGTTTTTAAGAAAATCGCAAAAAAGTGAAAAATTACACGAATAAACTACTACTTCCAGTTGACCCGATTTTGATGAAAATGTTCGTGTCGGATCCGGTAGTGGTATGTAACTTAAGTTTCAAGTTTCAAGTTCGTACGATGTTCCGTTCTTTAGATATTCTGTACACACACACACACACGCACACGCGCGCGCGCGCGCACACACACACACACACACACACATGCACACACACGCGAACACACACACAGACCAATCGCTAAAAACATGTTTTTTTAGGTTAAGGGGGTCTGAAAACGTGTAGATCCGGTGAAAACTCTATTTTGTTAAAATCGACATGAAAACAATACTTTCCTTCCTATATATTCATATAGGCAAGGGAAAGTAACAAGGAGTGAGGTGTTTTACCATTGCCAACACTTACTAAGTGGAAAAGTATGCTTATCAGCATGCCAGGCTCTCTGAAAATCATCTACTTTCCACCCTGCAAATGACACCTTCATTTCATTCACCTTAGGGTCTGGCTGTATAATGAAATTCATTACTCTCTGAGGAGATAACTGTGACTAGTGTTTTTTGCACCTCTACCTCTTCTGTTATTAAATGATTCAGTCATTTAATTGGCTGACTATGTGATAAGAAACAGAACTATTTTTTTGTAGTCCTTGAACTAGCAAATTAAGTGCAAATAATTTAACACTCCACCTGCATGTTATGGGCATAACATTAATAAATAAAAAGAAAATAAACAAAATTTTATATTTTTTTAGTGTGCCTCAAACTAGATTCCCTTTTAATAGATTATAAAAAAAAATCTGGTGTGAAACACTCACACAACTTTCTCTTGCCAATACAAATAATTAACAATAATGCTAACATTAGTAATAAAACATTAGAAATAAACAAAAAACTAACCTCAATAAACATAACCTAATTTTAATCATGAGTAAAAGACGCAGAATGAAAATCAACCCCAGTTTGGCTTAAAAATACGGAAAACCACTCTTTCACGCTAAACTAGAGTCTGTAGAGAAAAATGCTCTGAATAAAAGTTGCAGATATTTTAATTTCCATTAAATTTTATTGTATACATTTTTGTCGCAAAATGCATACTAAAACCGAAATCTGAAAAAAATCGATTTTTCACACGTTTTCGTGAGAAAAAACATAAAATTGCCGCTAAACTAAGCGTTATACAAGAAAATGTTTGAAATAAAAGTTGTAGAATTTTAAATTGTCTACAATTTTATTTTATAAATTTTTGCGCTAAAATGCATATTGAAGCCGTAATATTAAAAACAAACTATTGTTTTACGTGAAAACGGCCTCATCAAGAATTTTAGCAAACATGGCGCCTACCCTATCTTGTAGAGCATAAAAAATTTAGTAAATGAGGCGATTTTTAAAAAAAATCGTACAACCAGTTTTTGAGAAAATCGAAAAAAAGTGAAAAATTACACGAATAAACTACTACTTCCGGTTGACCGATTTTGATAAAAATGTTCGTGTCGGGTCGGGTAGTGGTATGTAACTTAAGTTTTAAGTTTCAAGTTTGTACAATGTTCCGTTCTTGAGATATTCTGTTCACACACACACACACAGACCAATCGCTAAAAATCATGATTTTTGGGTTTAGGGGGTCTGAAAACGTGTAGATCTGGTGAAGAGTGTATTTGTTAAAATCGACATGAAAACAATACTTTCCTTCCTATATACTTATATAGGCAAGAGAAAGTAAAAATAAAGTAAATAAATGTTTTTTTTTTAACGTCGTGTTAACTGCAACGGTCATTAGCGACGACGTTGGGGTGGAACTGTGTACAATTTAGGATGAAATAAATTTTTGTAACGAATGAAAATATGCCGTGCTTGAGTGGGATTCGAACCCAGGACCGTATGATGAGAGGCGAGCAAGTTACCAACTGCGCCAATGCGGCCGGCATTGTTTTATTACTTTCTCTTGCCTATATGAATATATAGGAAGGAAAGTATTGTTTTCATGTCGATTTTTCGAAATCGAGTTTTCACCGGATCTATACGTTTTCAGACCCCCTGAACCCAAAAAACATGTTTTTAGCGATTGGTCTGTGTGTGTGTCTGTGTGTGAACAGAATATCTCAAGAACGGAACATCGTACGAACTTGAAACTTGAAACTTAAGTTACATACCACTACCGGACCCGACACGAACATTTTCATCAAAATCGGTCAACCGGAAGTAGTAGTTTATTCGCATAATTTTTCAGTTTTTTGCGATTTTCTCAAAAACTGGTCCTACGATTTTTTTTAAAATCGCCTATTTTACTCAATTTTTTATTCTCTACAAGATAGGGTAGGCGCCATGTTTGCTGAAATTCTTGGTGAGGCTGTTTTGACGTAAAAACGTTGTTTTTTTAAGATTACGGCTTTAATATAAATTTTAGCGCAAAAACTTATATAATAAAAGTTGTAGAGAATTTAAAAACGTACAACTTCTGTTTCAAACATTTTTTTGTATAACGCTTAGTTTAGCGGTAATTTGCGATTTTCTGTTTTTTTTTCTCACGAAAACGTGAGAAAAATCGATTTTTTTAACATTTCGGTCTTAGTATGCATTTTACGACAAAAGTGTATATAATTAAATTTATAGAAAATTAAAAGATCTACAACTTTTGTTTAGAGCATTTTTCTCTACAGAGCCTAGTTTAGCGTGAAAGCGTGATTTTCCGTATTTTTAAGCCAAACTGAGTTCGATTGTCATTTTGCGTCATTCACTCATGATTAAAATAAGGTTATGTTTTTGAGGTTAGTTTTTGTTCATTTCTAATGTTTTAATACTAATGTTAGGTTTATTATTAATTTTTTGCATTGGCAAGAGAAAGTTGTGTGAGTGTTTCACACCAGATTTTTTATTAAGTGTGCCTCAAGCTTGATTCCCCTTTAATAGATTATAAAAATAAATAATTATGTACTATATTTAAACAATTGTTTGTTTAGTATTAACTAAAAATAAATGATGAGGTAACAAAATTAAATTTATTACAAAAAATAAAATAAAATATAAATACACTACTCGTATTCATGAAACAAAACAAATATCAATAAATAGAAAAAACCCACCGGGTTGGTCTAGAGGTAAAGTCGTCGCCAAAATCAGCTGTTTAACAGCTGATTTTCGGAGACAAAGGTTCCTGGTTCAAATCCTAGTAAAGGTAGTTACTTTTACACGGATTTGAATACTAGACAGTGGTTGTTGGTGTAATTTGATGGTTGGGGTTCAATTAACCATACTCTCTCAGGAATGGTCAACCTGAGTCTGTACAAGACTACACCTCATTTACACGTCATACATATCATCCTCATCTCATTGGGTCATGGGATTGCTTATTGTTCTCAATTGAACAGATTGCAACGTACACATATTAGGAATTACAAAAAATAAAAAATAAAAAAAATAAATAGAAAAACCGTTTCAATTAATGTATTTTGGTAAATACAACTTGGTAAATACGAACCCACCGGGTTGGTCTAGAGGTAAAGTCGTCGCCAAAATCAGCTGTTTAACAGCTGATTTTCGGAGACAAAGGTTCCTGGTTCAAATCCTAGTAAAGGTAGCTACTTTTATACGGATTTGAATACTAGACAGTGGTTGTTGGTGTAATTTGATGGTTGGGGTTCAATTAACCATACTCTCTCAGGAGTGGTCGACCTGGATCTGTACAAAACTACACAGTCTCATTTACACGTCATACACTTCATCCTCATCTGATTGGGTCATGGGGTTGCTTACTGTTCTAAATTGAATAGATTGCAACGTACACAAATTAGGAATAAAAAAATAAAAAATTTTAAACAATTGTTTGTTTAGTATTATCTAAAATTAATGATAAGTTAACAAAATTAAATTTATTACAAAAAATAAAATTAAATATAAATACACTTCTGGCATTCATAAAACAAAAGAAAAATCAATAAATTGAAAACCCATTTTAATTTTTAATTTTAATCTCTAAAACACGAATTAAATACTACTTTAATTCCGGTTGACCGATTTTGATGAAAATCAATTGGTAGTTTATTCGTGTTTTTGTTTTTAATTTTTTTTTGTAAATAAAACTTGGTAAATACAGTCGAAGCTCGATATAAAGAAATCGAGAATCCCAGGAAATAATCAAATCAACAAGAATTATTTTTTTACAAACCTTTTCACGTTGTATGATGATTTAATAGTAGTATAGTATTATTTAATAATAATTAAATTAATTTAATTAATAATTAATAATAATTAGTAATATAGTAGTATTTAATAGTAGTATTAGCCGAGGCAAAGAATGAACTAGAGGATGCCTTAAATGGAATGGATGAGATCTTGAGGAAGGATTACTTCATGAAAATTAATATGAACAAAACGAAAGTGTTGTGCAGCAGCAAGAGTGGTTTAGAAGAGATGGGAAATTTAAAAGTAGGCAACGAAAACATACAGGAAGTTGGGGAATTCTGCTATCTAGGGAGTAAAATAACAAAGGATGGTAGAAGCACGAGTGATATCAAGAGTAGAATTGCTCAAGCTAGAAAAGCCTTTGAAATGAAAAACAGCTTACTGACTACAAACATTGATTTACAGATTAGGAAAAATTTCTTAAAACATTATGTTTGGAGTGTAGCATTATACGGAAGTGAAACGTCGGTGATAGGGGCTGTAGAACGGAAGAGGATAGAAGCTTTTGAAATGTGGTGTTATAGGAAAATGTTAAAGATTAGGTGGGTGGACAAAATAAGTAATTTAGAGGTTCTTAGGCGAGTGGATGAAAAAAGAAGTATATGGAAGCATTATACCAAAAGAAGGGATAGGCTAGTGAGGCATATCCTAAGACATCCAGGTATTGGGCTATCCATAATGGAGGGTAACATTGAGGGAGTAAATTGTAGAGGGAAGCAAAGATTAGAATATATAAAGCAAATTACAAAAGATGTAGGGTGTTACAGGTATGTAGATATGAAACGACTTGCGCAAGATAGAACAGGTTGGAGAACTGCATCAAACCAGTCGAGAGACTGATGACAAAAAAAAAAGATGATTTAAGTAGATTTGTGTTTGTTAATGGTGTTAAAGAAAACTACAAACTAGTAAATGTAATTTCTATAGATCATAATTTACGTGTGATTACGTCTACAGTAATATTGTTATACCTTCTGTACAAAAATTATGTAGCCTACGTATTTCAAATATAACTTTCCTTGTTTATAGAATGGATTTTATCTGTAATTACTAAAAGCTTGTACAACTCATTTGCACCTTAGTACTGTGTCTTATTTCTAGTATAAAATTTCAAACCTATCATCTGTCTATACTAATATTACTATATATTATTAAGACAAAACGTGTTTTTGTGCACGCTATTTTCAAAACTACTCCACGGTTTTTCATGAAATTTTGACACCATATTCGTATTTAACCCACGGGTTGGTCTAGAGGTAAAGTCGTCGCCAAAATCAGCTGCTTAACAGCTGATTTTCGGAGACGAAGGTTCCTGGTTCAAACCCTAGTAAAGGTAGTTACTTTTATACGGATTTGAATACCAGACAGTGGTTGTTGGTGCAATTTGATGGTTGGGGTTCAATTAACCATACTCTCTCAGGCATCTGTAGAGACTACACAGTCTCATTTACACGTCATACACATCATCCTCATCTCATTGGGTCATGGGGTTGCTTATTGTTCTCAATAGAACAGATTGCAACGTACACACATTAGGAATAAAACCAAAAATTTAAACAATTGTTTGTTTAGTATTAACTAAAATTAATGATAAGGTAACAAAATTAAATTTATTTCAAAAAATAAAATAAAATATAAATACACATCTCGTATTCATAAAACAAAACAAATACAATAAATAGAAAAACCTTTTCAATTGATGTATTTTCGTAACTACAATCGAAGCTCGATAAAAAAGAAATCGAGAAACAAACAAATTTACAAATTTTTTCACGTTGTATGATGATTTAAGTAGATTTATATTTGTTAATGGTGTTAAAGAAAACCACAAACTAGTAAATGTAGTTTCTATAGATTATAATTTACGTGTAATTACGTCTAATATTGTTATACCGTCTGTACAAAAAATACGTACGTATTTCAAGTAGTAATTTTCCTCGTATATAGAATAGATTTTGGCTGTAATTAAAAACTTGTTCAACTCATTTGCATCTTAATACTGTGTCTTTATTTCTTGCATATACGTAATTTCATAACCTATCATCTATACAAATATTACAAAGACAAAGTGTGTTTTTTTTTGTGCAGGTTAATTTCCAAAACTACTGAACGGATTTTCATGAAATTTTGACAGTACATTCGTATTTATATTCACAGCAACATTTTATTTTTAATTTTTCAAAAATGATAACCCTAAGGGCCCTAATGAAGATTTTTATTAATATGTATGTGTGTTTGTGTGTGTGTGTGCATTTGAGTACGTGTTGCTGTTGAAGTAGATGAAGGGGTTTAAGGATGTTGAGAGACGTACGCGGGGGAATTTATCAAAACGTTGTGTGTGTGTGTGTTTTTTTTACTTTCTCTTGCCTATATGAATATATAGGAAGGAAAGTATTGTTTTCATGTCGATTTTTCGAAATCGAGTTTTCACCAGATCTATACGTTTTCAGACCCCCTGAACCCACACAAACATGTTTTTAGCGATTGGTCTGTGTGTGTGTGTGTGTGTGTGTGTGCACAAAATATCTCAAGAACGGAACATCGTACGAACTTGAAACGTGAAACTTAAGTTACATACCACTACCGGACCCGACATGAACATTTTCATCAAAATCGGTCAACCGGAAGTAGTAATTTATTCGTGTAATTTTTCACTTTTTTGCGATTTTCTCAAAAACTGGTCCTACGATTTCTTTTAAAATCACCTCATTTACTCAATTTTTTATTCTCTACAAGATAGGGTAGGCGCCATGTTTGCTGAAATTCTGGGTGAGGCTGTTTTCACGTAAAAACATTTTCTTTTTAAGATTGCGGCTTTAATATGCATTTTAGCGCAAAACGTTATATAATAAAAGTTGTTGAGAATTTAAAAACCTACAACTCTTATTTCAAACATTTTTTGTATAACCCTTAGTTTAGCGGTAATTAGCGATTTTCTGTTTTTTTCTCACGAAAACGTGTGAAAAATCGATTTTTTAAGATTTCGGCCTTAGAATGCATTTTACGACAAAAGTGTATATAATAAAATTTATAGAAAGTTAAAAGATCTACAACTTTTATTTAAAGCATTTTTTGTACAGTGCCTAGTTTAGCGTGAATGAGCGATTTTCCGTATTTTTAAGCCAAACTGAGGTAGATTTAAATTTTGTGTATTTCACTTATGATTTTTGAGGTTAGTTTTTTGTTTATTTCTAATGTTTTATTACTAATGTTAGGTTTATTGTTAATTATTGGCATTGGCAAGAGAAAGTTGTGTGAGTGTTTCACACCAGATTTTTTATGTGTGTGTGTGTTTTTTTTATGTTTGTGTACGTTGTTTAGACAGTCGACTAGCAGCTCCACAATTTCTGTTACATATTTATTTAAAAAAAAAAATTGATTACACATGTTTTGAGTGCGAAGCCGCGTGAGTTATGCTAGTATCACTAAGCATTTAGAACACTGCTAGTGCAGCATTTAGAACACTGTAATGGATACTCAATTACAATAGGGTGATTCAAAAAGAGCGCCGGTTTTGATATATCAAATTAAGAGATTTATTTTATTGAAAAACTGAAAATAAATACATCAACAAGTTCATCTTACCTTCCGATTTCATGTATGAAAAATGATGTCATGCATGTATCCTCCTCTACTGCGCTGGCACGCATCAACTCTGTCCATGAAATTGGATATTACTGCACGACAAGTTTCGACTTCCATTTGCCCGATAACCCGTCGAATTTCCTCCTTCAAGTCATTGATGTTTCGGGGTTTATTGGCATACACCAATGACTTCAGATGACCACAAAGATGAAAGTCACAAGGCGTCAAGTCACACGACCTTGGTGGCCATTGATGGTCGGAATTACGAGAAATGATGCGATCCTGGAACCGTTCACGGAGCAACAACATTGTTTTTCGTGCAGCGTGACAGGTGGCACCATCCTGCTGAAACCACAACTCGTCAATGTTCATTCCATCCAAATGACGCCACAAAAACTCCCTAATCATCGTACGGTATCGGTAACAGCCATACTGTCACGAACCAACGCAACGTTCTGCTCAGTTCGGCCAGAACGACGACGTCCAGAACTTTTAAGGTCGACTGTTGAACCCGTCTCAAAAAACTTTTTCATGAGCCTGCGAACTGTTGATTCATTCGGTGCTTCATTACGTCCTAGAGTACCGCGAAGTCACCTGACAGTAGCCGCATAACTCTCTCCACTCTGGTAAAATGTTTTGACGATTAACACTCGTTGTGCAATAGTAAACTTCTCTATGGTAATAGAAATGAGGTCTAACAATGTTGCCAACCGATAAACAAAAATTTACCAGCCGTTTAAAAACCGGCGCTCTTTTTGAATCACCCGTTACGTTAGTAGATGAGGTCCCGGCTCCATCGACGTTTCAGACGTCTTATTGGATTGTTTGGGAGAGTCTGCGTAGCCAGATTTGAGATCAATGGGTTATGGTGGTTCACGAGTTTCTTCCTAAATTTTGTTTAGAGTTTTAAGAAAACGTCATTTATGTAGGGTACGTTTAGGTCTGAGTGTAATACCAATTTAAATTTTAATATTTTTATAAAACAGTAGTTGTAAAATTTATTGTATGATCTATGTCCCAGAAAATCAATATTTCGTTATATCAAGGTAAAGATTCGTAAAAAGAATTAATTTTACTGATAAAATTTTTAATTATTAGAAAATTAATTTTAAATAATTAACGTATATTTAATTTAGTAAATTAAAGTAAATTTACTGGTAGTTTTATTAAAATGTTACGGTGCCGTAAAAATAATTCGTTAAATCGAAGTTTTCGCAATATAGAAGTTCCATTGTATAAAAATAAATTAAATATTAATTATATACATTAAAAAAAAAAATTAATGATTTACTTACTTGTTAATTCCTTATTCCTACAGTAAAGAACTTAATTTTTGAATAAAGTTTTATTAAAATGTTACGGTACCATAAAAACAATTCGTTAAATCGAGTTTTTGCAATCTCGAACGAAGTTCCACTGTATGAAAATAAATTTAATTTTATATATTAAAAAAAATGATTTATTTACTTGTTAATTCCTTAATTCTAAAGTAAAGAACTTAATTTTTAATGAAATTTACAGCAGTAATATTTACAGATAGTTAATCGTCGGCGGTCACTAAACTGAATGTATTGCTAGCGTATCCTAAATCAAGCGAATAAAATTTTAAATAATTACGAAATAAATTTTAAATAATTTACTTATATTTAATTTAGTAAATAAAAGTAAATTTACAGGTAGTTTTATTAAAATGTTACGGTGCCGTAAAAACAATTCGTTAAATCGAGGTTATCGCATTATCGAAGTTCCACTGTAAATAATATAAAAATAAAAATCTGGTGTAAAACACTCACACAACTTTCTCTTGCCGATGCAAATAATGACCAATATAACCTAACATTAAAAATAAACAAAAACCTAAACTCAAAAAACATAATCTTACTTTAATCATGAGTGAAAGGCGCAAAATGAAAATCGACCTGTTTGGCTTAAAATTACGGAAAATCACTCTTTCACGCTAAACTAGCCTCTGTAGAGAAAAATGCTCCAAATAAAAGTTGTAGATCTTTTAATTTTCTATAAATTTGATTATACACTTTTGTCGTAAAATGCATACTAAGGTCGAAATCTTAAAAAAGTCGATTTTTCTCACGTTTTCGTGAAAAAAACAGAAAATTGCTAATTACTACTAAACTAAGCGTTATACAAAAAAATTTTTGAATTAAAATTGTAGGGTTTTAAATTCTTTACAACTTTTATTGTATAAATTTTTTCGCTAAATTGCATATTAAAGCCGTAATCTTAAAAAAACTTTGTTTTTACGTGAAAACAGCCTCACCAAGAATTTCAGCAAACATGACGCCTACCCTATCTTGTAGAGAATATAAAATTTAGTAAACCAGGCGATTGTTAAAAAAATCGTAGGGCCAGTTTTTGAGAAAATCGCAAAAAAGTGGAAAATTACACGAATAAACTACTACTTCCGGTTGACCGATTTTGATGAAAATGTTCGTGTCGGGTCCGGTAGTGGTATGTAACTTAAGTTTCATGTTTCAAGTTCGTACGATGTTCGGTTCTTGACATATTCTGTTCACACACACGCGCACGCGCACGCACGCACGCACACACACAAACACACACCTACACACAGACACACACACAGACCAATAGCTAAAAACATGTTTGTGTGGGTTCAGGGGGTCTGAAAACGTATAGATCCGGTGAAAACTCGATTTCTTAAAATCGACATGAAAACAATACTTTCCTTCCTATATATTCATATAGGCAAGAGAAAGTAATTAATGATTTACTAACTTGTTAATTCGTTGATCCTAAAGTAAAGAACTTAATTTTTGAATAAAGTTTTACTAAAATATTACGGTGCCATAAAAACAATTCGTTAAATCGAGGTTTTTGCAATGTCGAACGCAGTTCCACTGTATGAAAATAATTTATTTATTTATTTTTTTTTTATTTAACGTCCGACTGTTCTGCTATTACTGCTAATGCAGACGGTGAAGGATGAAATTATTTTTTGTAACGTATGAAAATATGCCGTGCCTGAATGGGATTCGAACCCAAGAATTAAATATGAAAATAAATTAATATTATTAATAAATTATATTAATATTATTAATAAATAAATTAATATGAAAATCGCCGGCCGCGTTGGCGCAGTTGCTCGCCTCTCATCATGCGGTCTTGGGTTCGAAACCCATTCAGGCACGGCGTATTTTCATACGTTACAAAAAAAATCATTTCATCCTTCACCGTCTGCATTAGTAGTATTTGCAGAACAGTCGGACGTTAAACAAAAAAAAAAAAAATTTGAAAATAAATCAAAGAATAATAATTATATATATATATATATACAGGGTGATTCATGAAGTTCTCCCCCCACTTCTACAGCACATTTTACTAGTAAAAATAATGAAAAAATGTTATATAAACATAGGTCCGAAAACGCTTCGTTAGCGAGTTATAGCTAGCGAAAGTTTCGCCTGGATTTCAGTTCACCAGGTGAAATGAGGTCTTCCTGGAATTGTGGTAAGGTAGATTAAGGGGCGAATTCAATCATTTCTTATGGTTTTTGATCTGATAAATTGAATAAAACAGGTCCCAGAACTGTAAGTTAAATAGTTTTTGAGAAAACCAGTGTCAAATGCAAAAAATGGAGTGAAAATCACATTTTTTCATCTTTGGGCAAGAATAACTTTGTTATTTCACCAAGAAACAGTTAAAATTTTTCAATAAAAAATGTAGAAAATTTTATTCTGAACAAACCGGTGTAAATAAAGTACACAGAAAGCGAATAGTTTTTGAGAAAACCAGTGTCAAATGCAAAAAAATGGAGTGAAAAAAACACATTTTTTCATTTTAGTTTTTCCGGTTAATTTTACTTTGTACTCTTATGAATAAAAACTCATTTAATCAAACATCTATTCGCTTTCTGTGTACTTAATTTACACCGGTTTGTTCAGAATAAAATTTTCTACATGTTTTATTGAAAAATTTTAACTGTTTCTTGGTGAAATAACACAGTTATCCTTGCCCAAAGATGAAAAAATAAGTTTTTCACTCCATTTTTTGCATTTGACACTGGTTTTCTTAAAAACTATTTAACTTACAGATCTGGGACCTGTTTTATTCAATTTATCAGATCAAAAACCATAAGAAATGATTGAATTTGCCCCTTAATCTACCTTACCACAATTCCAGGAAGACCTCATTTCACCTGGTGAACTGAAATCCAGGCGAAACTTTCGCTAGCTGTAACTCGCTAACGAAGCGTTTTCGGACCTATGTTTATATAACATTTTTTCATTATTTTTACTAGTACAATGTGCTGTAGAAGTGGGGGGAGAACTTCATGAATCACCCTGTATATTAAAAAAATTAAAGATTTACTTACTTGTTAACTCCTTAATCCTAAAGTAAAGAACTTAATTTTTGAATGAAATTTACAGCATTAATATTTTACAGATAGTTACTCCTCGGCGGACATTAGTAAACTAAATGTATTGCTAGCATTATCCTAAATTAAGCGAATACAATTTTAAATAATTACGAAATTAATTTTAAACAATTAACGTATATTTAATTTAGTAAATAAAAGTAAATTTACAGGTAGTTTTATTAAAATGTTACGGTGCCGTAAAAACAATTCGTTAAATCGAGGTTTTTGCAATGTCGAACGCAGTTCCACTGTATGAATATAATTTTTTGTTTTTGTTTTAAAGTCCGACTGTTTTGCAATTACTGTTAATGCAGACGGTGAAGGATGAAATGATTTTCTTTGTAACGTATGAAAATATGCCGGGCCTGAATGGGATTCGAACCCAAGAATTAAATATGAAAATAAATTAATATTATTATTAATTTTAATTTATTATTAATTAATATGAAAATAAATTAAATATTAATTATATATATATATATATTAAAAAAAAAAATTAATGATTAACTTACTTGTTAATTCTTTAATCCTAAAGTGAAGAACTTAATTTTTGAATAAAATTAACAGCAGTAATATTTTACAGATAGTTACTCCCCGGCGTTCACCAGAATACTGAATGTATTGCTAGCGTATCCTAAATCAAGTACTGCTAGCAGAGCGTAATATAGATGGCAGTGTTTATGTTACCCCCACACTTCATTTTCTTATAACATTGTGTTTTGACTGTCTAGTCTATTGCTTCAATAGATTTATTGGGATTACCTGTTTCATTTAACATTGTGTATTCGAATCAAATAAAAAATTAAAAAATCTGGTGTGAAACAATCACACAAATTTCTCTTGCCAATGCAAATAATTTAAATAATATAATCTAACATTAGTAATAAAACATTAGAAATAAACAAAAAACTAACCTCTAAAAATATAACCTAATTTTAATCATGAGTGAAAGACGCAAAATGAAAATCGACCTGTTTAGCTTAAAAATATGGAAAATCACTCTTTCACGCTAAATTAGGCTCTGTAGAGAAAAATAAAATAAATAAAAGTTGTAGATCTTTTAATTTTTTATAAATTTAATTATATACACTTTTGTCATGAAATGACAAATAAGGCCGAAATTTTTAAAAAATCGATATTTCACATGTTTTCGTGAGAAAAACAGAAAATCGCTAATTACCACTGAACTAAACGTTATACAAAAAAATGTTGGAAATAAAAGTTGTAGAATTTTAAATTCTCTACATTTTTATTATATACATTTTTGCGCTAAAATGCATATTAACGCCGGAATATTAAAATAACTATGTTATTATTATTTATTATACGAGCAGACTATACATTTTTACTTTCTCTAGCCTAAATGAATATACTATAGGAAGGAAAGTATTGTTTTCATGTCGATTTTAACAAATCGAGTTTTCACCGGATCTATACGTTTTCAGACCCCCTGAACCCTAAACAAATGTTTTTAGCGATTGGTCTTTGTGTGTGCGTGTGTGTGTGTGTGTGTGTGTGTGTGTGTGCGCACGCGCGCGCGTGTGCGTGTGTGTGTGACCAGAATATCTCAAGAATGGAACATCGTACGAACTTGAAACTTGAAACTTAAGTTACATACCACTACCGGACCCGACACGAACGTTTTCATCAAAATCGGTCAACCGGAAGTAGTAGTTTATTCGTGTCATTTTTCACTTTTTTGCGATTTTCTCAAAAACTCGTCCTACGATTTTTTTTTAAATCGCCTGGTTTACTAAATTTTTTATGCTACAAGATAGGGTAAGCGCCATGTTTGCTGAAATTCTTGGTGAGGCTGTTTTTACGTAAAAAAAATTGTTTTTTTAAGATTACGGCTTTAATATGTATTATAGCGCAAAAATTTATACAATAAAAATTGTAGAAAATTTAAAATCTTACAACTTATATTTCGAACATTTTTTGTATAATGCTTAATTTAGCGGTAATTAGCAATTTCGATTTTTTTCTCACGAGAACGTGTGAAAAATCGAATTTTTTAAAAATTTCGGCCTTAGTATGCATTTTACGACAAAGTGTTTACAATAAAATTTATAGAAAATTAAAAGAGCTACAACTTTTATTTAAAGCATTTTTCTCTGCAGCGTGAAAGAGTGATTTTCCGTATTTTTAAGCCAAACAGTTCTATTTTCATTTTCCGTCTTTCACTCATGATTAAAATAAGGTTATGTTTTTTGAGTTTAGTTTTTGGTTTATTACTAATGTTAGGTTATATTGGTCATTATTTGAATTGGCAAGAGAAAGTTGGGTGTGTTTCACACCAGATTTTTAGCTATAGAATGAGATCCCAAGAGATTATGTATAGTTTTGAATCACCCTGTATAATATTGTTTTAACTATCTGTTACATCAGTTGTTTTATAGGGATTACCTGTTTCATTTAACATTGTGAATTCGAATCAAATACCTAAGAAAAATATCCTGTATTTTCTCATCAATAAATTTATTTTATGTATTCATGAAAATCGTGCGTCTTTACACCTCCTTTTTGATAAATCCTGTGTAAATTTTTTTTAAAACGTTTTTCCAATTTGCAATTTTATTTTACGAAATTATTATTATTAATAAAAAAATCCGATTATCATGTCGGTAATTTATTTATGTATTTTTTATATCACGAATATTTTTTCTTATATTTTTTAGTTTTCTTTGTTTTCTTTTTTTTATTAATCGTTATTTAGTCATCGGGATAAAATATCTATGCAAATAAGTCAGGAAGTTAAGAATAATTAACTCATAGTTTTTTAATTAAATGTAAAGGATTCTATATTGGGATTTACTTGCCTTATTTTTTTCAGTAAATTTATTAATATACCTTGAATTTTGTAAGTTGTGTTTTTTTAGTAAAATCATTCTTATCATTCAGGGTTTTATTTTTACTTTGCTTCGCTATATGAATACATAGGACGGAAAGTATTGTTTTCATGTCGATTTTAACAAATACACTATTCACCGGATCTACACTTAGACACCCTCAACACAACAAAACATGTTTTTAGCGATTGGCCGGCCGCATTGGCGTAGTTGGTAACGTGCTCGCCTCTCTTCACGCGGTCTTGGGTTCGAATCCCATTCAGGCACGGCATATTTTCATACGTTACAAAAATCATTTCATCCTTCACCGTCTGCATAAGCAGCAATTGTAGAACAGTCGGACGTTAAACAAAAAAAAAAAAGAAATTGAAAAAAAAAATAGCGATTGGTCTGTGTGTGTGTATACAAAATATCTCAAGAACGGAACATCGTACGAACTTGAAACTTAAGTTACATACCACTACCGGACCCGACACGAACATTTTCATCAAAATCGGTCAACCGGAAGTAGTAGTTTAATCGTGTAATTTTTCACTTTTTTGCGATTTTCTCAAAAACTGGTCCTACGATTTTTTTTAAATCGCTTGGTTTACTAAATTTTTTATGCTGTTTTCTTATTTTATTAATCGTTTTAGTCTTCGGGATAAAATATAATCTATGCAAATAAGTCAGGAAGTTAAGTAAAATTAACTCATAGTTTTCTAATTAAATGTAAAGGATTTTTTATTGGGATTTACTTGCCTTATTTTTCCAGTAAATTTATTAATATACCTTGAATTTTGTAAGTTGTGTTTTTTACTTTCTCTTGGCAATATGAATATATAGGAAGGAAAAGTATTGTTTTCATGTCGATTTTAACAAATACACTCTTCACCCAAATGTACACCTAAACAGACCCCCTGAAGCCAAAAAACATGTTTTTAGCGATTGGTGTGAGTGTGTATGTGTCTGTGTGTGTACAAAATATCTCAAGAACGGAACATCGTTTGTATTTAAAACTTGAAACTTAAGTTACATACCACTACCGGACCCGACACGTACATTTTCATCAAAATCGTTCAACCGGAAGTAATAGTTTTTCGTGTAATTTTTCACTTTTTGCGATTTTCTCAGAAACTGGCCTTTTTTAAGATTTCGGCCTTAGTATGCATTTTACGACAAAAGTGTATATAATCAAATTTATAGGAAATTAAAAGATCTACAACTTTTATTAAAAACATTTTTTGTGCAGTGCGTAGTTTAGCGTGAAAGAGCGATTTTCCGTATGTTTAAGACAAACTGAGGTCGCTTTACATTACATTTTGCGTCTTTCATATATGATTAAAGTAAGGTTATGTTTATTGAGGTTAGTGTTTTATTTATTTCTAATGTTTTACTACTAATGTTAGGTTTATTGTTAATTATTTGCATTGGCAAGAGAAAGTTGTGTGAGTGTTTCACACCAGAGTTTTTCTTATATTTTTAGTTTTCTTTGTTTTCTTATTTTATTAATCGTTATTTAGTCATCGGGATAAAATACAATCTATGCAAAAGAAGTCAGGAAGTTAAGTATAATAATTAACTCATAGTTTTCTAATTAAATGTAAAGGATTTTATATTGGGATTTACTGGCTTTATTTTTTCAGTAAATTTATTAATATACCTTGAATTTTGTACGTTGTGTTTTTTAGTAAAAACATTCTTAACATTCAGGGTTTTATTTTTACGTTGCTTGCCTATATGAATATATAGGAAGGAAAGTAGCCTATTGTTTTCATGTCGATCACAACAAATACACTCTTCACCCGAATGTACACCTAAACAGACCCCCTGAACCCAAAAAACATGTTTTCAACGATTGGTCTGTGTGTGTATGTGCGTGTGTGTGTGTGTGTGTGTGTGTGAACAGAATATCTGAAGAACGGAACAACGTACTAACTTGAAACTTAAATTACATATCACTACCGGAACACGACACGAACATTTTCATCAAAATCGGTCAACCGGAAGTAGTAGTTTATTCGTGTAATTTTTCACTTTTTTGCGATTTTCTCAAAAACTAGGGCTACGATTTTTTTAAAAATCGCTTGGTTTACTTAATTTTTTATGCTCTACAAGATAGGGTAGGCACCATGTTTTCTGAAATTCTCGGTGAGGCTGTTGTTACGTAAAACAATTGTTTTTTTAAGATTACGGCTTTAATACGCATTTAAGCGTAAAAATGTACAAAAGTTGTAGAAACTTTTAAATTCTAAAACTTTTATTTAAAACATTTGTTTTGTATAACGCTTAGTTTAGCGGTAATTGGCGATTTTCTTTTTTTCTCACGAAAACGTGTGAAAAGTCAATTTTTTTTAAGATTTCGGCCTTAGTATGCAGTTCACGACAAAAGCGTATAGGTCTATAAAAACATTTGTAGGATATTAAAAGATCTACAACTTTTATTTTGAACATTTTTCTCTGCAGAGGCTAGTTTAGTGTGAAAGTTATTTTCCATATTTTCAAGCCAAACTGAGGTCGATATTGATGTTGCGTGTTTCATATATGATTAAAATTAGGTTATGTTTATTGAGGTTAGTTTTTTGTTTCTTTCTAATGTTTTATTACTAATGTTAGGTTTATTGTTAACTATTTGCATTGGCAAGAAAAAGTCGAGTAAGTGTTTCACACCAGATTTTTTTTACTTTCTCTTGCCTATATGAATATATAGGAAGGAAAGTATTATTTTCATGTCGATTTTTCGAAATCGAGTTTTCACCGGATCTATACGTTTTCAGACCCCCTGAACCCAAAAAACATGTTTTTAGCGATTGGTCTGTGTGTGTGTCTGTGTGTGTGTGTGTGTGTGTGTGTGTCTGTGTGTGTGTGTGTGTGAACAGAATATCTCAAGAACGGAACATCGTACGAACTTGAAACTTGAAACTTAAGTTACATACCACTACCGGACGCGACACGAACATTTTCATCAAAATCGGTCAACCGGAAGTAGTAGTTTATTCGTATAATTTTTCAGTTTTTTGCGATTTTCTCAAAAACTGGTCCTACGATTTTTTTTAAAATCGCCTATTTTACTCAATTTTTTATTCTCTACAAGATAGGGTAGGCGCCATGTTTGCTGAAATTCTCGGTGAGGCTGTTTTCACGTAAAAACGTTGTTTTTTTAAGATTACGGCTTTAATATAAATTTCAGCGCAAAAACTTATATAATAAAGGTTTTAGAGAATTTAGAAACCTACAACTTTTATTTCAAACATTTTTTTGTATAACGCTTAGTTTAGCGGTAATTTGCGATTTTCTGTTTTTTTTCTCACGAAAACGTGAGAAAAATCGATTTTTTTAACATTTCGGTCTTAGTATGCATTTTACGACAAAAGTGTATATAATTAAATTTATAGAAAATTAAAAGATCTACAACTTTTGTTTAGAGAATTTTTCTCTACAGAGCCTAGTTTAGCGTGAAAGCGTGATTTTCCGTATTTTTAAGCCAAACTGAGTTCGATTGTCATTTTGCGTCATTCACTCATGATTAAAATAAGGTTATGTTTTTGAGGTTAGTTTTTGTTCATTTCTAATGTTTTAATACTAATGTTAGGTTTATTGTTAATTATTTGCATTGGCAAGAGAAAGTTGGGTGAGTGTTTCACACCAGATTTTTTTACTTTCTTTTGCTTATATGAATATACAGGGTGGACCGGGAGGAAAGAAAACAATTTAACAGGTGATTGTAGACCTAAAAGCAAGACAAAAAGTTCATAGAAACATAAATGCCTGGAAATGCTTCGTTAGCGAGATAAGTCTAGCGAAAGGTTTCGCCCAGATTTCCACTCCGAGGATTAAATGAAACCGGATTGAACCAATTAGAACGGTAATTAAGACAAACATTTGATCGTTTCATATGAATTTTGACTTGAAAAATTGATTAAACTAGGTCCCAGAACTGTAAGTCCCTTAGTTTGTAAAAAAACTTAAAAAAAATCGCAAAAAAGTGAAAAATTACACGAATAAACTACTACTTCAGGTTGACCGATTTTGATAAAAATGTTCGTGTCCGGTCCGGTTGTGGTATGTAACTTAAGTTTTAAGTTTCAAGTTCGTACAATGTTCCGTTCTTGAGATATTTTGTACACACACACACACACACACACACACACACACACACACACACACGCACGTACACACACGCGCGCGCGCGCACACACACACACACACACACACACACACACACACACACACACACACACACACACACACACACACACAGACCAATCGCTAAAAAAATGTTTTTTGGGTTCAGGGGGTCTGAAAACGTGTAGATCCGGTGAAAACTCGATTTTGAAAAATCGACATGAAAACAATACTTTCCTTCCTATATATTCATATAGTCAAGAGAAAGTAAAAAACGCTTATAAGTAATTTTAGAGTGATTAGCGCACAAAATTAACTTCAGCACACATACTTGTATAAAATAAACTGTTAGTTTTAGATTATAACGGAGATATGATTCTATAAAATTACAATTTATTTCACTTTTTTAAATCCTTAATTTACTTTTACTTAACGTATTTTTGGTAATTTTATTAAAGTTAGAATACATTTCTATTTTTACTTTATTTTTACTATTTTTACTAGGGAGGAAAGTATTGTTTTCATGTCGATTTTTAGAAATCGAGTTTTCACCGGATCTATACGTTTTCAGACCCCCTGAACCCAAAAAACAAGTTTTTAGCGATTGGTCTGTCTGTCTGTGTCTGTGTGTGTGTGTGTGCGTGCGTGCGTGCGTGCGTGTGTGCGCGCGCGCGCGCGCGTGTGTGTGTGTGTGTGTGTGAACAGAATATCTCACGATTGGAACATTGTACGAACTTGAAACTTGAAACTTAAGTTACATACCACTACCGGACCCGACACGAACATTTTCATCAAAATCGGTCAACCTTAAGTAGTAGTTTATTCGTGTAATTTTTCACTTTTTTGCGATTTTCTCAAAAACTGGTCCTACGATTTTTTTAAAAATCGCTTGATTTACTCAATTTTTTATTCTCTACAAGATAGGGTAGGTGTCATGTTTGCTGAAATTCTGGGTGAAGCTGTTTTCACGTAAAAACAAAGTTTTTTTTTAGATTACGGCTTTAATATGCAATTTAGCGGAAAAATTTATATAATAAAAGTTGTAGAGAATTTAAAACCCTACAACTTTTATTTTGAACATTTTTTTGTATAACGCTTAGTTTAGCAGTAATTAGCAATTTTCTGTTTTTTTCTCACGAAAACGTGAGAAAAATCGATTTTTTTAAGACTTCGGCCTTAGTATGTGTTTTATAATAAAAATGTATATAATCAAATTTATAGAAAATTAAAAGATCTACAACTTTTATTGAAAAAATTTTTCTCTACAGAGCCTAGTTTAGCGTGAAAGAGTGATTTTCTGTATTTTTAAGCCAAACTGAGATTGATTTTCATTTTGCGTCCTTTACTCATGATTAAAATTAGGTTATGTTTATTGAGGTTAGTTTTTTGTTTATTTCTAATGTTTCATTACTAATATAAGGTTTATTGTTAATTATTTATATTGCAAGAGAAAGTTGTGTGAGTGTATCACACCAGATTTTATATAATGAATTTATATAATAATTTCACTAACCTTCTTTTTAAACTGCGTCTACTTTTATTTTTATATTTACTTACACGTGTTTTGGTGGATCCACCATCATCAAAGTAAATTAAATAATTGAAACTAAACCAATTTTTATCTCACTTATTTACAATCTATAGAAAATGATACATGTATCATCTTCTATTGATTTTAAATAAGTGAGATAAAAATTTATTTAGTTTCAATTATTTTATTTACTTTGATGATGGTGGATCCACCAAAACACGTGTAAGTAAATATAAAAATAAAAGTAGACGCAGTTTAAAAAGAAGGTTAGTGAAATTATTATATAAATTTATTATAATTACAGTAAAACCTCACTAATTTGGACTTCACTAATTCAAAATTCGCGATATTTCGGACTTCTCCAAGAAGAGCAGCGTTTTTAATTTTTGTTTGAAGTTTTTTAGTTAAAAATTAATAAAGTGCTACTTCAAAAAATAATAGCTTTTAACAGTCTAACAAAAATTGTTTCATCCTGTAATACATTATTGGTTACTCAGTGAAGAAAACGTTCCACAATTTAAGCTAGTGAAGTGAGAAACCACATAGACGAACTTATTGAATTTGCAGACTTCAATCCGGAATTCAATGACTATTATCTTGTCCTAAGAGAGATGCGCCAACAAGTTATAAGAAAACAGTGTAGCAAAGAATCACAGAAAAAAAATAAGTTTTTTTTCTAAGCAACCTCAAATGATCCCTGAGGATATTTGTCAACCCTCTACTTCAACAAGTGCCAAATAATCGGTACGTAAGTACAGTGTTTTCATTAAATATCATTTTACACTGGACATTTATTATTTAACAATATTTTTACTGCCGTAAATATTTTTATTTCTATACTTTTAACTTTCTGCCCATAATAAACAGGTGAAGTGTCAAATTATTTACACTCAATCTGTTCGTTGCAGGGCTAAAATAGTTTTGTTTCTTATCACATGGTCAGCCAATTAAATGACTGGACCATTTAAGAACAGAGAGGTAGAGGTGTAAAAGACACTAATCAGAGTTATCTCCTCTGAAAGTAATGAATTTCATTATACAGTTGGACCTTGTGGTGAATGAAGTGAAGGTGTCATTTGCAGAGTGGAAAATATGTGCTTTTCAGAGGGCCCGGCATGCTGATAAGCATACTTTTTCACTCAGTTAGGAAGGCAATGGTAAACCACCTCACTCTTCGTTTTACTTAGTAAAACCTCTACAGGTTCAAACCAGCTTTTTGGCTGATGACCTAAACAACAAAAACAACAACTTTTAACTTTGTTGTTTTTCAATAAACTGTAGGCCTACTGTAAATTCATTAAACATCGATATTTCAGACAAGTAACGTTTATTTTTTAATTTTAATTACCTAAATTATTCAATTTTTAGATGTAAACAAATATTCGCGATAATTCGGACTTCAATTCCTCCCAATTAGTCCGAATTAGTGAGGTTTTACTGTATAAAATAGAAATAATTTCAAACTGCAGGATGCATTACTAAGATATATTTTTGAATAAGCATATAAACATTAAAATATTTATGTTTTTAATAATATTAAACTAACCTGTTTTCAATAAAGTAATATTCATTTAAGAAATAAATAATTCCAATGTTCATACATAGACGAATATTAATAAAACAAAAACGGTAATGATTAAAAACGAAAAGTTCTATCGTATAAAATAACCGAACCTACCCACACAAAAACTTAAACGAACTGACCAAAAAAATACAATACCAAAAGTTGGCCTAGTCAGTCGGTGAAATCTGATTGGTTTAAAAACGCGCTCGTCACAAGTTGACCACCTGCACTCCATTCTCCCCGACTGTCTCAAAAAATATAGAAAAGGGAAGGGGACTTTCAGATGCACACGTACAAACATGTTTGTTTTTAACTCAAATCATTATTCATTGGGGAAAACTATTTTATTTTATTATATTTTATAACATCCCATTAAATTGTACTACAATAATTTCATTTATTCTTTTCTTAATAAATTTTTGTTATTTCTTTTTATATAATATTTAATCTAGTATTTACAAATGTAAAGTATTGTACCGTAAAAAAAATCTGGTGGGAAACACTCACACAACTTTCTCTTGCCAATGCAAAAAAAACTAACAATAAACCTGAAATTAATAATAAAACATTATAAATAAACAAAAAACTAACCTCAAAAATATAATCTTATTTTAATCATGAAAGAAAGACGCAAAATGAAAATCGAACTCAGTTTGGCTTAAAAATACGGAAAATCACTCTTTCACGCTAAGCTAGATTTTATAAAGAAAAATCTGGTGTGAAACACTCACACAACTTTCTCTTGCCAATGCAAATAATTAACAATAAACCTAACATTATTAATAAAATATTAGAAATAAACAAAAAACTAACCTCAAAAACATAACCTTATTTTAATCATGAGTGAATGACGCAAAATGACAATCGAACTCAGTTTGGCTTAAAAATACGGAAAATCACGCTTTCACGCTAAACTAGGCTCTGTAGAGACAAATGCTTTTAACAAAAGTTGTAGATCTTTTAATTTTCTATAAATTTAATTATATACACTTTTGTCGTAAAATGCATACTAAGACCGAAATGTTAAAAAAATCGATTTTTCTCACGTTTTCGTGAGAAAAAAAACAGAAAATCGCAAATTACCGCTAAACTAAGCGTTATACAAAAAAATGTTTGAAATAAAAGTTGTAGAATTTTACATTCTCTACAACTTTTATTATATAACGTTTTGCGCTAAAATGCATATTAAAGCCGCAATCTTAAAAAGAAAATGTTTTTACGTAAAAACAGCCTCAAGCAGAATTTCAGCAAACATGGCGCCTACGCTATATTGTAGAGCATAAAAAATGTAGTAAACCAGTTGATTTAAAAAAAAATCGTAAGACTAGTTTTTGAGAAAATCGCAAAAAAGTGAAAAATTATACGAATAAACTACTACTTCCGGTTGACCGATTTTGATGAAAATGTTCGTGTCGTGTCCGGTAGTGATATGTAACTTAAGTTTCAAGTTTCAAGTTCGTACGATGTTCCGTTCTTGAGATATTCTGTTCACATACACACACACACACACACACACACACACAAACACACACACACACACACACACACACACACACACACACACACACACACATACACACACACACACACACACACACACACACACACACACACACACACACACACACACACACACACACACACACACACACACAGACCAATCGCTGAAAACATGTTTTTTGGGTTCAGAAGATCTGAAAACGTGTAGATCTGGTGAAAACTTGATTTCGAAAAATCGACATGAAAACAATACTTTTCTTCCTATATATTCATATAGGCAAGAGAAAGTAAAAATGCTTTAATTAAAAGTTGTAGGACGTTAAATTTCCTATAAATTTGATTATACTTTTATGTCGTAAAATGCATAATAAGGCTGAAATCTTTAAAAAAATCATTTTTTCACACGTTTTCGTGAGAAAAAAACAGAAAATTGCTAATTAGGCCTACTGCTAAACTAATATACAAAAAAAATGTTTGAATTTAGAATTATAGAATTTTAAATTCTCTACAACTTTTATTATATAACATCGCATTAAATTGTACAGTAATTTCATTTATTCTTTTCTTAATCAATTTTTGTTATTTCTTTTTATATAATTAATGTAGTATTTACAAAATGTAAAGTATTGTATCGTAAAAAATCAATATACTGTACATACCGAAATACTCATAAATTCTACAAGACAAAAATATTATATTATGACAACTAGTTTTCTCTTTTTAAAATAAAATATTACTTTCTCTTGCCTATATGAATATACAGGAAGGAAAGTATTGGATTCATGTCGATTTTTCGGAATCAAGTTTTCACCAGATCTACACGTTTTCAGATCTTCTGAACCCAAAAAACATGTTTTCAGCGATTGGTCTGTGTGTGTGTGTCTGTGTGTCTGTGTGTGAACAGAATATTTCATGAACGGAACATCGTACAAACTTGAAACTTGAAACTTAAGTTACGTACCACTACCGGACCCGACACGAACATTTTTATCAAAATCGGTCAACCAGAAGTAGTAGTTTATTCGTGTAATTTTTCACTTTTTTCGATTTTTTCAAAAACTGGTCCTACGATTTTTTTAAAAATCGCCTGGCTTACATAATTTTTTATTCTCTACAAGATAGGGTAGGCATCAATTTGCTGAAATTCTTGGTAAGGCTGTTTTTACATAAAAAATTGTTTTTTTAAGATTACGGTTTTAATATGTATTATAGCACAAAAATGTACTTTTATTTCAAACATTTTTTTGTATAACGCTTAGTTTAGCGGTAATTAGCGATTTTCTGTTTTTTTTCTCACGAAAACGTGTGAAAAAATGATTTTTTTAAAGATTTCAGCCTTATATGCATTTTACGACATAAAAGTATAATCAAATTTATAGGAAATTTAACGTCCTACAACTTTTATTTATAGCATTTTTCTCTGCAGAGCCTAGTTTAGCGTGAAAGAGTGATTTTCCGTATTTTTAAGCCAAACTGAGGTTGATTTTCAATTTGCGTCTTTCATTAGGATTAAAATTAGGTTATGTTTATTGAGGTTAGTTTTTTGTTCATTTCTAATGTTGTATTACTAATCATAGGTTATATTGTTTAAATTATTTGCATTGGCATGAGAAAGTCGTGTGAATGTTTCACACCAAATTTTCTTTATTTTATTTTTATTTACTTAATTTGCATTCTTCTTCATACTGATGTATGGTAAAATGACTGTGGGGCAAAATCCTGTTCTTGAAAATGAAAGTTAAAATATTTTGCCAGCCGCATTGGCGCAGTTGGTAACGTGCTCACCTCTCATCGTGCGGTCCTGGGTTCGAATCCTACTCAGGCACGGCATATTTTCATACGTTACAAAATATCATTTCATCCTTCATCGTATAATACCCCAACGTCGTCGCTGATGACCGTTGTAGTTGATGCGACGTTAAATAAATGAATTGGTCTAGAGGTAAAGTCGTCGCCAAAATCAGCTGTTTAACAGTTGATTTTCGGAGATGAAGGTTCCTGGTTCAAATCCTAGTAAAGGTATTTACTTTTATACAGATTTGAATGCTAGACAGGGGTTACTGGTGTACTTTGATGGTTGGGGTTCAATTAACCATACTCTCTCAGGAATGGTCGACCTGAGTCTGTAGAAGACTACACCTCATTTACACGTCATACACATCATCCTCATCTCATTGGGTCATGGGGTTGCTTATTGTTCTCAATTGAACAGATTGCAACGTACACAAATTAGGAATAATAATAAAATAAATAAAAAAAAGTAAATGAATAAAAAAAAATAACATAACATAAGAAAATACGAAATATATTGTTTATTTGTTGTAATATACAGAATTTTTTACCGGGAGATATTTTTATTGTTTATTTTAATGTTTTTTTTATGTACTAATAAAATGATTTATCACATTCAGAGTTTATATTTGACAATTTTTAATGTCATTGAAGAGGAGGTCATTGTTATCTGGTTATGAAACACTGATTGCCAGTGGCACGCTACACTTTTTGTCTCCTTGGAAACTTCATAATTTTAACATATTTCTTGTTTTCCTTTTTTTTTTTGTATAAATACGTTTTTATATTGTTTTGGCCATAACATTCGTAGTTCTTACAGTACAGATTATTTTATGATTATTATTCTGGTTTATTTAAGGGGGTCACGTATCGAAAAATTGGAAAAATTATGATTTTTTACTTTCTCTTGCCTATATGAATATACAATAGGAAGGAAAGTATTGTTTTCATGTCGATTTTAAGAAATCGAGTTTTCACCGGATCTATACGTTTTCAGACCCCCTGAACCCAAAAAACATGTTTTTAGCGATTGGTGTGTGTGTGTGTGTGTGTGTGTGTGTGAGTGTGTGTGTGTGTGTGTGTGTGTGTGTGTGTGTGTGTGTGTGTGTACAAAATATCTCAAGAATGGAACATCGTACGAACTTGAAACTTAAGTTACATACTACTACCGCACCCGACACGAACATTTCCATCAAAATCGGTCAAACCGAAGTAGTAGTTTATTCGTGTAATTTTTCACTTTTTTGCGATTTTCTGAAAAACTGGTCCTACGATTTTTTTTAAAATCGCCTGATTTACTACATTTTTTATGCTCTACAAGATAGGGTAGGCGCCATGTTTGCTGAAATTCTCGGTGAGGCTGTTTGTACGTAAAAACACTTTCTTTTTAAGATTGCGGCTTTAATATGCATTTTACCGCAAAACAATATATAATAAAAGTTGTAGAGAGTTTAAAATCCTACAACTTTTATTTCAAACATTTTTTGTATAACGCTTAGTTTAGCGGTAATTTGCGATTTTCTGTTTTTTTCTCACGAAAATGTGTGAAAAATTGATTTTTTTAAGATTTCGGCCTTAGAATACATTTTACGACAAAAGTGTATATAATTAAATTTATAGAAATTTAAAAGATCTACAACTTTTATTTAGAGCATTTTTCTCTACGAGCCTAGTTTAGAGAGAAAGAGTGATTTTCCGTATTTCTAAGCCAAACTGAGGTTGATTTTCATTTTGCGTCTTTCACTCATGATTAAAATTAGGTTATGTTTATTGAGGTTATTTTTTTGTTTATTTCTAATATTTTATTACTAATGTTAGGTTTATTGTTAATTATTTGCACTGGCAAGAGAAAGTTGTGTGAGTGTTTCACACCAGATTTTTTTCTTATATAAATTTTTGTGCTATAATACATAGGCCTATTAAAGCCGTAATTTTAAAAAAAACAATTTTGTTACGTGAAAACAGCCTCACCAAGAATTTCAGAAAACATGCCGCCTACTCTATCTTGTAGAGCATAAAAAATTTAGTAAACCAGCCGATTTTTAAAAAAAATCGTAGAACCAGTTTTTGAGAAAATGACAAAAAAGTGAAAAATTACACGAATAAACTACTACTTCCGGTTGACCGATTTTGATGAAAATGTTCGTGTCATGTCCGGTAGTGGTATGTAACTTAAGTTTCAAGTTTGAAGTTCGTACGATGTTCCGTTCTTGAGATATTCTGTTCACACACGCGCGCGCGCGCACACACACACACAGACCAATCGCTAAAAACACGTTTTTTGGGTTCAGCGGGTCTGAAAACGTATAGATCCGGTGAAAACTCGATTTCGAAAAATCGACTTTAAAACAATACTTTCCCTCCTATATATTCATATAGGCAAGAGAAAGTAATAATATGAATTTTGTTGTACAACACAATTTTCTTCTGGTCTAACAACGTATTTTACAAAAAAAAAAAAACAATGCAGGTTAGCATTTTACTCCAATTTACTTCAGAAACTCCTCAAGTTAAAGTTTTCAGCTTTTTTTTAAACAAGTGGCTTATTACTTTCTCTTGCCTATATGAATATATAGGAAGGAAAGTATTGTTTTCATGTCGATTTTTCGAAATCGAGTTTTCACCGGATCTATACGTTTTCAGACCCCCTGAATCCAAAAAACATGTTTTTAGCGATTGGTCTGTGTGTCTGTGTGTCTGTGTGTCTGTGTGTGTGTGTGTGAACAGAATATCTCAAGAACGGAACATCGTACGAACTTGAAACTTGAAACTTAAGTTACATACCACTACCGGACGCGACACGAACATTTTCATCAAAATCGGTCAACCGGAAGTAGTAGTTTATTCGTATAATTTTTCAGTTTTTTGCGATTTTCTCAAAAACTGGTCCTACGATTTTTTTTAAAATCGCCTATTTTACTCAATTTTTTATTCTCTACAAGATAGGGTAGGCGCCATGTCTGCTGAAATTCTCGGTGAGGCTCTTTTCACGTAAAAACGTTGTTTTTTTAAGATTACGGCTTTAATATAAATTTTAGCGCAAAAACTTATATAATAAAAGTTGTAGAGAATTTAAAAACCTACAACTTATGTTTCAAACATTTTTTTGTATGACGCTTAGTTTAGCGGTAATTTGCGATTTTCTGTTTTTTTCTCACGAAAACGTGAGAAAAATCGATTTTTTTAACATTTCGGTCTTAGTATGCATTTTACGACAAAAGTGTATATAATAAAAGTTATATAAAATTAAAAGATCTACAACTTTTGTTTAGAGAATTTTTCTCTACAGAGCCTAGTTTAGCGTGAAAGTGTGATTTTCCGTTTTTTTTAAGCCAAATTGAGTTCGATTTTCATTTTGCGTCTTCCACTCATGATTAAAATAAGGTTATGTTTTTGAGGTTAGTTTTTGTTCATTTCTAATGTTTTAATACTAATGTTAGGTTTATTGTTAATTATTTGCATTGGCAAGAGAAAGTTGTGTGAGTGTTTCACACCAGATTTTTATTAAATAATAAAAGTGTACATATATTATATTAAAGGGGACGACCTCTGAAGAAATTATATTTTTTAATATTGTTTTTTACTTTCTCTTGCCTATATGAATATATAGGAAGGAAAGTATTGTTTTCATGTCGATTTTTCGAAATCGAGTTTTCACCGGATCTATACGTTTTCAGACCCCCTGAACCCAAAAAACATGTTTTTAGCGATTGGTCTGTGTGTGTGTGTGTGTGTGTCTGTGTGTGAACAGAATATCTCAAGAACGGAACATCGTACGAACTTGAAACTTGAAACTTAAGTTACATACCACTACCGGACGCGACACGAACATTTTCATCAAAATCGGTCAACCGGAAGTAGTAGTTTATTCGTATAATTTTTCAGTTTTTTGCGATTTTCTCAAAAACTGGTTCTACGATTTTTTTAAAAATCGCCTGGTTTACTCAATTTTTTATTCTCTACGAGGTAGGGTAGGCGCCATGTTTGCTGAAATTCTCGGTGAGGCTGTTTTCACGTAAAAACGTTGTTTTTTTAAGATTACGGCTTTAATATAAATTTTAGCGCAAAAACTTATATAATAAAAGTTGTAGAGAATTAAAAAACCTACACCTTTTGTTTCAAACATGTTTTTGTATGACGCTTAGTTTAGCAGTAATTAGCGATTTTCTGATTTTTTCTCAAGAAAACGTGTGAAAAATTGATTTTTTTAAGATTTCGGCCTTAGTATGCATTTTACGACAAAAGTGTATATAACCAAATTTATAGGAAATTTAAAGATCTACAACTTTTATGCAACGTATTTTTCTCTACAGAGCCTAGTTTAGTGTGAAATAGTGATTTTCCGTATTTTTAAGCCAGACTGAGGTTGATTTTCATTTTGAGTGTTTCACTCATGATTAAAATAAGATTATGTTTATTGAGGTTAGTTTTTTGTTTATTTCTAATATTTTATTACTAATGTTAAATTATATTGTAAATTATTTGCATTGGCAAGAGAAAGTTGTGTGAGTGTTTCACACCAGATTTTTTTTATTGAAACGTAAATTACCTGTTTTTTAATTTTTTGAAAAGTTAGAATGTTTGACTATGGGCTTTTTTTAAAGACGGATTCATTTTGTTTTATATTAAAATTAAAATAAACTTTTCAATTATATTACCCGTCCGTAAATTTTTGCATTATTTTATATTATCTCAAAAAATTTGATACAGGATGCGGGTAGTCAACTCAAGAAGATGATTTTTTAAAAAATTTCGATGGTTTTTTGCATTTATTTGAAGTTTAAAATTTTCTGAATCACAACATTTGTGTACTTTGTACGTTGACAAAAAAATATAAAACCATATGTTTAAAATAAAGCTCACTAGCAAGGCGAGTGAAATTATTCCTTCAACTTTAAGTTTTACGGGAATGTGGTTTTTACATGATTTTACATGATTGCACATTCTTGGGAATTAAATATTTTGGTTAGTATTGGAGATATTTGGATGATGTTTTTTTTCAAATTTTCATAATTTCTTGCTCTATTATCTGTGGAATGATTATTACAAAAACTTTAATAGGGATTTAGTTAAAAAATAATTTGTGAATACATAAAATAAATGTTTTTGAAAATATGGTTTTTCTTTAATAAATTTCTTGTAAGAAAAAATACATACAAGCGCATTACAACAGATAATAGACAGCATTTTTCAGTATTTTGTAGCATAAGAATCATGTTGATATTTTTTTTGGTTCCTGAGATATTTGAGTCCCCGTAAAAGCCCGCTTTTCCAACCTCGCCCTTATATTAGGGGCTGTAATTAATTTTTTGGCTTGGTTTAAATGGTAGATAATTACTAGTAAATTACTCTTTCATTTAAAATAAATAATGATAAATTATAGCCAGAAGTTTTGATTTTCATTTTCTGGGTTGACTACTCCCTTAACTAATATTAAAATATCAATTATTTAAACATATCAATGAATTATTAAAACACACAATTTTTCAGAAGTACTGTAATACCTACATACCTACAAAACTTTTCAATATCAAAAGATGGAAACTCCAATAATTTGGCCATATAGTACGGAATAAAAAATACCACCTACTGCAGTGCATCATGGAAGGCAAAATTGAAGGTAAACGAAGACCGAGGAGAAGGAGAATTTCTTGGATGGGGAACCTGCGGGAGTGGTTTGGGACCACCTCAGTAAAACTCTTCAGAGCGGCTGGTTCCAAGGTTAGAATCATGATGATGATCGCCAATCTCCGACGCGGAGCAGGCATATAGAAGAAGAAGAAGAAGAATACCTTCATGACATCTGACAAAGACACGAAAATTAAATAAGAACAGATAAATATTATGACTAAAATATTAATAAACTTTAATTGTACTTACCTGAAAAAAATTGTTTCTTAAACTTCATTTTTAAAATACTATAACTTTTTTTATAACCATTGATAAAAAAGTAAAAATATCATTGTTTTTAACATTAAATTCACTGTAAAAAACAATTGTAACTACACTTTTGAGTTGGATTAACATCCGTTTTCTTGTAGACGTTCACAAAGTAAATACAAGAAAAAAATCATTATTCGTAGTACACGAGAAAAAACGTACACGTTAACTTATTCAGAAAAATCACTAAAACATAACTCTGTTAAATATTTAATCACTTTCAACTAATTAATAAATAATAACGTTAAAATTATTAACAATAAAAACATTATTTGTAGCCCGAATACAAGAAAAAATGTACACGTTAAATTTTCATTCACACTCCGTCATGGTGATTGTCCACCAGTATACATAGACAATGAATCTCTCATAAAACCAGATACGGTCAAGTATCTCGGTCTGACTTTTGATAAACGACTAACTTGGAGCACACATATCAAACGGAAACGTTTATTACTGAATTCCCGACTTAAACTTCTATATTCCTTACTTCACAAACGATCAAAATTACCAATGGCACAAAAATTTTGCATATATTGTTCTCTTTTTAAACCTATATGGACCTACGGGTCCCAAATTTACGGTTCAACCAAACCCTCTAATTTGCAACGAATTCAAGCATTCCAATCAAAAACATTACGCCTTATAGCAAATGCACCTCTTAACGTTAGCAACAAAACTTTACATACAGATTTGAAAATACCACTTGTAAAAAATTCCATTGACTACCTATACAAACGCTTTCACGACAAGTCACACGAACACGAGAACCCACTGGTGCGTTCACTTTCCACCTTCCATTTACCTGATAATCCCCCCTAGACACCTTAAAAGACGCTGGAGTAGAGACCTGCTAATTTGATACACAAATTTCATTGTTGGGGAGGCACCAATGGGGGCCCTACCCCTCTCATGTCATTTACATTATTATCATAATCATCACATTTGCTTGTTGTAAAATTTTACAGTTGTAAATAAAGAATTAAAGAGAAAAAAATTCATAAAAATGGTAAACGGATTAGAAATAGCCAAAAATGAGGGTTTGCTACAAGATGCACAGTTTTAAAGTTGAAAGAATATTATATTAATTTAAAAACAAACACTCATTACACTGAATTAATTTTATTACTTAATATTATATTTTATTAAAACGAATTTAAAGTAAAGAAAACATTAATATAAAAAATTATTTTAACATTAAAAAATAATAATATTTATAAATATTTTTCTTGGTTGCTATGCGAGATACACGTCATTGTTCGATGTGATTGGTTAAGAATTGACCAATCAGAATTGTTTAAATCGATTATTACCATATATGGAATTGTTTGAACCGCTTGCTATGCGAGATGACTCATCAACTTTAGCTATACGGTACCTATGAGTTGTACGGTTAACACTGAAATTTTAAAACGTGAAATCGGTAATTCTAACGGATTAATCGAACAATTAAGAACAAATTCGCGGAACTTCATGTTTGCTAAGGTATGTATTATTTAATTAATATTAAAAAATAAAACTGACATTAAAATTTTAAAATTTGAAGTTTTAAAACGTGAAATCGGTAATTCTAACGGATTAATCGAACAATTAAAAACAAATTCGCGGAACTTCATGTTTACTAAGGTATGCATTATTTAATTAACATAAAAAAATAAAACTAACATTAAAATTTGAAGTTTTAAAACGTGAAATCGGTAATTCTAACGGATTAAACGAACAATTAAAAACAAAATTGCCGAACTTCATGTTTACTAAGGTATGCATTATTTAATTAATAGGTATTAAAAAATAAAACTGACATTAAAATTTGAAGTTTTAAAACGTGAAATCGGTAATTCTAACGGATTAAACGAACAATTAAAAACAAAATTGCCGAACTTCATGTTTACTAAGGTATGCATTATTTAATTAATAGGTATTAAAAAATAAAACTGACATTAAAATTTGAAGTTTTAAAACGTGAAATCGGTAATTCTAACGGATTAAACGAACAATTAAAAACAAAATTGCCGAACTTCATGTTTACTAAGGTATGCATTATTTAATTAATAGGTATTAAAAAATAAAACTGACATTAAAATTTGAAGTTTTAAAACGTGAAATCGGTAATTCTAACGGATTAATCGAACAATTAAAAACAAAATTGCCGAACTTCATGTTTACTAAGGTATGCATTATTTAATTAATAGGTATTAAAAAAATAAAACTGACATTAAAATTTGAAGTTTTAAAACGTGAAATCGGTAATTCTAACGGATTAATCGAACAATTAAAAACAAAATTGCCGAACTTCATGTTTACTAAGGTATGCATTATTTAATTAATATTAAAAAATAAAACTGACATTAAAATTTATTAATTTATTACACTGAGATAAATAGTAGGCCTGCACTTCAATAAAAATCACTTTTGTTTAAAACACGACAGCTGTATGATTTCCTCTTGTCTCAATGTCCACCCTTCTTATACTGAAATGAATTCTAAATTAATAAAACTATCGTCTTATAAGAGGGGGAATTGTTTTGACAGCTGATTGGATACAAAAACGGTCATAGTAAAATTCAATTACCACTAAAACAAAAAAAAATGTAGGGTATATTTTGTGTAATATGATACAACTAAAGTCCTGCTACCCGCTTGATCAATCAACCCTTAAACCCTTAGTTTTTTGTTCAAATATAAAAATAAAATAATAATTGAACTACAGTAAAACCTCACTAATTCGGACTTCACTAATTCAGAATTCGCGATATTTCGGACTACTCCAAGAAGAGCAGCTTTTTTTACTTTCTCTTGCCTATATGAATATATAGGAAGGAAAGTATTGTTTTTATGTCGATTTTTCGAAACCGAGTTTTCACCGGATCTATACGTTTTCAGACCCCCTGAACCCAAAAAAACATGTTTTAGCGATTGGTCTGTGTGGGTGTGTGTGTGTGTGTGTGTGTGTGTGTATACAAAATATCTCAAGAACGAAACGTCGTACGAACTTGAAACTTGAAACTTAAATTACATACCCTTACCGGACCCGACACGAACACTTTCATCAAAATCGGTCAACCGGAAGTAGTAGTTTATTCGTGTAATTTTTCTCTTTCTTGTGATTTTCTTAAAAACTGGTCCTACGATTTTTTTTTTAAATCGCCTAGTTTACTCAATTTTGTATTCTCTACAAGATAGGGTAGGCGTCATGTGTGCTGAATATCTTGGTGAGGGTGTTTTCTCGTAAAAACGTTGTATTTTTAGAATTACGGCTTTAATATGCATTTTACCGCAAAACTTTATTTAATAAAAGTTGTAGAAAATGTAAATTCTACAACTTTTATTTCAAACAATTTTTTGTATAACGCTTAGTTTAGCGGTAATTTGCGATTTTCTGTTTTTTTCCCCACGAAAATGTGTGAAAAATTGATTTTTTTAAGATTTCGGCCTTAGTATGCATTTTACGACAAAAGTGTATATAATTAAATTTATAGAAAATTAAAAGATCTACAACTTTTATTTAAAGCATTTTTCTCTACACAGCCTAGTTTAGAGAGAAAGAGTGATTTTCCGTATTTCTAAGCCAAACTGAGGTTGATTTTCATTTTGCGTCTTTCACTCATGATTAAAATTAGGTTATGTTTATTGAGGTTAGTTTTTTGTTTATTTCTTATGTTTTATTAGTAATGTTAGGTTTATTGTTAATTATTTGCACTGGCAAGAGAAAGTTGTGTGAGTGTTTCACACCAGATTTTTTTAATTGTTTTAAAAGTTTTTTAGTTAAAAATTAATAAAGTGCTACTTCAAAAAATAATAGCTTTTAACTGTCTAACAAAAATTGTTTCATCCTGTAATACATTATTGGTTACTCAGTGAAGAAAACGTTCCACAATTTAAGCTAGTGAAGTGAGAAACCACATAAACGAACTTATTGAATTTGCAGACTTCAATCCGGAATTCAATGACTATTATCTTGTCCTAAGAGAGATGCGCCAACAAGTTATAAGAAAACAGTGTAGCAAAGAATCACACAAAAAAAATATAGGGCAAGAGAAATTAAAAATCAGTATTTGTAAAATTTATTAAAATAAATATTTTATCTGTGAAAAAGGTTTTTCCATAGTTAAGTAACACCTTTTTTTTTGCAAACTTATAAAACGAGTATTTGTCTGTAGACCGCAGCCCAATCTAAAAATAAATAATTACGACTCAGGTAGGTAATAATTTGTGTGAGTCACGACGAAACGTTGAATGCAACCAAGCGTTGAATAAACTCGTAGTTATGGACACTTACTTCGTCGACAACATCACAAAATAATTATCTACCACCTTTATTTATATTATCCGAACATCGTAATGCGTAACTTTATTGTTTTTTACTTTCTCTTGCCTATATGAATATATAGGAAGGAAAGTATTGTTTTCATGTCGATTTTTCGAAATCGAGTTTTCACCGGATCTATACGTTTTCAGACCCCCTGAACCCAAAAAACATGTTTTTAGCGATTGGTCTGTGTGTGTGTCTGTGTGTGTGTGTGTGTGTGTGTGTGTGTCTGTGTGTGTGTGTGTCTGTGTGTGTGTCTGTGTGTGAACAGAATATCTCAAGAACGGAACATCGTACGAACTTGAAACTTGAAACTTAAGTTACATACCACTACCGGACGCGACACGAACATTTTCATCAAAATCGGTCAACCGGAAGTAGTAGTAACTTAGTTTATTCGTATAATTTTTCAGTTTTTTGCAATTTTCTCAAAAACTGCTCCTACGATTTTTTTTAAAATCGCCTATTTTACTCAATTTTTTATTCTCTACAAGATAGGGTAGGCGCCATGTTTGCTGAAATTCTCGGTGAGGCTGTTTTCACGTAAAAACGTTGTTTTTTTAAGATTACGGCTTTAATATAAATTTTAGCGCAAAAACTTATATAATAAAAGTTGTAGAGAATTTAAAAACCTACAACTTCTGTTTCAAACATTTTTTTGTATAACGCTTAGTTTAGCGGTAATTTGCGTTTTTCTGTTTTTTTCTCACGAAAACGTGAGAAAAATCGATTTTTTTAACATTTCGGCCTTAGTATGCATTTTACGACAAAAGTGTATATAATAAAAGTTATAGAAAATTAAAAGATCTACAACTTTTGTTTAGAGCATTTTTCTCTACAGAGCCTAGTTTAGCGTGAAAGCGTGATTTTCCGTATTTTTAAGCCAAACTGAGTTCGATTGTCATTTTGCGTCATTCACTCATGATTAAAATAAGGTTATGTTTTTGTGGTTAGTTTTTGTTTATTTCTAATATTTTATTAATAATGTTAGGTTTATTATTAATCATTTGCATTGGCAAGAGAAAGTTGTGTGAGTGTTTCACACCAGATTTTTTTACTTTCTCTTGCCTATATGAATATATGGGAAGGAAAGTATTGTTTTCATGTCGATTTTAACAAATCGAGTTTTCACCGGATCTATACGTTTTCAGACCCCCTGAACCCACACAAACATGTTTTTAGCGATTGGTCTGTGTGTGTGTGTGTGTGTGTGTGTGTGTGTGTGTGTGTGTGTGTGTGTCTGTCTGTCTGTCTCTCTGTATGTGTGTGCGTGTGTGTGTCTGTGTGTGTGTGTGTGTGTGTGTGTGTGTGTGTGTGCGCGTGTGTGTGTGTGTGTGTGTGTGTGTGTGTGTGTGTGTGTGTGTGTACAAAATATCTCAAGAACGGAACATCGTACGAACTTGAAACTTGAAACTTAAGTTACATACCACTACCGAACCGGACACGAACATTTTCATCAAAATCGGTCAACCGGAAGTAGTAGTTTATTCGTGTAATTTTTCACTTTTTTGCGATTTTCTCAAAAACTGGTCTTACGATTTTCTTTAAAATCGGCTGGTTAACTCATTATTTTATTTTCTACAAGATACGGTAAGCGTCATGTTTGCTGAAATTCTTGGTGAGGTTGTTTTCACGTAAAAACATAGGTTTTTTAAGATTACGGCTTTAATATGCAATTTAGCGCAAAAAATTATATGATAAAAGTTGTAGAGAATTTAAAATTCTACAACTTTTATTTCAAACATTTTTTGTATAACGCTTAGTTTAGCAGTAATTAGCGATTTTCTGATTTTTTCTCACGAAAACGTGTGAAAAATCAATTATATTAAGATTTCGGCCTTAGAATGCGTTTTACGACAAAAGTGTATATAATAAATTTTATAGTAAATAAAAAGATCTACACATTTTGTTTATAGCATTTTTCACTACAGAGCCTAGTTTAGCGCGAAAGAGTGATTTTCCGTATTTTTAAGCCAAACTGAGTTCGATTTTCATACTGCGTCTTTCACTCATGATTAAAATTAGGTTATGTTTTTTGAGGTTAGTTTTTTGTTTATTTCTAATGTTACGTTATATTGTTAATTATTTGCATTGGCAAGAGAAAGTTGTGTTAGTGTTTCACACCAGATATTTAAGTACCTAATACATTTGGTAGAACTTGTTTTCTGCAAACAAAAAAAGGCAAAAACTTCTTTTTATTATAGGGTTGTATATACCTTATACGAATCAAATTGTCTTGTACATACAGTTCAAAATTTAATTTAATACCAACACGAAAAATCTGATTGATAGTGTGTGTGTGTGTGTGTGTGTGCGTGCGCGTGTGTGTATGTGTGTGTGTGCGTGTGTGTGAGTGAGTGTGTGTGTGAACACAATATGCCAAGAACAGAACATCGTACGAACTTGATACTTGAAACTTAACTTACATACCACTACTGGACCCGACACGAAAACTTTCATTAAAATCGGTCAACCGGAAGTAGTAGTTTATTCGTGTAATTTTTCAATTTTTTGCGATTTTCTCAAAAACTAGTCCTACGATTTATTTAAAAATCGCCTGGTTTACTAAATTTTTTATGCTCTACAAGATAGGATAGGCACCATGTTTGCTGAAATTCTTAGCGAGGCTGTTTTCACGTAAAACGTTTTTTTAAGACTGCTGCTTTAATGTGCATTTTACCGCGAAAATGTTTATATTAATGGTTGTTAGAGAATTTAAAGTAAGCCTACTACAAACTTTTATTTTAAATATTTTATTGTACGAGAGTTTAGCGGTAATTAGCGAGTTTGTGCTTTTTTTCTCACGAAAAAGTGTGAAAAATCTATTTGTTTAAGATTTCGGCCTTGGTATGCATTTTACGACAAAAGTGTATGTAATCAAATTTTTAGCAAATTAAAAGATCTACAACATTTATTGAAATAATTTTTCTACAGAGCCTATTTTAGCGTGAAATAGTGATTTTCCGTATTTTTAAGCCAAACTAAGATCGATTTTCATTTGGCGTCGTTCACTCATAATTAAAATAGGTTATGTTTTTTGAGGTTATTTTTAATGTTTTATTACTAATTTAAAGTTTAATTGAAAAGTTTATCGTTAATTATTTGCATTGGCAAGTGAAAGTTGTGTGAGTGTTTCACACCAGATTTTTATCATAATCTATTCAGTAAGAAAAGGTGAAGGACACAAAGTGGATTATAAGCGGAGAGTACAGTAGAGTACGCTAGATGATCTGTTTAGTTCAATTATAAAAAAGCACCTTGTTATATTTGTTCACGACACCGGAACTTTTTAAGGTGATCAATTAGAGATGTTCTTTACTGTAATCAAAATATTTTTTTGTTTCATGACGTAGACGCTACGTACAAACATTTATGTTGACCATTCTTCACTGGCTCATCATTTTACAGACTTATTAAAAAAAGTGCAATTTTTTAAATTAAAATTAAAGGTTATATAAATGTACTGGCATAATGGTTATTTCTATAGACAAAGAGATTTTAATCTCTTTTACACGATAATAATGATATTCAAATAACATCCGTTCCCCTTTGTTTTATTTACAGTTCAGCCGATTTTAGTTTGCTCCTACTGTCAACAAACAAAAGCCACCTACTACAGGGTGCACGCTACACTCCACCACTTTATGCATCAACTTTTTAAGGTGATCAATTAGAGATGTTCTTTACTGTAATCAAAATATTTTTTTGTTTCATGACGTAGACGCTACGTACAAACATTTATGTTGACCATTCTTCACTGGCTCATCATTTTACAGACTTATTAAAAAAAGTGCAATTTTTTAAATTAAAATTAAAGGTTATATAAATGTACTGGCATAATGATTATTTCTATAGACAAAGAGATTTTAATCTCTTTTACACGATAATAATGATATTCAAATAACATCCGTTCCCCTTTGTTTTATTTACAGTTCAGCCGATTTTAGTTTGCTCCTACTGTCAACAAACAAAAGCCACCTACTACAGGGTGCACGCTACACTCCACCACTTTATGCATCAACTTTTTAAGGTGATCAATTAGAGATGTTCTTTACTGTAATCAAAATATTTTTTTGTTTCATGACGTAGACGCTACGTACAAACATTTATGTTGACCATTCTTCACTGGCTCATCATTTTACAGACTTATTAAAAAAAGTGCAATTTTTTAAATTAAAATTAAAGGTTATATAAATGTACTGGCATAATGGTTATTTCTATAGACAAAGAGATTTTAATCTCTTTTACACGATAATAATGATATTCAAATAACATCCGTTCCCCTTTGTTTTATTTACAGTTCAGCCGATTTTAGTTTGCTCCTACTGTCAACAAACAAAAGCCACCTACTACAGGGTGCACGCTACACTCCACCACTTTATGCATCAACTTTTTAAGGTGATCAATTAGAGATGTTCTTTACTGTAATCAAAATATTTTTTTGTTTCATGACGTAGACGCTACGTACAAACATTTATGTTGACCATTCTTCACTGGCTCATCATTTTACAGACTTATTAAAAAAAGTGCAATTTTTTAAATTAAAATTAAAGGTTATATAAATGTACTGGCATAATGATTATTTCTATAGACAAAGAGATTTTAATCTCTTTTACATGATAATAATGATATTCAAATAACATCCGTTCCTCTTTGTTTTATTTACAGTTCAGCCGATTTTAGTTTGCTCCTACTGTCAACAAACAAAACCACCTACTACAGGGTGCACGTTAGAGTCTGCCACTTTACGGATGTCGTATTCCTATTAAGTTAACTAATTTTTAAATTATAAGCACTTAAAGTACTAAAAACATCAGTCATGATATGATGTAGGCCTAACAATTTCATTTAGAAAAATAGTTTTAAAAATATTTTGTATTTAAATACTTTTGAAAGTATTTTGTTGTTACTTTTTAATCAGCGAGTACACATTTTGATACAATGCGCATGCTCAGTGACTTCATTATTTGTTTACATTAGGAGCAAACTAAGAGAGGCTAGACATTATTTGTTTACATTAGGAGCAAACTAAGAGAGGCTAGACTATAAATTTTTATCTCTGCGTGCTCTGTATAAATATATATAGGGCAAGCGAAAGTATTATTTTCATATTGATTTATTTAAATCGAGTTTACACTGAATAAAAATCGTTTTCAGGACTCCTGAACATAAAAAAACCATGTTTTCAGCTATTGGTCTCTGTGTAAACAAAATATTTCAAGAACGAGGTACTGTACAAAGTTGATACTGGGATCTTAATTTAGGTACAATTAGGAAATTTGACAAAAAGCTTTTTCATCAAAATCGGTCAACCGGAAGTAGTAGTTTGTTCACTTTTGGCGATTTTCTTTAAAATCAGTTCATTTAGGCCTACTATACGGCACCGGAACTTTTTAAGGTGGACAATTAGAGGTGTTCTTTACTGTAATCAAAATCTTTTTTTGTTTCATGACGTAGACCCTACGTACAAACTTTTCTGTTGACCATTCTGTCCCACTGGTTCTATGATGATGCGCTCCTTCATTTTACAAACTCATTAAAAAAAAAAATTGTAATTTTTTAAATTAAAATTAAAGGTAATAATATGTACTGGCATAATGGTAATTTCTATAGACAAAGAAATTTTAATCTCTTTGTACATGATAATAATAATTGCAATTGCAGTGTAAACCACTTGCCAGAAATAAAGATCAGAACTGAAAAAGCCGGGGCAGCATTCCTAAAAATGAGACCTCTTCTATCGGCCCGCGACCTGAGCCTCGAAACCAGGACCCGCCCTTTGAAGTGCTACGTCTTCCCCATCCTCTTGTATCTTGGAGTAGAGGCGTGGACACTCACCAAGAATTTGAGACCCGACTACAAGCGTTTGAAATATGGACCTACCGGAGAATACTTCGAATACCGTGGACGGACAGGGTCACAAATATGGAGGTCCTCAGAAGAATGGGGAAAGAGCTGGAAATCCTGCAGAGCATAAAGATAAGAAAACTGACATACCTTGGACACATCATTGTTGTTTTTTAGGTCATCAGCCAAAAGGCTGGTTTGAGCCTGTAGAGGTTTTACTAAGTAAAACGAGGAGTGAGGTGGTTTACCATTGCCACAACTCACTGAGTGGAAAATTATGCTTATCAGCAATGCCAGGCCCTCTGAAAAGCACATAATATTTTCCACTCTGCAAATGACACCTTCATTTTATTCACCACAGGGTCTGGCTGTATAATGAAATTCATTACTTTCAGAGGAGACAACTCTGATTCGTGTCTTTTACACCTCTACCTCTTCTGTTCTTAAATGATTCAGTCATTTAATTGGCTGACCATGTGATAAGAAACAGAAATATTTATTTTAGCTCTTCAACCAACAGATTGAGTGTAAATAATTTGACACTCCACCTGTCTGTTATGGGCAGTTATGGACACATCATGAGGGGGCCTAAATACGAGATTCTGCATCTCATAATTCAAAGGAAACTCGTTGGTAAACGCTTGGTGGGACGCAGACGAATATCCTGGTTAAGAAACCTGAGGGAAGCGTTTAACTGCTCGTCGCATGAACTTTTCAGAGCAGCAGTGGACAAGGTACGACTGACCATAATGATAGCCAACCTTCGTAATGGAGAAGGCATCTGAAGAAGAAGAATAATATTCAATTAACATCCGTTCCTCTTTGTTTTATTTATATTTTTATCTCTGCGTGCTCTGTATAAATATATATAGGGCAAGCGAAAGTATTGTTTTCATATTGATTTATCAAAATCGTGTTTACACTGAATAAAAATCGTTTTTAGACCCCCTGAACAACAAAAATGTATTATGTTTTTAGCGATTGGTCTCTGTGTAAACAAAATATTTTAGGAACTAGGTACTGTACGAATTTAAAACTAGGATCTTAATTTAGTTACAGTTAGGATTTTTGACCAAACTTTTTTATCAAAATCGGTCAACCGGAAATAGTAGTTTCTTTACTTTATACGATTTTTTGCAATTAGGCCAAGATGTAATTCTTGATATATGAATTTAACATCCGTTCTTCTTTGTTTTACTTACATTTTTACCTTCGCTTGTCTTATACAAATTTACTATACAGGGCAAGCGAAAGTATTGCTTCATGATGATTTATCAAAATCGAGTTTACACTAAAATTACACGTTTTCAGGCCCCCTGAACACAAAAAAACCATTATTTAGCGATTGGTCTCTGTGTAAACAAAATATTTCAAGAACGAGGTACTGTACGAATTTAAAACTAGGATCTTAATTTAGGTACAATTAGGAAATTTGACAAAAACTTTTTCATCAAAATTGGTCAACCGGAAGTAGTAGTTTTTTCACTTTTGGCGATTTTCTTTAAAATCACCTCATTTACTATACGATACCGGAACTTTTTATGGTGATTAATTAGAGATTTTTTGTTCTTTACTGTAATCAAAATCTTTTTTTGTTTCATGACGTAGACGCTACGTACAAACATTTTATGTTGACCATTCTCCACTGGTTCTATGATGATACACTCTTCATTTTACAAACTCATTAAAAAAAATGTAATTTTTTAAATTAAAATTAAAGGTAATATGTACTGACATAATCGTTATTTCTATAGACAAAGAGATTTTAATCTCTTTTTTACTTTCTCTTGCCTATATGAATATATAGGAAGGAAAGTATTGTTTTCATGTCGATTTTAAGAAATCGAATTTTCACCGGATCTATACGTTTTCAGACCCCCTGAACCCAAAAAACATGTTTTTAGCGATTGGTCTGTGTGTGTGTGTATACAAAATATCTCAAGAGCGGAACATCGTACGAACTTGAAACTTAAAACTTAAGTTACATACCACTACCGGATCCGACACGAACATTTTCATTAAAATCGGTCAACCGGAAGTAGTAGTTTACTCGTGTAATTTTTCACTTTTTTGTGATTTTCTCAAAAACTGGTCCTACGATTTTTTTAAAAATCGCCTGGTTTATTCAGTTTTTTATTCTCTACAAGATAGGGTAGGCGCCATTTTTGCTGAAATTCTTGGTGAGGCTGTTTTTACGTAAAAACGTTGTTTTTTTAAGATTACGGCTTTAATAAGCAATTTAGAGCAAAAATGTAGTATATAACAAAAGTTGTAGAGAATTTAAAATTCTACAACTTTTATTTCAAACATTTTTTTGTATAACGCTTAGTTTAGCAGTAATTAGCGATTTTCTGATTTTTTTCTCACGAAAACGTGTGAAAAATAGATTTTTTTAAGATTTCGACTTTAGTACGCATTTTACGACAAAAGTGTATATTATAAAATTTATAGGAAATTAAAAGATCTACAACTTTTATTTAAAACATTTTTCTCTACAGAGCCTAGTTTAGCGTGAAAGAGTGATTTTCCGTATTTCTAAGCCAAACTGAGTTCGATTTTCATTTTGCGTCTTTCACTCATGCTTTAAATAAGGTTATGTTTTTGAGGTTAGTTTCTTTGTTTATTTCTAATATTTTATTAATAATTTTAGGTTTATTATTAATTATTTGCATTGGCAAGAGAAAGTTGTGTGAGTGTTTCACACCAGATTTTTTTTTAAATTGTATAGCCCTTTTAAGAGCGCACTAGTTATGTAAGTTAATTAAATTCATTTTCCCTTAAGCTGTTTTGGGAGCTGTCGCCTCCTTGCGTGGTACTCCCTCATCCTCCTACTCACCACCTGTCTCTCTTCCTCTGTCCACATTCTAGTCTTGGACTCAGCAGAATGGAAATTCCCGAAAGTCTTAATCTTGTGCCTAAAAATGTCTCTGTTCATAATGTCGTTGCCCGAGATGTCCAACGTTATGAGGTCTTCCTCCACTTCCTTCAACCATCTGTCTCTGGTTTTAAGTCCTTCCTGGCTTCTGATCAACTTGTAGGTCTCATTTTCTATATCCCTAAACCTCATTAGATGTCCGTAATATTGCAGTCGTCTTTTCCGACACTTTGTTGCCAAGGATTCCCCCAGAAAATTCATTATTACTTCGTTTGATCGTTTTTTATGTACGTTAGTGTCCGGGTCATAGACTGTTCCCAATATTGTCTGGGCAAATCTTCTGTGTACCTTGTTCAGCTTTGCAAGTTCTCCCTTTCTGTAACATGTCAGAGTCTCAGCCGCGTACAAAACCTGTGGGAGGACCACCGTGTTTAAGTGTCTTAACTTAGTGTTGCGGGAGATACACTTTTTGTTGTAAAATCCTTTCATCTGTACATACGCCATCTCTAATTTTCCAATTCTTCTCCGTAATGCCAGGGCATCCGATCCATTTTGTTGGATGATTTCGCCCAGATAATTAAAATGGTGAACTCTGCTCAATCTGCCAAAATCAGTTTTCAGTGACCTTGGGCTGTCTTTATCATTAGACATGAAAACGGACTTTTCAAAAGAGATATTCAGACCCGTTCCCCCCGCTACCCTTTTAAGCGTGTCTATCTGAAAAATCGCTTGATCTCTGGTTTCTGCAACCAAAGCCAATTTTTTTAAATTAAAATTAAAGGTAATAATAATATGTACTGGCATGATCTTTATTTCTATAGACAAAGAGATTTTAATCACTTTTACATGATAAAAATAATATTAAAATAACATCCGTTCCTCTTTGTTTTATTTATATTTTTATCTCTGCGTGCTCTATTATATAAATATATATAGGGCAAGCGAAAGTATTTTTTTCATGTTGATTTATCGAAATCGAGTTTACACTGAATAAAAATCGTTTTCAGGACCCCTGAACACAAAATATATGTTTTCAGCGATTGGTCTCTGTGTAAACAAAGTATTGCAAGAACGGGATACCGTACGAAGTTGAAACTGGTATCATAATTTAAGTACGATAGGAAACCCGACAAAAACTTTTTCATCAAAAATCGGTCAACCGGAAGTAGTAGTTTCTTTACTTTGTACGATTTTTTGGAATTAGGCCTAATTGTAATCTTGGTATATGAAATTTAATATTCGTTTTTCTTTGTTTTACTTATATTTTTACCTTCGCTTGCCCTATATAAATAGGGCAAGCGCAAGAGTATTGTTTACATGATGATTTATCGAAAAATCCAGTTTACACTGAAAATACACGTTTTCAGGTTCCCTGAACACAAAAAATACGTGTTTTTAGCGATTGGTCTCTGTGTAAACAAAATATTTCAAGAACAAGGTACTGTACGAATTCGATACTAGGATCTTAATTTTGGTACAATTAGGAAATTTTACAAAAACTTTTTCAGAAAAATCGGTGAACTGGAAGTAGTAGTTTGTTCACTTTTGGCGATTTTCTTTAAAATCACCTCATTTACTATATTTATAGTGCTGTACAAGATAGGGTAAACGGCATGTCTGCTGAAATTCTTGGGGGTTATAATAGCCCTTGTGGTAAAAATTTTTTTTTAAAGATTTCGCCCTTAATGTGCATTTTATATACCTGTAAACTGTACATATACAATTAAAGTTGTAGAACAATAAAACACCCTAAAACTTTTTTACTTTCTCTTGCCTATATGAATATATAGGAAGGAAAGTATTGTTTTCATGTCGATTTTAAGAAATCAAGTTTTCACCGGATCTACACGTTTTCAGACCCTCTGAACCCAAAAAAACATGTTTTTAGCGATTGGTGTGTGTGTGTGTGTGCGCGCGTGCGTGCGTGCGCGCGCGCGTACGTACGTGCGTGTGTGCGTGTGTGTGTGTGTGTGTACAAAGTATCTCAAGAACGGAACATCGTACGAACTTGAAACTTGAAACTTAAGTTACATACTACTACCGGATCCGACACGAACATTTTCATCAAAATCGGTCAACCGGAAGTAGTAGTTTATTCGTGTAATTTTTCATTTTTTGGCGATTTTCTCAAAAACTGGTCCTACGATTTTTTTTAAAAATCGCCTGGTTTACTCAATTTTGTATTCTCTACAAGATAGGGTAGGCGCCATGCTTGCTGAAATTCTTCGTGACGCTGTTTTTACGTAAAAAAGGTTTTTTTAAGATTACGGCTTATGTATGTATTATAGCGCAAAAAGTGTATAATAAAAAATGTAGAGAGTTCAACATCCTACAACTTTTATTTGTATCATTCCATTGTATAACGCTTAGTTTAGCGGTAATTAGAGATTTTCTGTTTTTTTTTCTCACGAAAACGTGTGAAAAATCGATTTTTTTTAGATTCCGGCCTTAGTATGTATTTTATGACAAAAAAACATATAATTAAATTTATAGAAAATTAAAAGATCTGCAACTTTTATTTAAAAAGCATTTTTCTCTACAGAGCCTAGTTTAGCGTGTAGGACTGATTTTTCGTATTTTTAAGGCAAACAGATCAATTTTCATTTTGCTTCTTTCATATATGATTAAAATTATGTTATGTTTATTGAGTTTAGTTTTTTGTTATTTCTAATGTTTTATTACTAATGTTAGTTTTATTGTTAATTGTTTGCATTGGCAAGAGAAAGTTGTGTGAGTGTTTCACACCAGGATTTTTCTCATTATTATCTTGTCTTACCACCGTTTAAACTGAGCTAGTCATCCGAGCTAGTTCATACACGCGCACACACATACAGAGAGAGAGAGAGAGAGAGAGAGAGAGAGAGAGAGAGAGAGAGAGAGAGAGAGAGAGAGAGAGAGAGAGAGAGAGAGAGAGAGAGAGGTAGATAGATAGATAGATAGATAGAGAGAGAGATTGAGGGGGGAGGGAGAGGGAGAGACAGGCAGACAGACAGACAGACAGAGAGAGAGAGAGAGACAGAGACAGAGACCAAATCGGAGGAAACTTGATTTTGAAAAACCGACGTGAAAACATACTTTGCTTCTCTAAATATTCATACAGAGCTAGAGAAATTAATAATAATAATAATAATAATAATAATAATAATACAATTTACAGAAATTTAAAAAAAATTATTTGTAAAAATTTTTCCATAAACAGTTATTTATCTAAGCGAATGTTTTATAGCAGACTACTACAATTCTACAATTTCCTATAAATACAGTAATTCCAAGTCCAAGTAAATTATTATTATTTGAAAGGAATTTTATAAAGCATTTTTTTAGTGAATGCATTGAATTGACGTTTATAATCTGTTATGTTTCGTTTGAAATGATTCCCACTGTATCACGTTCATCTTTCTTCTTCGTCGTTGAAAAAGATTATTTTTTTTAAATTCTCAAGTGATCAGTGAATCGGATCACCGTATTATAACGGAGATTAAATCTCTTTGATCTACTTTCATTACAGGTGTATTAATTTCATTAAATACTTTTATATATTTAAAAATATTTATATTATTTATGTTCTCTTGTCCTATTTGAGTGAAGGAAAGTATTGTTTTCATGTCGATTTTTTTTTATTCATTTATTTAACAACCCACCGAGTTGGTCTAGAGGTAAAGACGTGGCCAAACAGCTGATTTTTGGAGACGAAGGTTCCTGGTTCGAATCCTAGTTTTTTTACTTTCTCTTGCCTATATGAATATATAGGAAGGAAAGTATTGTTTTCATGTCGATTTTTAGAAATCGAGTTTTCACCGGATCTATACGTTTTCAGACGTCCTGAACCCAAAAAACATGTTTTTAGCGATTGGTCTGTGTGTTTGTGTCTGTGTGTGAACAGAATATCTCAAGAACGGAAGGTCGTACGAACTTGAAACTTGAAACTTAAGTTACATACCACTACCGGACCCGACACGAACATTTTCATTAAAATCGGTCAACCAGACGTAGTAGTTTATTCGTATAATTTTTCACTTTTTTGCGATTTTCTCAAAAACTGGTCCTACGATTTTTTTTTTTAAAAATCGCCTGGTTTACTAAATCTTTTATTCTCTACAAGATAGGGTAGGCGCCATGTTTGCTTAAATTCTTGGAGAGGCTGTTTTCACGTAAAAAATATTTTTTTAAGATTACAGCTTTAATATGCATTTTAGCGCAAAAATTTATATGATAAAAGTTGTACAGAATTTAAAATCGTACAACTTTTATTTCAAAATTTTTTTTGTATAACGCTTAGTTCAGTGGTATTTTTTGTTTTTTTTCTTACAAAACGTGTGAAAAATCGACTTTTTAAGATTTCGGCCTTAGTATGCATTTTACGACAAAAATGTATATAATAAAATTTATAGGAAATTAAATAATCTACAACTTTTGCATAGAGCATTTTTTTCTACAGAGCCTAGTTTGGCGTAAAAGAGCGATTTTCCGTATTTTTAAGCCAATCTGAGGTTGATTTTCATTTTGCGTCTTTCACTTATGATTAAAATTAGGGTATGTTTATTGAGGTTAGTTTTTTTTTATTTCTAATGTTTTATTACTAATGTTAGGTTTATTGTTAATTATTTGGATTGGCAAGAGAAAGTTGTGTGAGTGTTTCACACCAGATTTTTAATTTTACAATGTTTATAAATCATAGTTTATCATCAATGTTTATGAAACATAGGTTATATTTTTGATCATTCACATCGGCAAGAGAATATCGTGTGGGTGTCTCACACCAGACTTTTCTTCTTGTATGTAAAGTACAACTTTTACTAATGTAAATTTATTTGTAATACAAAAAAATATCACATGTTTTAAGTTACTTAAACTGTTCATATTTGCCATTCTAAATATTTGTCTTTTTGAAAGCTTTTCGCAAATTTCTAAAATTAAGGTTGACGATTTGTTAAATTCTCAAAGTAGTTTGCGCTTTAGCTAAAAATAAATGAATACGTACCTGTTAATGAGTAATTGTACTCGTATTTATTTATTTTATTATTTCGTTCTTACATTTAAGAGTATGTAAACATCGTTGCCGTGACCGTAACCCTGAAATATAGACAATGGAATATTGCTACAACTGTGAAATACAAATATGTATTTATATTTACAATACTTAATCCGTGTTATGCAAATAAATTCACATAAATAAAAGAAAAAATTGCTAATTTAAAATTCTTTAAATATTACAATACCGTTTGTAGTAAGTACAGTTGAACCCGGTTTTAACGGCCTCGGACTTTACGTCAACTCGGACTTAACGTCATTTTTTAGGCGTTGTGACAAACTTCTATCTGGAAACCCCTGTTTTAACGTCATTAACTCGGTTGTTGCGTCAAAATTTTTCCGATGAAATCATTTTTTACTTCACGTACAACGATTGTGAACTTGCCATAATTTATCAGTAAATTGTTTGAAAAAGAAAAAGACAGTACTTACACAGTAATATAGTACAATAGTCTACTGGTGAATAACGTTTGCTTGTGCGAAGCTTAAAATGATTAAGCTGTTCATATGTGCGTCTTTTGATTGATCTACGTCAAGGTCAGTTTTGGGACTGCACCCTCTACGCGACATGTGACACTTAGTAGGCAGCACTGTACCTAACTTTCACATCAGACTATCCACATTTAAGAAAATTCTCTAATACTGAAGAAGCGACTGAGTAAGAGGAAGATGAAGAGAACACAGTCACGCCAACATTGCAGGAAGCAATGCTAGCGGCTTAAACTTTTTTCAGATTTCACCGACACCGAGAGACATTACGGAGAGGATTTATTCCGCAGAACGAGGTGTTCAAAAGAAAATCACTGATTTCTTCCAATAAAGTAGATAACGTACCATTATGTAGTTTATGTACATACAAATATGTATTTTGGTTTCCGTATTTTAGTACATAATAGTACATAATACATATTTAGTAGGCCCTACTTACACAGAGTGGTTATTTATCTATTTTATTAGGGTATTACGATTTAAAAATCGTAAATAAAAAACGTTTAGCACATTACGTAAATTAGTAGTAATGTATACGAAATATTCTTAGTTTAGTTAGATTTACTTTGACACAAGAGCTAACTTTGTTATAACGTCACTCGGATATAACGGTAAAATTTAATCTGTCCCGTCAATGACGCTCTCCCAAAACTACTCCCAATGAAGGGTGCACTCCCAAAACTGACCTTGACGTAGATCAATCAGTAGTTATAGACGCACATATGAACAGCTTAATCATTTTAAGCTTCGCACAAGCAAACGTTATTCACCAGTAGACTATTGTACTATATTACTGTTAAGTACTGTCTTTTTCTTTTTCAAACAATTTACTGATAAATTATGGCAAGTTCACAATCGTTGTACGTGAAGTAAAAAATGATTTCATCGGAAAAATTTTGACGCAACAACCGAGTTAATGACGTTAAAACAGGGGTTTCCAGATAGAAGTTTGTCACAACGCCTAAAAAAGTGACGTTAAGTCCGAGTTGACGTAAAGTCCGAGGCCGTTAAAACCGGGTTCAACTGTAGTAATAACGGATTGGTGTTTTTACTTTCTCTTGCCTGTATGAATATATAGGAAGGAAAGTATTGTTTTCATGTCGACTTTAACAAATACACTCTTCACCCGAACATACACCTAAACCAGAGGTTGCCAACCCGGAGTGGTCTGCGGACCACTCAGCCTGAAAGTGAACTACCACTCACCACCCATTCATTACATTATTGCATATAGGCTATCTTATCAGTTCATCACCAAATTAAAAGGTGATTAAATAAAACAAATTTTAAGAAACATACTATTATTACAAACATATAATTGTTATTTTCAGAAAGTAGGGTACATTGTACATCACAAAAAGTAAAAATATTTTAATTGTAAATTCTCTTTTAATAAAATAAGGAATACAGAATTTACTTAGTCGAAAATAACAATGAAAATTAAAAAAATAATTAAAAATAAAATGAAAATTTCAACGCGACTTTTGTGCACGAATCTTTCTGACTAGATGAGGAATTCTAGGTTTTAGGCTCTTGCTAAGAGCTACTCTCAAATCACTGCTTACACTTAGCCGATTTTGTTGTTTGTTTTTAATTAACAATAAATTAGAGAACCCCTGCTCACACAAATAAGTGGTTGAAAAAATCATAAGATACCGCAAAGGTACTTGCCGAATCTTGGGGAAGCGCAGGCAGGGCTTTCTTACACGACAACTCTTCTACCTTTACTTAATCTTGTTCAATGAAAATCGTAACTTTGATTTAATCACAGGAAAATATTACTTTTTTATAAGTAGTCATCGGACTCTCACGGACCACCGGTTGGGAAACACTGACCAAAACAGACCCCCTGAACCCACACAAACATGTTTTTACCTATTGGTCTGTGTGTGTGTGTGTGAACAGAATATCTCAAGAACGGAACATCGTACGAACTTGAAACTTGAAACTTAAGTTACATACCACTACCGGACACGACACGAACATTTTCATTAAAATCGGTCAACCGGAAGTAGTAATTTATCGTGTAATTTTTCACTTTTTTGCGATTTTCTCAAAAACTGGTCTTACGATTTTTTTTTAAATCGCCTGGTTTACTCAATTTTTTATTCAGTACAAGATAGGGTAGGGCTTTAGGTTTGCTGAAATTCTTGGTGAGGCTGTTTTCACTAAAAAAATTGTTTTTTTAAGATTGGGGCTTTAATATGCATTTTAGCGCAAAAATTTATATAATAACAGTTGTAGAGAATTTAAAATTCTACAAGTTTTATTTCAAATATTTTATTGTATAAGCTTACTTTAGCGGTAATTAGCGATTTCTGTTTTTTTCTCACGATAACGTGTGAAAAGTCGAAATAACACATTTTTGTGTTATTTCTTTGCACCAATTCATGTGTTTTATGTAAGATATCTCTGAAAGTATTGCATTTACAGCTCTGGAACCAATTTTATTTAATTTTTCAGATTACAAAACATAAGAAACAATCGTATTTGTATCTTTGTAACTAACTTTAACATTTTTAGACGGCCTTACTTCACCGAGGGTACAGAGTTCTAGGTGAAATTTTCGCTAGCCGTAACTCGTATATTCATATAGGCAAGAGAAAGTAAAAAAATACATTGGTTAAAGAAAGTCGAGTGAGTATTTCCCACCAAATTTTTCTTATAAAATTGTAATTTAATTTTTAAATAAATTGTGGTTTGAGTGATAGAAAAATACGTGAAGGTATGTAGAAAGAACCTTCACCTTGAACTTGTTAACCTGTCTACGTATTAAGTAGGCTAACAGGTAAATTTGTATTCACAATATACGATGCTAAAATATTATAATATTATTATTATTATTTTTGATATAATACAGTAAAACCTCACTAATTCGGACTAATAGGGGGGAAGTGAAGTCCGAATTATCGCGAATATTTGTTTACATCTAAAAATTGAATAATTTAGGCAATTAAAATTAAAAAATAAACGTTACTTGTCTGAAATATCGATGTTTAATGAATTTACAGTACAGTATATATTGAAAAACAACAAAATTAAAAGTATAGAACTAAAAATATTTACAGCAGTAAAAATATTGTTAATAAATGTCCAGTGTAAAATGATATTTAATTAAAACACTGTACTTACGTACCGATTATTTGGCACTTGTTGAAGTAGAGGGTTGACAAATATCCTCAGGGATCATTTGAGGTTGCTTAGAAAAAAAACTTGGTATTTTTTTCTGTGATTCTTTGCTACACTGTTTTTTTATAACTTGTTGGCGCATCTCTCTTAGGACAAGATAATAGTCATTGAATTCCGGATTGAAGTCTATAAATTCAATAAGTTCGTCTATGTGGTTTCTCACTTCACTAGCTTAAATTGTGGAACGTTTTCTTCTTCACTGAGTAACCAATAATGTATTGCAGGATGAAACAATTTTTATTAGACAGTTAAAAGCTATTATTTTTTTAAGTAGTACTTTATTAATTTTTAACTAAAAAACTTCTACAAAAATTAAAAAAGCTGCTCTTCTTGGAATAGAGTAGTCCGAATTAGTGAAGTCCGAATTAGTGAGGTTTTACTGTAGCCTATATCAAAATCCAACACACTGTCACCTCCTCACTTTTTCCACTTTTTCCTTCCTTTTTTGTTTATTATATTGTAAATATATCACGGTTTATAACGAATTATTATTCATAATATTAATTTGTTTTTTGAAGTTCTTTATTTGGATATATATTAATAGTCTTTGTGGTTAAACAATTTAGTGTAAAACACTCACACGATTTTCTCTCTTGCTAATTTATATTATTAAAATTATAATCTTTGTATAATCATTAGTTTACGGCGATAAATAAAATAAAATAATTTAATGTTAATCATGAATGAATGAAACAAAATGAAAATCAACCTTAGTTCGACTTAAAAATACGGGAAATCATTCATTGACACTAAACTATTGTGACACTTATCGCTAAGGTCCGTTTTGGGATCTTGGTAATTAAATAATTAATACACTAAAGTTTACAATTACAAATATTTATTACACTAAAAGATTTAAAAATAAATAATTAAACTAATTATAATGAAGTAATACAATAAATCACTTAATAATTTACTTAAAATAAATAATAAACAATCAATATCTTAATAATTTACTTAGCACTACTTACAATCAATTTTATAGAATACACATCTGCCCATAACAGACAGGTGGAGTGTCAAATCATTTACACTCAATCTGTTAGTTGCAGGGCTAAAATAAATAGTTCTGTTTCTTATCACATGGTCAGCCAATTAAATGACTGAATCATTTAAGAACAGAAGAGGTAGAGGTGTACTGTGACACTAATCAGAGTTATCTCCTCTGAAAGTAATGAATTTCATTATACAGTTGGACCCTGTGGTGAATGAAGTGAAGTTGTCATTTGCAGAGTGGAAAATATGTGCTTTTCAGAGGGCCCGGCATGCTGATAAGCATAGTTTTTCACTCAGTGAGGAAGGCAATGGTAAACCACCTCACTCCTCGTTTTACTTAGTAAAACCTCTACAGGTTCAAACCAGCCTTTTGGCTGTTGACCGAAACAACAACAAAACAAATAATAAACAATCAATAACTTAATAATTTACTTAGCACTACTTACAATCAATTTTATAGAATACACATACAAAATGAAACTGAATACATAAAACTGAATTTAATACAGATACACAATAACTTTACACGATAAACACACACACACACACACACACAAAGACAGTATAACAATAGCTCGGAACCGTTAACCTGATATAACGCCCGCCGACAGTCACTCGTCAGAGATCAAACGAATAGTAACTCTCCCACCGCACTCGGGTGGTCTTTTTATATAGTCATTCAAAAAGATAATTCTAGCAGAACAGAGAAATTCCATGCAAATAATAAAGTACAAAAAATAACCCTTTATAAATGAGTGCTAGAAAAATCTATTCATTCCCCAACTTCCTGTTTGTTTTCGTTGCCCACTTTTAAATTTCCCATCGGTTCTAAACCACTCTTGCTACTGCACAACACTTTGTTTTGTTCTAAAAATTCTAGAATAATATTTAAATTTGGTTTGGTTGAAATGAATTTCGTCTAAAGTTAAAATAATTATAATATATAAATAAATGACATGTGAATGGGTTGCACGTACAGAATTGAAGCTCTCTTGTAGCGTAGACTAACTAATATGGTACAACTTTTACTACGTTCACTTTCATCTGGTAAGTTTGTAGTAGAAAAGGTTAAAATGCAATAGATGCAGTAATAATTGTATGTAATTATGTTAATATCATATTAGTACTGGGTGACCCAAAAATATGATTACAAGTAACAAGTTGTTTTTGTTTTGGTCTACTTTGGCTAATATTTTGGTTTCTCCATGTGCATCCGGGTATATAGTTTTTTATTTACCATCAAATAATTTTTACTTTCTCTTGCCTACATGAATAATATATAGGAAAGAAAGTATTGTTTTCATGTCGATTTTAACAAATCGAGTTTTCACTGGATCTTGGGTGTTTTATTAAGGACGCAACCCTGATTATAAGACGATAGAAGTAATACATCGGTAAATTTTCTGTCCCCCAATCGGTATGTTGGCAACAGTGTACTCAAGGCCAACTATCTAACACAGTTAAAATGTTCCAGTCAAGCATTAGTGTGGTGACAGCAGTCGTTTCGTTATATTGTTTCAGCAATGGTTTTTTCTAAGGAAGAAACGGGTGTTTTATTAAGGACGCAACCCTGAATATAGGAAGATAGAAGTAATACATCGGGAAATTTTTTGTCCCCCAATCGGTATGTTGGCAACAGTGTACTCAAGGCCAACTACCTAACAGAGTTAAAATGTTCCAGTCAAGCATTAGTGTGGTGACAGCAGTCGCTTCGTTATATTGTTTCAGCAATGGTTTTTTCCAAGGAAGAAACGGGTGTTTTATTAAGGACGCAACCCAGATTATAAGAAGATAGAAGTAATACATCGGTAAATTTTCTGTCCCCCAATCGGTATGTTGGCAACAGTGTACTCAAGGCCAACTACCTAACACAGTTAAAATGTTCCAGTCAAGCATTAGTGTGGTGACAGCAGTCGTTTCGTTATATTGTTTCAGCAATGGTTTTTTCTAAGGAAGAAACGGGTGTTTTATTAAGGACGCAACCCTGAATATAGGAAGATAGAAGTAATACATCGGGAAATTTTTTGTCCCCCAATCGGTATGTCGGCAACAGTGTACTCAAGGCCAACTACCTAACACAGTTAAAATGTTCCAGTCAAGCATTAGTGTGGTGACAGCAGTCGTTTCGTTATATTGTTTCAGCAATGGTTTTTCCAAGGAAGAAACGGGTGTTTTATTAAGGACGCAACCCAGATTATAAGAAGATAAAAGTAATACATCGGTAAATTTTCTGTCCCCCAATCGGTATGTTGGCAACAGTGTACTCAAGGCCAACTACCTAACACAGTTAAAATGTTCCAGTCAAGCATTAGTGTGGTGACAGCAGTCGTTTCGTTATATTGTTTCAACAATGGTTTTTTCCAAGAGAACTTCCGCGGTTAACTTTGTTGGCTGGCGAGGTGGTTTCTCATCGAGTACACTCCCAGTTTTACGGAATGTATTTATCAAACGCAATATTGACGATTTATTCGGAACGGCAGAACGGGGAAATTTCAACTGGATCTTATCTTGCACACATTTGTAAGATTTACTCGCTATGTAAGTCTCTACAATAAACACGCGTTCTTCCTTGGAAAAAACCATTGCTGAAACAATATAACGAAACGACTGCTGTCACCACACTAATGCTTGACTGGAACATTTTAACTGTGTTAGGTAGTTGGCCTTGAGTACACTGTTGCCAACATACCGATTGGGGGACAGAAAATTTACCGATGTATTACTTCTATCTTCCTATATTCAGGGTTGCGTCTTTAATAAAACACCCGGTTCTTCCTTGGAAAAAATCATTGCTGACACAATATAACGAAACGACTGCTGTCACCACACTAATACTTGACTGGAACATTTTAACTCTGTTAGGTGGTTGGCCTTGAGTACACTGTTGCCAACATACCGATTGGGGGACAAAAAATTTCCCGATGTATTACTTCTATCTTCCTATATTCAGGGTTGCGTCTTTAATAAAACACCCGGTTCTTCCTTGGAAAAAATCATTGCTGACACAATATAACGAAACGACTGCTGTCGTCACACTAATGCTTGACTGGAACATTTTAACTGTGTTAGATAGTTGGCCTTGAGTACACTGTTGCCAACATACCGATTGGGGGACAGAAAATTTACCCCCACCCGTTAAAATAATAAACACCCATTGGTATAGTGTCGTTTACACCTGTAACTCTTCTGTTGTGAAATGTTTTAGTCAAATAATTGGCTGGTCATGTGATATAAGAACCAGAACTACTTTTTGTTGCCCTGGAACCAGCTAGATCATGTATCTAACAAAAGTAAACTGCTCAGTTTGAAACACCCTGTATAAATGAAATTTCAAACAACATGTTTTTAATAGTTATTTTATAATTTAGTGTTTGTTTAAATTTAAATCAATTAATTTCATGAAGTTAATTTCGTTACTAGTTATTCGCTGATACTTTAGATATTACGAATTTAATGAGTTTTAAATCGTGAGTAGTAATTTAATGATATGCAATGGGGAAATGACTTTTTCGCTTTTATAGTGAAAAAGATTGCTCGTGAATGATATAGCTAAGATTTTAAACAAATAATTGCGTCTTTAATCAAATATAAATAAATTAATGCTCGTGTATTCACAGATTCACAGATATTACTTTCTCTTGCCTATATGAATAATATATAGGAAGGAAAGTATTGTTTTCATGTCGATTTTAACAAATACACTATTCACCGGATCTACACGTAAACAAACCCCCTGAACCCACACACACATGTTTTTAGCGATTGGTGTGTGTGTGTGTGTGTGTGTGTGTGTGTGTGAACAGAATATCTCAAGAACGGAACATTGTACGAACTTGAAACTTAAAAATTAAGTTTAATACCATTACCAGACCCGACACGAACATTTTCATCAAAATCGGTCAACCGAAAGTGGAAGTTTATTTGCGTAATTTTTCACTTTTTTGCGATTTTCTCAAAAACTGGATATACGACTGTTTTAAAAATCGCCCGGTTTACTCAATTTTTTATTCTCTACAAGATAGGGTAGGCGGTATGTTTGCTGAAATTCTTGGTGAGGCTGTTTTCACGTAAAAAAAGTGTTTTTTTTAGATTACGGCTTTAATATGTATTATAGCGCAAAAATTTATATAATTAAAATGTAGAGACTTTAAAATTCTACAACTTTTATTTCAAACATTTTATTGTATAACGCTTAGTTTAGCGGTGATTAGCGATTTTTTGTTTTTTCTCACGAAAACGTGTGAAAAATCGCTTTTTTTAAAGATTTCGGCCTTAGTATGCATTTTATGACAAAAGTGTGTATATAATTGAATTTATAGAAAATTAAAAGATCTACAACTTTTATTTAAAGTATTTTTCTCTACAGAGCCTAGTTTAGCGTGAAAGAGTGATTTTGCATAGTTTTAAGCTAAACTGAGGTCGATTTTCATTTTGCGTCTTTCACTCATGATTAAAATAAGGTTATGTTTCTTGAGGTTAGTTATTTGTTTATTTGTAATGTTTTATTATTAATTAAAAAATAAATATCTGTAATGTTTTATTGTTAATTATTGGCATTAGCAAGAAAAAGTTGTGTGAGTGTTTCACACCAGAATTTTCGCCTTTATAATGAAAACGATTGCTCGTGAATGATATAGCTAAGATTTTAAACAAATAATTGCGTCTTTAATCAAATATAAATAAATAAGCCTAATGCTCGTGTATTCAGAGATTCAGAGATATTGTTGTTTACAACACTAAATCAAACGCCAAATCTATAAACACTTTTAACTTTCTCTTGCCCTATATGAATATAAGGGAAGGAAAGTAGGTATTGTTTTCTTATCAATTTTTCCAAATCGTGTTTTCACCGGAAAACACGTTTTTAGACCCTCTGAATCTAAAAAATCTGGTGTGAAACACTCACCCAACTTTCTCTTACCAATGCAAATAATTAACAAAATTACCTAACATTAGTAATAAAACATTAAAAATAAACAAACAAACTAACCCCAATAAACATAACCTAATTTTAATCATGTGTGAAGAAAACGCAAAATGAAAATCAACCAATTTGGCTTAAAAATACGGAAAATCACTCTTTCACGCTAAACCAGGCTCTGTAGAGAAAAATGCTTTAAATAAAAGTTATATTCTATAAATTTGGTTTTATACACTTATGTTGTAAAATGAGTACTAAGGCCGATATGTTAAAAACATCGATTTTTCACACGTTTTCGTGAGAAAAAAACAGAAAATCGCTAATTACCGCTAAACTAAGCGTTTTATAAATAAACGTTTGAAATAAAAGTTGTAGGACTTTAAATTCTCTACAAATTTTATTATATACATTTTTGCGCTGAAATGCATAATAAAGCCGTAATCTTAAAAGAACAATTTCTTTACGGAAAAACAGCCTCACCAAGAATTTCAGCAAACATGGCGCTTACCCTATCTTGTAGAGCATAGAGAAAAATGCTTTAAATAAAAGTTGTAGATCTTTTAATTTCCTATAAATTTGATTATACACTTTTGTCGTAAAAATTTGTGCGACAAAATGGAGGACATCTTTATGATATGATTTTCAAGTAATTTATAAAAAATTGTAAATATGTAAGTATTACTTGGTATATTCTAAATTAATTAAACTACATTTTTTAACTTCCTCACGGTCTTTTCATAATCGCCCGATTCACTGCCTCACCCGTTATAATTGGGTGATCATGTGATAAGAAACAAAACTATTTTATGTAGCCCTGGAACTAGCAGATCGAGTGCAAATAATTTAACACTCCACCTGCCTGTTTTATGGACGTACACCATAGGCTAATTAGATATGGTAATAAGCATGATGTAAGAAGTATAAGTTAATTGAATTTATTTCCGTAATTAATTGTGTAAATTTATAGAAAAAACATAACCTAATTTTAATCATGAGTGAAAGACGCAAAATGAAAATCAACCTCAGTTTGGCTTAAAAATACGGAAAATCACTCTTTCACGCTAAACTAGGCTCTATAGAGATTAATGCTTTCAATAAAAGTTGTAGATCTTTTAATTTTCTATAAATTTCATTATATACACTTTTGTCGTAAAATGCGTACTAAGGCCGAAATCCTAAAAAAATCAATTTTTCACACTTTTCGTGAGAAAAAACAAAAATCGCTAATTACCGCTAAACTAAGCGTTATACAAAAAAATGTTTGAATAAAAGTTGTAAGATTTTAAATTCTCTACAACTTTTATTACAGTATATACATTTTTTCGCTAAATTGCATATTAAAGCCACAATCTTAAAAAAACAATGTTTTTACGTTAAAACAGCCTTATCAATAATTTAAGCAAACATGGCGCCTACTCTATGTTGCAGAGCATAAAAAATTTAGTAAATAAGGCGATTTTAAAAAAAATCGTAGGACCAGTTTTTGAAAATATTGCAAAAAAGTGAAAAATACACGAATAAACTACTACTTTCGGTTGACCGATTTTGATGAAAATGTTAGTGTCGGGTCCGTTAGTGGTATTTAACTTAAGTTTCAAGTTCGTACGATGTTCCTTTCTTGAGATATTTTGTACACACACCCACACACACACACACACACACTCAGACCAATCGTTTAAAACATGTTTTTTGGGTTCAGGGGGTCTGAAAACGTGTAGATCCGGTGAAAACGCGATTTCGAAAAATCGACATGTGATAAGAAACAACTAATTTCTGTAGTCTTGAAACTAGCAGATCGAGTGCAAATAATTTAACACTACACCTGCCTGCAAATAATTTAACACTACACCTGCCTGTTTTATAGTAATAAAGCATGACGTAAGATGTATAAGTTAATTGAATTTATTTCCGTAATTAATTGTGTAAATTTATAGAAAAGTTTGTTTTATTATGTTAATTAAAAAAATTATCATTAAATCTGGTGTTTAAACAGCTTAAGATTTTATGTTTCACGATATTCTAATGAGATTTTAAATTTTCCTTTTAGAAATTTTTATTAGTATAATGTAAATTTTGGTTATTAACATTAATTGATTGCAAAATTGTTTTAAGTTTATGACGTTTTCATTATTAAATTTTTATTTTTATTAATTTAATTCTTGCATACGCTCATTTGAAACTACATAATTATTTTAGTCTGGTAAAATCCCGGTTAATTAAAATAACCGGGAAAACCGATTTCTGACGACCGAAATTTTTGGGTAACTGGGTCATGAAGGTTAATTCATTAAGAAATAAAATTTTTCCTCCAGGAAATTAATCGGAACCTCCGTTCGAAAATTTTTATTTACAAAACTCTTTTGCGACTAATATTTTTTAAAAAATCTGGTGTGAAACACTCATACAAGTTTCTCTTGCCAATGCAAATAATGAACAATATAATCTAACATTAGTAATAAAACATTAGAAGTTAACAAAAAACATAACCCTATTTTAATCATGAGTGAAAGACGGTAATGAAAATCAACCTTAATTAGGCTTAAAAATATGCAAAATCACTCTTTCACGCTAAACTTTGTAGAGAAAAATGCTCTAAACAAACGTTGTAGATCTTTTAATTTCCTATAAATTTGATAAACCTTTTTGTCGTAAAATGCATACTAAAGCCAAAATCTGAGAAAAATCGATTTTTCACTCGTTTTCGTGAGAAAAAACAGAAAATCGCCAATTGCCGCTAAACTAAGCGTTAAACAAAAAACAATGTTTGAAATAAAAGTTGTAGGATTTTTAAATCTCTACAACTTTTATTATGTACATTTTTGCGCTACAATGCATATTAAAGTCGCAATCTTAATAAAAACAATTATTTTACGAGAAAACAACCTCCCCAAGAGTTTCAGCAGACAGGGCGCCTACCCTATCTTGTAGAGCAAAACAAATTAGTGAATGAGGCGATTTAAAAAAAATTGTAGGAGCGGTTTTTGAGAAAATCGCAAAATAGTGAAAAATGACACGAATAAACTACTAAGTTCCGGATGATCGATTTTGATGAAAATGTTCGTGTCGGGTTCGGTAGTAGTATCTACCTAGTATCTAACTTAAGTTTTAAGTTTCAAGTTCGTACGATGTTCCGTTCTTGAGATATTCTGTTCACACACACACACACACAAACACACACACACGCGCGCGCACACACATGCACGCACGTACGCACACACACACTTACATACACGCGCACACGCACGCGCACACTCATTCTTACGCGCGCGCACGCACGCACGCGCGCACACACACACACACGTATACACGCGCGCGCGCGCACACACACACACAAACACTCACACACACGCACACACGTGCGCGCGCGCACACACACACACACACCAATCGCAATATTTAATACTAATATTTAATTGTAATATTTACAATTAGGAACTAATAAAAATCTACAACTTTAGTTTTAAGCATTTCTCTCTACAGAACTTAGTTTAGAGGCAAGTAGGTACTGATTTCCGTATTTTTAAGTTCTTCACAAAGTTCTTGAAACTTGAAACTTAAGTTACATACCAATACCGGACCCGACACGAACATTTTCATCAAAATCGGTCAAACGGAAGTAGTAGTTTATTCGTGTAATTTTTCACTTTTTTGCGATTTTCTTCACAAAGGTTGATTTTCATTCTGCGTCATTCACTCATGATTAAAATTAGTTTATGTTTGTAATTTTACATTGTTCACTAACGATTCAAATTTGGCTATATGGTTTTTTATTTAAATTGGGTAAGAGAAAAGTGTGTGAGTGTTTAACACGAGATTTTTACTTTCTCTTGTCTATATGAATATAATATAGGAAGGAAAGTATTGTTTTCATGTCGATTATTTGAAATCGAGTTTTCACTGGATCTACACGTTTTCAACCCAAAAAACGTGTTTTTAGCGATTGGTGTGTGTGTGTGTGTGTGAACAGAATATCTCAAGTTAGAAACATCGTACGGTCTTGAAACTTGAAACTTAAGTTACATACCAATACCGGACCCGACACGAACATTTTCATCAAAATCGGTCAAACGGAAGTAGTAGTTTATTCGTGTCATTTTTCACTTTTTTGCGATTTTCTCAAAAACTCGTCCTGCGATTTTTTTTCAAAATGGCCTCATTTACTAAATTTTTTATGCTCTACAAGATACGGTAGGCGCCATGTCTGCTGAAATTCTTGGTAAGGCTATTTTCACGTAAAAAAAATGTTTTTTTTAAAGATTGCTCCTTTAATATGCATTTTAGCGCAAAAATAAGTATAATAAAAGTTGTAGAGAATTTAAAATCCTACAACTTTTATTTCAAACATTTTTTTGTATAACGCTTGGTTTAGTGGTAATTAGGGTTTTTCTGTTTTTTTTCTCACGAAATCGTGTAAAAAAAATTGATTTTTTTAAAAAGATTTCAGCCTTATAATGGATTTTACGACATAAGTGTAGGCTATAATCAGATTTATAGGAAATTAAAAGATCTAAAACTTTTATTCAGAGCATTTTTCTCTACGGAGCCTAGTTTAGCGTGAAAGAGTGATTTTCTGTATTTTTAAGCCAAACTGAGGTAGATTTTTATTTTACATCTTTCACTCATGATTAAAATTAGGTTATGTTTATTGAGGTTAGTTTTTTTTGTTATTTCTAATGTTAGGTTATATTTTTAATGATTTGCATTGTCAAGAGAAAGTTGTGTGAGTGTTTCACACCAGATTTTATTGATTAGAAGCCTCTTCATTATGAACAAAAGAAAATGAGGTGCTGTAAAATTATTAATGCAATAATTTGAAATGTCAGAAAACATAACAATCGATAGTTGATTAAATATTATATATTTGTGTTCGATACAACTTTTTCATTTCTCTAAATGAGTAAACTTTACAATATAAATAAAAATCTGGTGTGAAACACTCACATAACTTTCTCTTGCCAATGCAAATAATTAACAATAAAACATTACAGACATTTATTTATTACATAGGCTAGTAATAAAACATTACAAATAAACAAAAAACTAGCCTCAAAAAATATAACCTTATTTTAATCATGACTGAAAGACGCAAAATGAAAATCGGCCTTAGTTTGGCTTAGAAATACGGTAAATCACTCTTTCACGCTAAACTAGGCTCTGTAGAGAAAAATACTTTAAGTAAAAGTTGTACATCTTTTAATTTTCTAAAAATTTGGTTTTTAACACTTTTGTCGTAAAATATGTACTAAGGCCGAAATGTTAAAAAAATTGATTTTTCAAGTTTTCGTGAGAAAAAACAGAAAATCGCTAATTACCGCTAAACTAAGCGTTATACAAAACATTGTTTGAATTAAAGTTGTAGGACTTCAAATTCTCTACATTTTCTTAATATATATATATATACATATATATATATATACATATATATATATATACATTTTTGCGCTGAAATGCATAATAAAGCCGTAATCTTAAAAAAACAAATTCTTTACGCGAAAACAGCCTCACCAGGAATTTCAGCAAACATGGCGCCTACCCTATCTTTTAGAGCATAAAAAATTTAGTAAATCAGGCGATTTTAAAAAAAATTGTAGGACCATTTTTTTTGAGAAAATCGCAAAAAAGTTAAAAATTACACGAATAAACTACTACTTCCGGTTGACCGATTTTGATGAAAATGTTCGTATCGGGTCCGGTAGTGGTATGTAACTTAAGTTTCAAGTTCGTACGATGTTTCGTTCTTGAGATATTTTGTATATAGACACACACACACACGCACGCACGCACGTACGCACGCGCGCGCGCACACACACACACACACACACAACACACACACACACATACAGACCAATCGCTTAAAACATGTTTTTTTGGATTCAAGGGGTTTGGAAACGTGTAGATCCGGTGAAAACTCGATATTGAAAAATCGACATGAAAACAATACTTTCCTTCCTATATATTCATATAGGCAAGAGAAAGTAAAGATTAGAAGCCTCTTCATTATGAAGAAAATGAGGTGCTGTAAAATTATTAATGCAATAATTTGAAATGTCAGAATACAAACAATCCGATAGTTGATTAAAATAATATTTGTGTTTAATACAACCTTTTCATTTCTCTAAATGAGTAAACTTTACAATATAAATAAATAAATAATGATTTATATAAGAACAAAACAGCTTTTCATTAAGCTTAATGAATTTATTTGCACTGGTTTTTACACCAGCTATTAATTAATAAAAATCAACATACACTATAATGAACTTTTGTTCTAATCACCGAGTACATTTTATAAACTTAATGAGTTTTGCGCTAAAATGCATCGCAATCAAACATGGCGCCTACCCTATCTTGTAGAGCATAAAACATTTAGTAAATAAGGCGATTTTTAAAAAAATCGTAGAACCAGTTTTTGAGAAAATCGCAAAAAAGTGAGAAAGTACACGAGTAAACTTCCGGTTGACCGATTTTGATGTAAATGTTCGTGTCGGGTCCGGTAGTGGTATGCAACTTAAGTTTCAAGTTCGTACGATGTTCCGTTCTTGAGATATTCTGAGCACACACACGCACACGCACACGCACACACACACACACACACACACACGCACACACACATACACACACACGCGCGCACGCACGCACGCGCGCGCACACACACACACACACACACACACACACACACACACACACACACATTTCTATTGGTCTGTGCGCGCGCGCGCGCGCGCAGACCAATCGCTAAAAACATGTTCGTGTGGGTTGAGAGTGTCTGAAAACGTGTAGATCCGGTGAAGGGTGGATTTCTTAAAATCGACATGAAAACAATAATTTCCTTCCTATATATTCATATAACCCACCGGGTTGGTCTAGAGGTACAGTCGTTGCCAAAATCAGCTGTTTAACAGCTGATTTTCGGAGACGAAGGTTCCTGGTTCAAATCCTAGTAAAGGTAGTTACTTTTATACGGATTTGAATACTAGACAGTGGTTACCGAAGTACTTTGATGTTTGGGGTTCAATTAACCATACTCTCTCAGGAATGGTCGACCTGGGTCTGTACAAGACTACAGAGTCTCATTTACACGTCATACACATCATCCTCATCTCATTGGGTCATGGGGTTGCTTATTGTTCTAAATTGAACAGATTGCAACGTACACAAATTAGGAATAAAAAAAAATAATAATATATTCATATAGGCAAGAGAAAGTAAAAACAGCTTTTCATTAAGCTTAATGCATTTATTTGCACTGGTTTTTACATCAGCTATTTATTAATAAAAATCAACATACACTATAATGAACTTATGTTCTAATCACCGAGTACATTTTATAAACTTAATGAGTTTTGCGCTAAAATGCATCGCAATCTTAAAAAATCTGGTGTGAAACACTCACACAAGTTTCTCTTGCCAAAGCAAACAATGAACAATATAACCTAACATTAATAATAAAACATAAGAAATAAACAAAAAAAAAACTAACCTGAATAAATATAACCTTATTTTAATCATGAGTGAAAGACGCAAATTGAAAATTAACCTCAGTTTGGCTTAAAATACGAAAAATCACTCTTCCACACTAAACTAGCCTTAGTAGAGAAAAATGCTCTAAATAAAAGTTGTACATCTTGTAATTTCCTATAAATTTGATTATATACACTTTTGTCGTAAAGAGGATACTAAGACCAAAATTTTAAACAATTAATTTTTCACACGTTATCGTGAGAAAAAAACAGAAAATTGCTAATTACCGGTAAACTAACCGTTATACAAAAAAACGTTTGAAATAAAAGTTTTGGAATTTTCCATTTTCTACAAATTTTATTAAATAAATTTTTGCGCTAAAATGCATATTAAAGCCGTAATCTTAAAACAACATTTTTTTAACGTAAAAACAGCCTTACCAAGAATTTTAGCCAACATGGTGCCTACCCTATCTTATAGAGCATAAAAAAATTAGTAAATTAGGCGATTTTAAAAATAATCGTAGGAACAGTTTTTGAGAAAATCGCAAAAAACTGAAAAATTATACGAATAAACTACCACTTTCGGTTGACCGATTTTGATGAAAATGTTCGTGTCGGATCCGGTAGTGGTATGTAGCTTAAGTTCTAAGTTTCAAGTTTGTACGATGTTCTGTTATTGAGATATTCTGTTCACACAGCGCGCGCGTACACACACACACACACACACACACACACACACACACACACACACACACACACACACACACACACACACACACACACACACACACACACGCAGACCAATCGCTAAAAACATGTTTTTTGGGTTCAGGGGGTCTGAAAACGTATAGATCCGGTGAAAACTCTATTTTGAAAAATCGACATGAAAACAATAATTTCCTTCCTATATATTCATATAGGCAAGAGAAAGTAAAAACAGCTTTTCATTAAGCTTAATGCATTTATTTGCACTGGTTTTTACATCAGCTATTAATTAATAAAAATCAACATACACTGTAATGAACTTTTGTCTAATCACCGAATACATTTTATAAACTTAATGACTTATGCGCTAAAATGCATCGCAATCTTAAAAAAAATCTGGTGTGAAACACTCACACAAGTTTCTCTTACCAATGCAAATAATTAACAATATAACCTAACATTAGTAATAAAACATTAGAAATAAACAAAAAAACTAACCTCAAAAAAATAACCTTAGTTTAATCATGAGTGAATTACGCAAAATGAAAATCAACCTTAGTTTGGCTTAAAAATACGGAAAATCACTCTTTCACGCTAAACTAGGCTCTCTACAGAAAATGCTAGAAGGAATAGTTGTAGATCTTTTAAGTTCCTATTAATTTGATTATATACACTTTTGTCGTACAATGCATACTAAGGCCGAAATCTTAAAATAATAGATTTTTTAAACGTTTTCGTGAGAAAACAGAAAATCGCTTATTACTACTAAATTATGCGTTATAAAAAATTTTCTAGAAATTTAAGTTATAGGATTTTAATATCTCTATAACTTTAATTAAACACATTTTAGCGATAAAATGCTTATTAAAGTTACAATTAAAAAAAACAATTTTTTTACGAGAAAACAACCTCCCAAAGAATTTCAGTAGACATGGCGCCTACCTTATCTTGTAGAGCATAAAACATTAAGTAAATAAGGCGATTTTTAAAAAAATCGTAGGACCAGTTTTTGAGAAAATCGCAAAAAAGTGTAAAATTACACGAATAAACTACTACTTCCGGTTTACCGATTTTGATGAAAATGTTCGTGTCGGATCCGGTAGTGGTATGTAAATTAAGTTTCAAGTTTCAAGTTCGTACGATGTTTCGTTCTTGAGATATTCTGTTAACACATACACACACACAACACACGCGCGCGCGCGCGCGCGCACACACACACACACACACACACACACACACACACACACACACACACACACACACACACACCAATCGCTAAAAACATGTTTTTTTGTTTCAGGGGGTCTGAAAACGTGTAGATCCGGTGAAAACTCGATTTCGAAATAGTCGACATGAAAACAATACTTTCCTTTCTATATATTCATATAGGCAAGAGAAAGTAAAAATCTGGTGTGAAACACTCACACAACTATCTCATACCAAAGCAAATAATGAACAATATAACCTAACATTAGTAATAAAACATTAGAAATAAACAAATAAACTAACCTCAAAAAAAATAACCTTAGTTTAATCATGAGTGAAAGACGCAAAATGAAAATCAACCTCAGTTTGGCTTAAAAATACGGAAAATCACTCTTTCACGCCAAACTATGCTCTATAGAGCAAATGCTTTATATAAAAGTTTTAGATATTTTAATTTCCGATAAATTTGATTATATAAACTTTTATCGTAAAATGCATACTAAGGCTGAAATCTAAAAAAAATAGATTTTTTACACGTTTTTGTGAGAAAAACAGAAAATCGCTTATTACCGCTAAATTATGCGTTATACAAAAAAATGTTGAAAATATATGTTGTAGGATTTTAAATTCTCTATAACTTTAATTAAATACATTTTTGCGATAAAATGCGTATTAAAGTTACAATTTAAAAAAAACAATTTTTTTACGAGAAAACTATCTCCCAAAGAATTTCAGCAGACATGGCGCCTACCCTATCTTGTAGAGCATAAAACATTTAGTAAATAAGGCGATTTAAAAAAAAATCTTAGGGCCAGTTTTGAGAAAATTGCAAAAAAGTGAAAAAAATACACTAATAAACTACTACTTCCGGTTGACCGATTTTGATGAAATTGTTTGTGTCGGGTCCGGTAGTGATATGTAACTTAAGTTTCAAGTTTCAAGTTCGTACGATGTTCTGTTCGTGAGATATTCTGTTCACGCACGCACACACACACACACACACACACACACACACACACACACACACACACACCAATCGCTAAAAACATGTTTTTTGGGTTCACGGGGTTTGACAACGTGTAGATCCGGTGAAAACTCGATTTCGAAAAATCTACATGAAAACAATACTTTCTTTCCTATATAAATTCACATAGGCAAGAGAAAGTAAAAAAACATATTTTTCTACGAAAGCAAAGCCTCTCCAAGAATCGCAGCAGACATGGCGCCTACCCTTTCTTGTAGAGCATAAAAAATGTAGTAAATGAGACGATTTTAAAAAAACGTAGGAAAAAATATCGGAAAAATTGAAAAAATAAAAGAAAAACTACTTCCAGTTGACCGATTTTTATGAAAATGTTTTTATCGGGTACCTAACTTAAGTTTCTAGTTTCAACTTCAGACAATGTTCCGTTCATGAGTTATTTTGTTCACAAACACATAGACCAATTAGTAATAACATGTTTTTTTTTGGATTCAGGGGTTCTGAAAACGTGTAAATCCGGTGAAAACTTGATTTCGAAAAATCGACTTGAAAACAATACTTTCCTTTTATGTTATATTCATTTAGGCCAGAGAACGTAATAAATAAAATAAAATAAAATAAATGAACAGTATTTTCTAGGATTCGAACCACGGAACTTTGTCACCGTAAATCACCTGTTAAACAGACAACTTTACCACCATACTAACCCGGAGGATTGTTTGTTATGTAATGTTAATAGTATTAAGATTTTTTGTTGTCTATTTGTTTTCGGATCGAATAAAAAAACAATAAAATAATCCTTTGACAACGTACTGTATTTAGTACATTTTAGAAAATACAAGTAGTTCCAATAATTTCCGATGGTAGCAGCACATTAGCTTAATGTACGGACTATTACTTTCTCTTGCCTATATGAATATATAGGAAGGAAAGTATTGTTTTCATGTCAATTTTTCGAAATCGAGTTTTCACCGGATCTATACGTTTTCAGACCCCCTGAACCCAAAAAACATGTTTTTAGCGATTGGTCTGTGTGTGTGTGTGTGTGTGTGTGTCTGTGTGTGTGTGTGTCTGTGTGTGTGTCTGTGTGTGAACAGAATATCTCAAGAACGGAACATCGTACGAACTTGAAACTTAAGTTACATACCACTACCGGACGCGACACGAACATTTTCATCAAAATCGGTCAACCGGAAGTAGTAGTAACTTAGTTTATTCGTATAATTTTTCAGTTTTTTGCGATTTTCTCAAAAACTGGTCCTACGATTTTTTTTAAAATCGCCTATTTTACTCAATTTTTGATTCTCTACAAGATAGGGTAGGCGCCATGTCTGCTGAAATTCTCGGTGAGGCTGTTTTCACGTAAAAACGTTGTTTTTTTAAGATTACGGCTTTAATATAAATTTTAGCGCAAAAACTTATATAATAAAAGTTGTAGAGAATTTAAAAACCTACAACTTCTGTTTCAAACATTTTTTTGTATAACGCTTAGTTTAGCGGTAATTTGCGATTTTCTGTTTTTTTCTCACGAAAACGTGAGAAAAATCGATTTTTTTAACATTTCGGTCTTAGTATGCATTTTACGACAAAAGTGTATATAATTAAATTTATAGAAAATTAAAAGATCTACAACTTTTGTTTATAGCATTTTTCTCTACAGAGCCTAGTTTAGCGTGAAAGCGTGATTTTCTGTATTTTTAAGCCAAACTGAGTTCGATTGTCATTTTGCGTCATTCACTCATGATTAAAATAAGGTTATGTTTTTGACGTTAGTTTTTGTTTATTTCTAATATTTTATTAATAATGTTAGGTTTATTATTAATTATTTGCATTGGCAAGAGAAAGTTGTGTGAGTGTTTCACACCAGATTTTTATTTTGGTAATAATACGAGGTGTGGCTATTAAACAACGAGACTGACGTTGTAAACAATTTTATTTTTATTTTATACCTAATCACTTATTGTCACCTTCAATATACATTCCTTCTCTATCCCTACAACGCTCCATGCGACTTTTCATTGTTGGAAACAGGGCTGGAAGTCATCTTCTTTAGCTCCTTCAGAACACGTCCCGCTTTCACTTTTACAGCTTCCACAGACTGAAATCTTATCCCTTTTAATGCAGATTTCACCTTAGGGGACAGGTAGAAGTCACATGGTGCAAGATCTGGTGAATAAGGTGAATGTTCTAACACTGAGATGCTGTACTTGGCTATGAACCTCTTGACAGATAACACGAAATGAGCTGGCACATTGTCTTGGTGGAGAACCCATGATTTGTCCTCCCACATTTCAGGGCGTTTTTTCCTTACTCTTTGCCTGACGTAGTTAAGAAAGTACCTGAAGGTAGTAATATAGATTAATCTTTTGACCTTCGGGAACCCAGTGAAGGTATACAATCCCATGGTTATCAAAAAAATAATCATCATTGCTTTAAATTTTGACTTGCTCATTCGAGCTAGTTCAGCTCTTCCAGTGCAAGGATTGGCGCGCTTCATTTCCAGATCATAAGTAAAAAACCACATTTTTCATCACATCTTATTATCTACTACCTGTTCCCTAAGGTGAAATCTGCATTCAAAGGGACAAGATTTGAGTCTGTGGAAGCTGTAAAATAGAAAGCGGCACGTGTCCTGAAGGAGCTAACAGAAGATGACTTCCAGCACTGTTTCCAACAATGGAAAATTCGCATGGAGCGTTGTAGGGATAGAGAAGGAGTGTATATTGAAGGTGACAATAAGTGATTATGTAAAAAATAAAAATATAATTTTTTTACGTCAGTCTCATTATTTAATAGCCACACCTTGTATTTAGTATGACACCCTTTGTAATTTATAATTATTTTCTTGCAATTTAGCATGCTTATTATGAGTGATTCACAGTTTCTGTGAATTTCTTCACCCTATGCCATATTCTGATAAGAGTCACAAAAGTCCCTGCACAAGAAAACGCGTAATGTCTCGTTGATAAGTTGACAGTTCCCAATCTACGAACATTTCATTTCTTTGTATGCCAAAAACAACACTTGGTACTTTCTCTTGCCTATATGAATACATAGGAAGGAAAGTATTGTTTTCATGTCGATTTTAAGAAATTGAGTTTTCACCGGATCTACATGTTTTCAGACCGCCTGAATCCAAAAAACATGTTTTTAGCGATTGGTATGTGTGTGTGTGTGTGTGTGTGTGTGTGTGTGTGTGAACAGGATATATCAAGAATGGATCATTGTACGAACTTGAAACTTAAAAATTAAGTTAGACACCACTACTGGGGACCTGATGCGAACATTTTCATCAAAATCGATCAACCGGAAGTAGTAGTTTATTCGTGTAATTTTTCACGTTTTTGCGATTTTCTCAAAAACTGATCCTATGTTTTTTTAAAAATCGCCTCATTTACTAATTTTTTATCCTCTACAACAGGGGTTCTCAACCTGGGGGGCGCCCCCCCTGGGGGAGCGTAGAATATTTTCAAGGGGGGCGTCATCGTATTAGAATAGAAAAAAAAGCTATGATTAACGCAGGTTATTTCCTACCTTTATATTTCAAACACCATTATTTTATTGTACAACACTCAATGTTATAGTTTGAAGATTTCGTAAACAATTATATTTTAAGTTTTTTGGTTCTGTGATTTGACTGTATGTTCAAAAATGTATTGAAGGTAGTATTAAAGATTTTGTAAAAAGTTATCAAATACTTAATTGTATTACCTGCAAGTCTAACCTTTATCCCACCCCTAAACTCGCTATAGTTACAAATTTAAATTCTACTAAGTTGGCCTACTTGTGTTGACCATATAAGGGGGTAATAGTACAGGGGAGGCGTGACAAAATGTCAGTCTACTTAGGGAGGCACAGAGCCTGAAAGGTTGAGAACCCCTGCTCTATCTACAAGATAAGGTGGGCTCCATGTTTACTGTAATTCTTGGTGAGGCTGTTTTCACGTAAAATAATTGTTTTTTTAAGATTACGGCTTTAATATGCATTTTAGCGCAAAAATTTATATATTATAAGTTGTAAAGCTAGTTGTAACTTGTAACGTTATAAAAAAATTAAAGCCATAACTCTTAACGGTTTCTTAGAAACGTTTACCTAAAAAGAGGTCAATTTAAAATGGGTTAGATAGGAGGTATAGTGTTCCCCTTAACTGGTCCCTCCAGCATGTCTGTAAGCAGACATCGATATCACCCAGCCCCCTATTTAAGGAGCTTAAATTGCTTATAGTTCCCTCTCTCTACATTTTTCAGGTGATATGATATGTATGTTAGGCAAAATAATTTTATGCAGAATTTAAATGTTCACAATCATAACACGAGAAACAGGAATGATTATTATGTGGCTAATCACTCCACAAAATTGTTTGAACAAAAACCTACTTATGCAGGGAGAAAATTCATGAATAAATTACCCCAATTTTTAAAATGTTGTGAGGATTTGAATTCCTTTAAAAAAAAATTTGAAAAATTACTTGATCGGTGAAACTTTTTATAGCATACAAGAATTTCTTTCTTGATAGTAGTGATTCATTGTGTTATATCTGACATGTCCTATACTCCTCCAGGAGTCTCCAGGGCGCAAAAAAAAAAAAAATACCTCCTGTGTTTTCTCCATCTCACCGTCTCCGTCAGCTCCCTCTTCACCCCTACTCTGTGAAGCACCACTTCTTTACTTACCCTTTCCATCCTTCTCCAAATTCACATTTCCAGGGACTCAAACCCCCTCTCATCCTGCCTCCACAAAGTCCACATCTCTGCTCCATATGTGGCCATACTCCAAACAAAGCATTTCACCAATCTCATCCATAATTCCAAATCAACCCCACAAAATGGATGCAAAATCCATCTTTTCCTGCCAAATACCTCTTTGGCCATTGCTAATCCTCTCCTTCACCTCTTTGGCCATTGAAATGTTAGATGTGTGGTGATGTAGCGCCATCTTAGTTGGACACAGAACTTTATTCACTACAACAGCACAAAATGAAACACGTTACACGTTTAAGATTCAATCCTGAGGTACTCTTATGAGGACATTTGTTTTTATCGATTTATTGCATTTTTAGCACAATTAACTTCATTTAAAAATCATGGTTTTCTCAAACCTTAACTAGGGATTATCCATATTTAAGGTAGCCAGGTTTCAAAATCAGCTGTATGTGATTAAAATAAAATTAATCGACAAAAACAAAGGTCCTCATTTGAGGACCTCAGGATTTAAGAGGTTTTAACCACAACACTACAACTGATAGTTTTGTTACATACAGGGTGATTCATGAAGTTCTCCCCCCACTTCTACAGCACATTGTACTAGTAAAAATAATGAAGAAATGTTATATAAACATAGGTCCGAAAACGCTTCGTTAGCGAGTTACAGCTAGCGAAAGTTTCGCCTGGATTTCAGTTCACCAGGTGAAATGAGGTCTTCCTGGAATTGTGGTAAGGTAGATTAAGGGGCGAATTCAATCATTTCTTATGGTTTTTGATCTGATAAATTGAATAAAACAGGTCCCAGAACTGTAAGTTAAATAGTTTTTGAGAAAACCAGTGTCAAATGCAAAAAATGGAGTGAAAATCACATTTTTTCATCTTTGGGCAAGAATAATTTTGTTATTTCACCAAGAAACAGTTAAAAATTTTCAATAAAAAATGTAGAAAATTTTATTCTGAACAAACCGGTGTAAATAAAGTACACAGAAAGCGAATAGTTTTTGAGAAAACCAGTGTCAAATGCAAAAAAATGGAGTGAAAAAACACATTTTTTCATTTTAGTTTTTCCGGTTAATTTTACTTTGTACTCTTATGAATAAAAACTCATTTAATCAAACATCTATTCGCTTTCTGTGTACTTAATTTACACCGGTTTGTTCAGAATAAAATTTTCTACATGTTTTATTGAAAAATTTTAACTGTTTCTTGGTGAAATAACACAGTTATCCTTGCCCAAAGATGAAAAAATGTGTTTTTCACTCCATTTTTTGCATTTGACACTGGTTTTCTTAAAAACTATTTAACTTACAGATCTGGGACCTGTTTTATTCAATTTATCAGATCAAAAACCATAAGAAATGATTGAATTTGCCCCTTAATCTACCTTACCACAATTCCAGGAAGACCTCATTTCACCTGGTGAACTGAAATCCAGGCGAAACTTTCGCTAGCTGTAACTCGCTAACGAAGCGTTTTCGGACCTATGTTTATATAACATTTTTTCATTATTTTTACTAGTACAATGTGCTGTAGAAGTGGGGGGAGAACTTCATGAATCACCCTGTATACTAGACAGTGCACAGTTGTGACGAAACGCTCATGAGCGAGTCGCACAAACGAGCTAGCTTTTTTAACTGAGCGGTCAGCTACCACCTCTTTCATTTTCAATGACCAGCACACCAGCACACCGAGTGTTTCTCCCCACACAGCTCGCTCTCCAAACAGAGCTGACTTATACATCTCCTCCACGACTACACCACTTTTCTCTAGTCGCATCATAGTAAGAGCTACCTAAACGCTGCATGGAAACTATACACATATTAGATTGCATCAAACTCTGCCTCTGTTTGTGAGGGTGCAGGAGACAGGTGCGGAAAGGGGGTCATTATTCTTTCATACTATACTACAACAACCCTGAGACAAGTGGTTATAAAATACCATTCTACTGTACTGTAACAATTTTACCATGGGCGTACGAAACAAAGATTAGACACATGACAAAAATTTGTTTGTGGAAACGGATGCATGAATGTTCAGGTTGATGCACGCGCAAACACAACGTTCTTTGTGCGAAGGAGTGAGGCAAAAGTCACCCTCAACTCGACTCACTGTCTGTTTATTCATATAGCTCAGCTCAGTGCTGTACGTATTTGGTGTTTTATTAAGGACGCAACCCTGATTATAAGAAGATAGAAGTAATACATCGGTAAATTTTCTCTCCCCCAATCGGTATGTTGCTGACCGCATTAGTGTAGTTGGTAACGTGCTCGCCTCTCATCATGCAGTCTTGGGTTCGAATCCCATTCAGGCACGGCATATTTTCATACATTGCAAAAATCATTTCATCCTTTACTGTCTGCATTAGCAGTAATTGCAGAACAGTCGGACGTTAAACCAAAAAAAAATTGGTATGTTAGCAACAGTGTACTCAAGGCCAACTACCTAAGATAGTTAAAATATTTCAGTCAAGCATTAGTGTGGTGACAGCAGTCGTTTCGTTATATTGTGTCAGCAATGGTTTTTTACAAGGAAGAACGCGTGTTTTTTGTAGAGACTTACATAGCGAGTAAATCTTATAAATGTGTGCAAGATAAGTTTCAGTTGGAATTTCCCCGTTCTGCCGTTCCGCCGTTCACAGTTCATTTACAGTTCTGCCGTTCTATTCGGAACGGCAGAACTGTTTTACACTACTATAGGGTGATTCAAAAAGAGCGCCGGTTTTGATATATCAAATTAAGAGATTTATTTTATTGAAAAACTGAAAATAAATACATCAACAAGTTCATCTTACCTTCCGATTTCATGTATGAAAATGATGTCATGCATGTGTCCTCCTCTACTGCGCTGGCACGCATCAACTCTGCCCATGAAATTGGATATTACTGCACGACAAGTTTCGACTTCCATTTGCCCGATAACCCGTCGAATTTCCTCCTTCAAGTCATTGATGTTTCGGGTATTATTGGCATACACCAATGACTTCAGATGACCCCAAAGATGAAAGTCACAAGGCGTCAATTTTGTTTGCGAAGGTGTCATCATCCTGCCGTTTTCTCAATACCCAGTCAACAAACTGTCGTCTCTTCTGGTGGTCTGCCACTTTCAAATGTTGCGTCAACTGAATTTTATACGGGTGATATTGGAGATCGTACCGAAAAAATTCTCCGTACAGAAGAACATCGTAAACCCAATTGTTGAGAACGGCGACGTATTGATTTTGCTGGGCTAACAGCCACACTGTCACGAACCAACGCAACGTTCTGCTCAGTTCGGCCAGAACGACGACGTCCAGAACTTTTAAGGTCGACTGTTGAACCCGTCTCAAAAAACTTTTTCATGAGCCTGCGAACTGTTGATTCATTCGGTGCTTCATTACGTCCTAGAGTACCGCGAAGTCGCCTGACAGTAGCCGCATAACTCTCTCCACTCTGGTAAAATGTTTTCACGATTAACACTCGTTGTGCAATAGTAAACTTCCCCATGGTTAGACATAGACTGCGAACAAGAGAAACTACAACTGAATCGTCAATCGGAATGTTCTACGAAATAGAAATGAGGTCTAACAATGTTGCCAACCGATAAACAAAAATTTACCAGCCGTTTAAAAACCGGCGCTCTTTTTGAATCACCCGTTAGAAATGTATACTTAGAATCTACAAAGGAAGCGACTAATCCTCAGTAACTTTCCAAACTCTTTGTAATATATCTAGGGTAAGAAACATGGTTTAAAAAGAATAAAAAACAAAATTCTGAATTGAAAAGTAATTTATTTTTTTAAAAAATCATAGTAAAAAAGGCACTTAAGTATAGTATAATACATTAATTAATTTAACTCATACAATCATCTCATGTGTATTTACAACATAATTTCATTAGTAAAGTGATTACAATATTTACAAATAATTAATTAATCAATTTTTTTTTTTTTTTATTACAACAAACTTCAAAAGATAGACAGAAGAATATTAAGAACAGCCATCAATTTCAAGCATCAAGTCCAAGGAAAATGGTGGATAGTCCCCAACAATATAGTTTATAAGGAAAATGAGCCGATATTGGACACAATGAGGAAGAGGAGAGTCGCTTTCTTTGGCCACCTTAGCAGACTGCCTGACTCAAGACTCATTAAACAGCTCCTTGACTACCAAATGAAGAATAAGATCCAAAACAAATGGATACAGGAAGTCATGTCAGACATGGGGAACTTGAATACAAATGAAGAAATGATCCAGAGACGAGAAGAGAAGACCATCCTAAGGGAAAAGAGGATAACCCAACTGCCTTTCAGAGAGAGAAGACAGCCGAATGCAGCTGTGGCAGAGAGATTGAGAGCCACCAGGTCAAGGAATATGAAATTGATGTGGGAACGAAGAAAACAACAGTGTGGTGCCACAACTAACTCCTCAAGGAACGCATGTTCATGAGTGACTTGAGTGCTCCAATTGGGGCGTAATTAAAAAAAAAAAAAAAAAAAAAAAATTAATCAATTATTATAATAAACTAACATTTTAAATATTATTCACATTTTTATTTATATTATATTATAAATTATTTTAACTTAATTATTATTTATTTTTTAACTTATTATCATATGGCAAATAACTGGCTATTATTTATTTTCATAAATAATTTTTCATTTTGTTGATCTTTCATGTCTATTTTATTTTTTATACTTTTTGCCAAGTTATACTTTTATAGTTTTAATTTATTTTCTATAGATTAATATAAAATAGTACAAATTATTAGTTTTCTCCGCTTTATGGTGGCAATTTTTAAAATTGTAATCTATCGTTTTCGTATGTTCGTCTGTCATATCCAGATATCAGAAACTATAAGAGATAACAACAAACAGTTGTCAAATTTGTAATCTACACAAAACGTTAGTGTCCCTAGATTAGATTTGCAGTTCCGGTTTTGACCGACTTTCCGGTTTCGACCGAAAGTCAAGTTGTTAAACCTCACTAATTCGGACGTCACTAATTCGGAATTCGCGATATTTCGGACTACTCCAAGAAGAGCAGCTTTTTTAATTGTTTTAGAAGTTTTTTAGTTAAAAATTAATAAAGTGCTACTTCAAAAAATAATAGCTTTTAACTGTCTAATAAAAATAGTTTCGCCCTGTAATACATTATTGGTAACTCGGTGAAGAAAACATTCCACAATTTAAGCTAGTGAAGTGAGAAACCACATAGACAAACTTATTGAATTTGTAGAATTCAATGACTATTATCTAGTCCTAAGAGAGATGCGCCAACAAGTTATAAGAAAACAGTGTAGCAAAGAATCACAGAAAAAAATAACAAGTTTTTTTTCTAATCAACCTCAAATGATCCCTGAGGATATTTGTCAACCCTCTACTTCAACAAGTGCCAAATAATCGGTACGTAAGTACAGTGTTTTAATTAAATATCATTTTACACTGGATATTTACTGCATTTTAATATTTTTACTGCCGTAAGTATTTTTATTTCTATACTTTTAACTTTGTTGTTTTTCAATATACTGTACTGTAAATTCATTAAACATTGATATTTCAGACGAGTAACGTTTATTTTTTAATTTTAATTGCCTAAATTATTCAATTTTTAGATGTAAACAAATATTCGTGATAATTCGGACTTCACTTCCCCCCAATTAGTCCGAATTAGTGAGGTTTTACTGTATTTTGGTTTTTTTATCATTTATTTTGTTACTTACCTGTTTCATAATTAAATATTTTGATATTTGTTTCTGGTGTTGAAAGAAACAGAAAATGGCAACTTAATAAGTAATAACAACTTAAGTAAAAGAACACTTATCTAAATATTCATCTAAAAGTATTATATAATATAAATAATTCTATAAAATTAGATTTGTGATGTAAATTATTATAGTTAGAAATTATTTGAAAACAATAAAATTTAGAATCCATAAATGAAAAATTAAACTATCCATAAATTAATAAATTAATTATCCATAATTAATAATGTCAATCAATTTTAACTGTTATCAATAAATTTTTAATGTTAATCAATTTTAACCCTGCCCTTAACAGACAGGTGGAGTGTCAAATTTATACTCAATCTGTTCGTTGCAGGGCTAAAATAAATAGTTCTGTTTCTTATCACATGGTCAGCCAATTAAATGACTGAATCATTTAAGAACAGAAGAGGTAGAGGTGTAAAAGACACTAGTCAGAGTTATCTCCTCTGAAAGTAATGAATTTCATTGTACAGCGAGACCCTGTGGTGAATGAAGTGAAGGTGTCATTTACAGAGTGGAAAATATGTGCTTTTCAGAGGGCCCGGCATGCTGATAAGCGTACTTTTCCACTCAGTGAGGAAGGCAATTGTAAACCACCTCACTCCTCGTTTTACTTAGTAAAACCTCTAGAGGTTCAAACCAGCCTTTCGGCTGATGACCTAAACAACAACAATCAATTTTAACTGTTATCAATAAATTTTTAATGTTAATCAATTTTAACCCAGTAGTGGGTTGGTATAGAGCAGTGTTTCCTAACCAGCGGTTTGCGGACCAAAGGTGGTCCGTGAAAGTCCGGTGACTACTTATAAAAAAAGTAATATTTTCTCGTGATTATATCACTGCTTAATTCACCTGCAAGCATTAGCTTCGATAACCATGCCGGAAGACTTATTGAATACCATGAAATTGGCCGTAAAGATGGTGAACTCTGTTAAAGGTATTGCAAAACACACACCTATTTTCAAAAAGTTATGCGCAGAATTAGACTCCAAGCACGAAACACTACTTTATAATAACTGAAGTGCGTTGGCTTTCAAAAGGCAATATGTTAGCACGCTTATATGAGTTAACAGAGGAGTTAAAAGTATTTTTTATTGAGACTAAAATGCAACATTTCTTGGAATAACTGAGTGAACCAAGCTTTGAGATTCGACTCACGTATATAGTGGATGTTTTTGGCCACTTGAGCCAATTAAACTTACAACTACAAGGTTCTAGAAACGAAAATTTTGAAGGTGTTGGTAATATATTTGCATTTGAGGACAAACTTCATGCGTTTTTTGTAAGCTTGATCACTGGATAGTCAAAGTTGAAGAAAAAAACTTTCAATCGTTCGCGAATTTCAAAGCACTGTTGCTAACAAAGAGGATTATGCTACTGTTACAGATCAGGTGCAGCACAACATACTCGGCCACTTAGGCAACCTCAAAAGTGAATTTGTTCGTTATTTCCCAGAATATGGAAGCAGTGAGACACAATCTTGTTATTTTTGATAATTGTTATTTTCAACTAAGTAAATTCTGTATTCCTTATTTTATAAAAAGACAATTTACAATTAAAATATTTTTACTTTTTGTGATGTACAATGTACCCTACTTTCTGAAAATAACGATTATATGTTGGTAATAATAGTTTCTTAATAATAATAGTTCGTTTCTGAAAATTTGTTTTATTTAATCACCTTTTAATTCGGTTACAACTGATAAGATATAAATGCAATAATGTAATGGGTGGTCCGTGGTAGTTCACTTTCAGGCTGAGTGGTCCGCAGACCACCGCAGACCACCGCAGACCACTGGTCTAGAGGTAAAGTCGTCATCGCGAGTCAGCTGTTTAACAGCTGATTTTTGGAGACGAAGGTTCCTGGTTCAAATCCTAGTAAAGGTAGTTACTTTTATACGGATTTGAATATTAGACAGTGGTTACCGGTGTACTTTGATGGATGGGGTTCAATTAACCATACTCTCCCAGGAATGGTCAGCCTGGGTCTGTACAAGACTACACCTCATTTACACATCATACACATCATCCTCATCTCATTGGGTCATGGGGTTGCTTATTGTTTTTACATTGAACAGATTACAACGTACACAAATTAGGGGGAAAAAAATGAATTTTATTTGACAAAACACGTGGATTAAGACGAAGGTTCCTGGTTCAAATCCTAATAAAGGTAGTTACTTTTATACGGATTTGAATATTAGACAGTGGTTACCGGTGTACTTTGATGGTTGGGGTTTAATTAACCATACTCTCCCAGGAATGGTCAGCCTGGGTCTGTACATGTACTTATTTACATGTCATACTCATCATCCTCATCTCATTGGGTCATAGGGTTGCTTATTGTTCTCAATTGAACAGAATGCAACTTCACAAATTAGGAATAAAATAAAAATCATTTTTATTTGATAAAACACGTGGATTAAGATGAAGGTTCCTGGTTCAAATCCTAATAAGGGTAGTTACTTTAATACGGATTTGAATATTAGACAGTGGTTACCGGTGTACTTTAATGGTTGGGGGTTAATTAACCATACTCTCCTAGGAATGGTTGGCCTGGGTCATGGGGTTGCTTATTGTTCTCAATTGAACAGATTACAATGTACGCAAATTAGGAATTTAAAATAAAATAAATTTTATTTGATAAAACACGTGGATTAAGAAAAAGATATTACGTTTGAAAATAAGAAATCTTACAGCCACAATTATTTGGTAGGCTAGTGTATTACATAAGTTGTGATGATAATGCAAAATTCAGGTGTACTAATGTTTCTAATAAATTGCTGTTCTAAGAAATTTAAGAACTTTTCAGCAATGTCAGTGTTATTTAAATATTCAAATTATTCATGTTTAAATCGATTCTAAACAATTTTTTTTATTAACAATCCACATTGTGTTCGTTTATAAACAATAAATAGATTTGTAATAAAGAAAAATTGACATGATAAAGTAACTTTAACGTTTTAGAGGTCAATTAATATTTTTTTTCCTCTTTAATTCTTTATTACAACTGTAAAATTTTACAAGCAAATGTGATGATTATGATAATAATGTAAATGACATGATAGGCATGAGAGGGGAGGGCCCCCATTGGTGCCTCCCCAAGAATGAAATTTGTATATTAAATTAGCAGGTCTCTACTCCAGCGTCTTTTAAGGTGTCTAAGGGGATTATCGGGTAAATGGAAGGTGGAAAGAGAACGCATCAGAGGGTTCTCGTGTTCGTGTGACTTGTCGTGAAAGCGTTTGTATAGGTATTCAATGGAATTTTGTACGAGTGGTGTTTTCAAATCTGTATGTAAGGTTTTGTTGCTAACGTAAAGAGGTGCATTTGCTACAAGGCGTAATTTTTTTGACTGGAATGCTTGAATTCGTTGCAAATTAGAGGGTTTAGTTAAACTGTAAATTTGGGACCCATTGGTCCATATAGGTTTCAAAAGAGAATGATATATGCGTAATTTTTGTGCCATTGGTAATTTTGATCGTTTGTGAAGTAGGGAATATAGAAGTTTAAGTTGGGGATTCAGTAATAAAAGTTTCCGTTTGATATGTGTGCTCCAAGTTGGTCGTTTATCAAAAGTTAGACCGAGATACTTGACCGTATCTGGTTTTGTGAGAGATTCATTGTCTTTGTATACTGGTGGGCAATCACCATGACGGAGTGTGAAAGTTATTAATATTTGAAACTTTAAGTTTAAGAAGAAGATGTTAAGAATTTCAGTTTAATTTTTTTTTTTAGTATTTTAAAGTAGTATTAACAGCTTTGTTATTAGTGATTACAGTGGGGTTTAACTTGTGATAATTTTCAGACCATAACCAGGAATCGAAACCGAAACCTCCACATTGTAGGCCAGTGTGCTATCACTACGATACAGCAGAGGAGGCGACCCTTAATTTTTTTTATTAAAAAAATAAATTTTAACAGTCAGTGTTATTATATCATAACTATTTACTAAAATTTAAACAACTGATTGTAAATTTTTTCAAATACTTTTTTTTTTGCAATCCCTAATGTGTGTACGTTGCAATCTGTTCAATTGAGAACAATAAGCAACCCCATCACCCAATCAGATGAGGATGATATGTATGACGTGTAAATGAGACTGTGTAGTCTTGTACAGAGTGAGAGAGTATGGTTAATTGAACCCCTACCATCAAAGTACACCAACAACCACTGTCTAGTATTCAAATCCGTATAAAAGTAACTACCTTTACTAGGATTTGAACCAGGAACCTTTGTCTCCGAAAATCAGCTGTTAAACAGCTGATTTTGGCGACGACTTTACCTCTAGACCAACCCAGTGGGTTAAAATAATAGAAAAAAATAAAAAAATAAAATGGGTCAAAAAATAAAAAAAAAATTAACAAAAATTATGGCCTTCAGGCCAGCCCAGTCAGTCAGCTGGTAGAAAGTTGGTATTATTTGTTAAGTAACACCGGTTGGGCAAGTAACTTTGTATGGTGACCAGTTGACAGCCATCCATGAACAAACTCTACTGGGGGTCCATGTTCAAACTCATGTCTAATCCACGTCAAAAAATACAGTAAAAATACAGCAAATACATAAAAAAATACAGAACGATCAAATTGGGTAGTTGTCAACAATGTTCCCAATAACAACAATGTTGTTTCCGATAACAAATAAAAGCTAAAAAAAAAAATTATACACTCGTTTCATATATCAGCTGTTAAACGGCTGACTTACAGCAATGACTTTACCTGTAGACCAATCCCATGGGTTGCATTATTAAAATTATAACAAAAAACAAATTCCAGGTTATTTTTTTTTTAAATTTATTTATTTAACGTCGCACCAACTACAACAGTCATTAGCGACAATGTTCTTTTCCACTTTTTTTTTGTTTAACGTCCGACTGTTTTGCAAATTGCTGCTAATGCAGACAGTGGTGAAGGATGAAATGAATTTTTTGTAACGTATGAAAAAATTCCATGCCCGAGTGGGATTCGAACCCAAGACCGCGTGATGAGAGGCAAGCACGTTACCAACATCGCCAACACGGCCGGCTGCGACAACGTTGGGGTGGAACTTTTGTACAATGGAGGATGAAATGATTTTTTGTAACGTATGAAAATATGTGCCATGCCTGAGTGGGATTCAAACCCAGTACCGCATGATGAGAGGCGAGCACGTTACCAACTGCGCCAATGCGACCAGAAATTCCAGGGTATTATTTTCAAAAAAATATAAGAATATTTTTGTTGTAACATCATGGTATTATACAATTTAGTACTATTATTATTATTGTAAGTAATTTAATTTCTATTTAAGTATTACTCTTAACTGAAAGTAATGAATGTAAGTAAAAGTAAATAAATTGAACTTTATTAAAAATTAAAAATAATGTGAAATAACGAACAACAACATAACTGACATAAATAATGACAGAACAATGTGTGGGAATTTATATTGTTCAATTTATTTAATAGAACAAACCAGTATTTATGATTTCATTGAAATATTGTTGACTTATAAAATTATGTCAGTTATTAAAGAGAAATGTAGCTATTATTATATCTTTTTTTTTAATTGTTACATTTTATTAAAAATAAATAAAATTTATCACTTTATGCGTTTAAACCCACCGGGTTGGTCTAGGGGTAAAGTAGTCGCCTCGAGTCAGCTGTTTAACAGCTGATATTCGAAGACGAAGGTTCCTGGTTCAAATCTTAGTAAAGGTAGTTACTTTTATACGGATTTGAATACTAGACAGTGGTTGCCGGTGTACTTTGATGGTTGGGGTTCAATTAACCATACTCTGTGAGTGTGTCTGTAGAAGACTATACAGTCTCATTTACATGTCATACACATCATCCTCATCTGATTGGGTCATGGGGTTGCTTATTGTTCTCAATTGAACTGATTGCAACGTACACATATTGTTGTTGTTGTTTAGGTCAACAGCCAAAAGGCTGGTTTGAACCTGTAGAGGTTTTACTAAGTAAAAACGAGGAGTGAGGTGGTTTACCATTGTCTTCCTCACTGAGTTGAAAGAGTATGCTTATCAGCATGCTGGGCCCTCTGAAAAGCACATATTTTCCACTCTGCAAATGACACCATTTCATTCACCACAGGGTCTGGCTGTATAATGAAATTCATTACTTTCAGAGGAGATAACTCTGATTAGTGTCTTTTAAACCTCTACGTCTTCTGTTGTTAAATGATTCAGTCATTTAATTGGCTGACCATGTGATAAGAAACAGAACATATTAGGATGATACACATATTAGGAATTAAAAGAAAAAAAAAACTTTAGCGTTTCTATTTGCAGGACAATAGGAAAGAAAATGACGCTGGCACCCAAATGAAATTTTATAGAGCAATGGTTGGTTGTACCACTCGTAACATAATGAGAGTGAAACATGGGTGTCATTAAAGAGAAATGAATCACGTATCCCGGCTGCTGAGATTTTTGCGGGAAGTCAAGGGTTATACCTGGTTAGATAGAACAGCGGTTTTCAAAGTGTGGTACGGGGGATCATGGCCGGTGGTACGCGAGTATTTGTGTTTGATTGATTTCGTTTTGTATTTTTCTGATCATTTATTTTCGAGAAAAGGAGAATTAAAAATTTGAGCTTGTGTGTGAGATTTACACGTCTCTCAGCCTGTATGGAATCATTCTGCATTCATTCTTTCTAGGGCAAAAGAAAAAGAAAACCAAGAGAAAATAAAACCGTTAAATCAGTGAACGCTCTGTAATTGCGAGTTGTGGAATTTCCGAGCAGCAACATCCTGTTATAATGTTTCATTTTCATATTGTATGAGTTTTAAATATAATTGTTTGAACATTTTTTTCATTAAGTATACTTCTATTTTTGTTTGAAGTGTTTTAAGCCAGTTCAAAAAATTAATTTCATTAAACACTAATTTTTATAAATAAAAAGTGGTCACCAACTAATCAGTGTGTATTATTTATTTATAGTAGTGTTAAAAGTGTATGATAAGCGCACACCTCCCTTTCTTCTATGCCCTTCACCACGTTTATACATGATTTTATTATTATTTGAGATAGAACCACTGGTGGTACGTGATTATGTCAAGACATATTAAATGGTACGCCACCAAAAAAGTATGAGAACCGCTGAGATAGAGTACGTAACAAAGTTTTACGCGCTGAGTTAAATCTTCAGCCACTGTCGGAAAATAAATAAGAATATATTAGAGAAAATTGGTCCACCCATTTACAGTCCATTCAAAATAACATGATACTAAATCTCTGAACGGTGGTAACTTTCCAAAATAAAAAATCCCTTTTTGCAAAAGTAAAATTTCCCTTTTAATTGTTCTTGTTTAGGTGATCAGCCTGTTGGCTGGTTTGAACGTGTAGAGGTTTTACTAAGTAAAACGAGGGGTGAGATGTAATTACCCCATTTTTTAGTCTTATGTTCAATGTTATGGTCATAAGTAAAATGATTTATTCTGTTTCATTTTCCAGGTAACCCACTAGGTTGGTGTGGCGGTACAGTTGTTCCTGCAAGTAAGTCAGTTCAAATCCTAGTATGGGTAATTTTTTTATATTTATTTGAATAATAGACATTACCAATGTACTTTAATGGTTGGGTTTCAATAAACCCAACTCTCTCAGGAATGGTCAGCCTGAGTTTGTACAAGACTACTTCTCATTTACACGTCATACACATCATTCTCATCTCATCAGTTCATGGGTGTTGCTTAGAAACATACGTAACCAATTGTGTCATTACTGAATGACTTCCGATTTAACGGACATTTGGATCCCAAAAAAAGTCCGTTAAATTGAACATTGACTGTGCACCTAACATCACAAAGTATAAAAAATGCTATTACCATATCTGGTTAATGTAGAGAAGCTGTAGAAACAATAATTACATCAAAAATCCAATAATTTTGTTAGCTTGTCTACCGGTTCGATAATTCGTTTTTAATTAACATTATACTACAGTGGAGCCGTTGTTAGTTTGCTCCTACAGTCAACAAACAAAAGCCACCTACTACAGGGTGCACGCTAGAGTCTACGACTTTACGGATGTCGTATTCCTATTAAGTTAACTATATTTATTAAATTATAAGTACTTAAAGTACTAAAGACATCAGTCATGATTATGATGTAGGGCTAACAATTTCATTTAGAAAAATGCTTTTAAAAGTATTTTGTATTTAAATACTTTTGTTGTTACTTTTTAATCAGCGTGTACACATTTTGATATAATGCGCATGCTCAATGATGTCATTATTATTTGTTTACATTAAGAGCAAACTAAGAGAGGCTGGACTACACATTATATTTTATTATACTAACATTATATTATATAATGCATAACCTCATATGAATGTCGCTCTCAGTTTTTTTGGGACACCGTTTGTCGTAGAATTAATGTTATAAAATTGTACGGTTATTAATATTTTTGAAACATTGTGCCAAAATGTGTTCAATTTACGCTTATAAAATAGTAACTATATTAAAAGCCATTTAACTATAGAGTGAGTGTAAACAATACAGTTCTCTCTGTTGTTTAGGTGATCAGCCAAAAGGCTGGTTTGAACCTGTAGAGGTTTTACTTAGTAACAACGAGGAGTGAGGTGATTTACCATTGCCACAACTCACTGAGTGGAAAAGTACACTTATCAGCACGCTGGGCTCACTGAAAAGCACTATTTTCCACTCTGCAAATGACACCTTCACTTCATTCACCAGAGGGTCTAACTGTACAATGAAATTCATTACTTTCAGAGGAGATAACTCTGATTAGTATCTTTTACACCTCCTCCTCTTCTGTTGTTAAATGATTCAGTCATTTAATTGGCTGACCACGTGATAAGAAACAGAACTATTTATTTTAGCTGGAAAGGCTGGTTTGAACCTGTAGAGGTTTTACTAAGTAAAACGAGGAGTCATGTGGTTTACAATTGCCACAACTCACTGAGTGGAAAAGTACACTTATCAGCATGCTGGGCTCACTGAAAAGCACATATTTTCCACTCTGCAAATGACACTTTCACTTCATTCACCCAAGGGTCTGGCTGTATAATGATGAAATTCATTACTTTCAGAGGAGATAACTCTGATTAGTGTCTCTTACACCTCTACCTCTTCTATTGTTAAATGATTCAGTCATTTAATTGGCTGACCATGTGATAAGAAACAGAACTATTTATTTTAGCTGGAAAGGCTGGTTTGAACCTGTAGAGGTTTTACTAAGTAAAACGAGGGGTGAGGTGGTTTACCATTGCTTTCCTAACTGAGTGGAAAAGTACGCTTATCAGCATGCCGAGCCCTCTGAAAAGCACATATTTTCCACTCTGCAAATGTCACTTTCACTTCATTCACCCAAGGGTCTGGCTGTAAAATGATGAAATTCATTACTTTCAGAGGAGATAACTCTGATTAGTGTCTCTTACACCTCTACCTCTTCTATTGTTAAATGATTCAGTCATTTAATTGGCTGACCACGTGATAAGAAACAGAACTATTTATTTTAGCTGGAAAGGCTGGTTTGAACCTGTAGAGGTTTTACTAAGTAAAACGAGAGGTGAGGTGGTTTACCATTGCCAACACTCACTGAGTGGAAAAGTACGCTTATCAGCATGCCGGGCCCACTGAAAAGCACATAATTATTTTCCACTCTGCAAATGACACTGTCACTTCATTCACCACAGGGTCTGGCTCTATAATGAAATTCATTACTTTCAGAGGAGATAACTCTGATTAGTGTCTTTTACACCTCTACCTCTTCTGTTCTTAAATGATTCAGTCATTTAATTGGCTGACCATGTGATAAGAAACAGAACTATTTATTTTAGCCCTGCAACGAACAGATTGAGTGTAAATTAATATGACACTCCACCTGTATGTTATGGGCAGACATGATACCACTCTGATTTTCATTGTTTCATTGTTTGATTTTCATTGAGTTCTCTCTGATTGGCTAAAACAAAACCCAGATGGTAACCCATATATGACTCGTTATACTATACTTAATTGTACCTAGTGTAGTGCTGTTTTTTTTTCAGAATAACATTATTTGCAATCAGTTTTTTAAAAAATAAACTATAAACAAATCTTTTGAATTTACAAATCACAAGTTGAGGCCAAGTGATTACCCTGAGTACCTCTCATTATATCAATTATTCATATGTTAAAAGAGAAAATGACTATCTACAAAGATGTTTACATTTTACAATATGGAATACTTTTCAATATAATTTTATGTACATTTAAACTCTTTCAGACAAGTCCAAAACATGGTAACGTTTCAGGCTCCTAACTTCTTCTGCATTATTTAGAAGATTTATGGCTAATTCGTTTTCGTGGCTTTCAAGTCTTGCCTGATATTTTCTATTAAAATGCTTGACCTCTTCCATTACATCAGGAAGGTTGCAATAATGTTGTATTTCTGTATTCCTTGCAAACACGGACTTAGTATGATAGGGACGGAGCGTAAATTCAAAAAACTGTGTCTAAAGAGGGGATACGGAAAAAAGAGAAACAGAGAAAATTGAGCTAGGCCCAACTCCCACTCCAAAGCAAAGACTGAGCTATATTTAATAAGATGCGCGCAGCAGGTATATACTATATATGCAGATATATGTAAGGAGTCTGCCCATAACAGACAGGTGGAGTGTCAAATTATTTACACTCAATCTGTTTGTTGCAGGGCTAAAATAAATAGTTCTGTTTCTTATCACATGGTCAGCCAATTAAATGACTGAATCGTTTAAGAACAGAAGAGGTAGAGGTGTAAAAGACACTAGTCAGAGTTATCTTCTCTGAAAGTAATGAATTTCACTATACAGCCAGACCCTGTGGTGAATGAAGTGAAGGTGTCATTTGCAGAGTGGAAAATATGTGCTTTTCAGAGGGCCCGGCATGCTGTTAAGCGTACTTTTCCACTCAGTGAGGAAGGCAATGGTAAACCACTTCACTCCTCGTTTTACTTAGTAAAACCTCTACAGGTTCAAACCAGCCTTTCGGCTGTTGACCTAAACAACAACATGTAAGGAGTGGGAGGCGACCCTAGCTCGATTTTTAAATTTATACAACCTTCTCTTTTCTCCAAGTGGCCGGAGTTGGACACAGTTTCGTTGCGTGTATTAAGATACGTACGCTCCGTCCCTATCATACTAAGTCCGTGCTTGCAAATATCATGGTGTCCTTGTTATAGCCCGAAGAACCTTATTTTGGAACCTTTAAATTATGTTACTTCTGCTGGTAGTTTGTAGTACTATTTTTAACATTTTTTTTCTGAAAATACATGAGAACTCGCTATCGTTCTGATTTTCATTGTTTCTATCAACTCTATAGCTAAATGGCTTTTACTTTTAATAATACAGTAGAGTACCGATTTTCCGTGGATCGTTTAACCGGGGTTTGGATTAACCGTGCGATCACTAGAATTATTTTTTTTTTTTTTGGTTTAACGTCCGACTGTTTTGCTAATTGCTGCTAATGCAGACGGTGAAGGATGAAATGAATTTTTTGCAACGCATGAAAATGCCCGAGTGGGATTCGAACCCAAGACCGCGTGATGAGAGGCGAGCACGTAACCAGCTCCTAAAATAAGTTGCAAAGAAGCTTTAACCGGTGCCGAAACATTACTAACTTTCATGGAAAATCAGGATGACACAGATTACGTGGACATTTTACATATTCGTGGTTATATAAGAAAAATAAAAGAAAAAATATTGCGGCATAAAATGAAACAAAGTGAAATAACAGATTTTTGTGATTTTTTTGGTACGTAGTTTTAGGTAAGACTTATATAAAATTATGTAGTAAATATTTTTATTTCAATACAATATGTTTATTTATTTCCGATATCCGATAGTAGGCTATTAACATGTATTAATCAGTAGAATAAAACATACGCGTAAATGGTGGTTTTGTTTATGACGTAAGTAGTCTCGACCGAATTGGATGTATTATCCGTGTTTTCCGGTTATCCGGTATAGTTATCCCCCCAATTACCACGGATAATCGGTATTATACTGTACATAAATTTAAGATAAAAAAAAATTTATATTGTTTAAATTAATCTCGTAGTTTGATCAAGGTACGCATATGTAAATTCTAATCCAATAATTAATTTTAAAATTTACTTAAAGAGTAATAAAGAATTATTTTGATAGTCGTGTGGCTGAAGTATTCTGAATATCCGTAAATTGAAATCTTTCGGATTTACACTTTGACGAACGAATTTTTGTAATTTTGTTGAAATCGCCCATAAAGTACCTCCGTCTCTATCTATCGATCTGATGTCCAATAAAAATTGTAGTCTTTCTGGATCGTAGGCTAGCACTCTGTAACAAAAAAAAACATTTTCTTATTCACTGTACTTAATAACAAATTTAATTAGTCAATTTTTACTTTCTCTTGCCTATATGAATATATAGGAAGGATTGTTTTCATGTCGATTTTAACAAATACACTCTTCACCGGATCTACACCAGTGGCGGTCCTAGCGGGTGGGCCGGGGCCCACCCATTTTTAAAATGACTTGACTGAAACAAAAAATCAAAAAAAAAAATTAAAAAAAAATTTTTTTTAAGAAACGCTATTATTTAACAATTAATCAAAAAGAAATGAACTAAAAAGAAAAAAATAAAAAAATTTACAAAAAAAAATCACAGACATTACAGTTAAAAATAAAAGCGTGGCGCATTAATATATATAATATTTATTGTAAAATATTCGTTGTAAAATATTATATAATATTAATGCGCCACGCTTTTATTTTTAACTGTAATGTCTGTGATTTTTTTTTGTAAATTTTTTTCTTTTTTTCTTTTTAGTTCATTTCTTTTTGATTAATTGTTAAATAATAGCGTTTCTTAAAAACTTTTTTTTTTTTTTTTTTTTGATTTTTTTGTAATTTTTTTTTTCTGTGATTTTTTTGTAAATTTTTTTTCTTTATTTTCTTTTTAGTTAATTTTTTAAAGTAATTGTTAAATAAAAGCGTTTTTTAAATTTTTTTTTTAATTTAAAAATTTTTTTTACAAACACCTCCACAGCGTATTGTCATCGAAGATAAACAAGTGTGCAAAGTTTGATTCATATTGATACGGTAGAAGTATTAAAATTTTAAGTTGCAAGATTTGATGGATCCAAGAGTAAGTTAAATAAAAGCGTTTAATAAAACAACAAGGATTTTTATCCACAACAAGATGGCAAACAATAATGGTTACGATATTTACGTATCGCAAATGAGACGAATTAAACCAGTGGTGTCAAACTCAATTTTACAGAGGGCCATATATTAAATTTAGAATATGTAGGCGGGCCAGATTCAAATAACAAAAAATGTACTGAATTATTATAACATTTTATTTATTTAATTGTATAGTATAAATAATATACGGTTGTTAAAAATCATATCAAAGTTATAAAAGTTGATAATTATTTTGAGCTCGAGGATCCAGATACCTGACTTCTCTTGTTTTTGACAAGCTCATTGATGTCAGGTAGAGATGGCGTTACTGTCTATCTCTCTCGCTTGTCTAGGCACGCGCTGCCCTTAAAATTACTTATAAATGTACTGTGCGCATTTTAAAACTTCCTTAGAGGAATCGAGTGAAGTCTTAAAGCTCTAAAAAAACATGATTCTTCTTTCTATGACACATTGCGATCGCGGGCCGTATTGATACAGCCCGGGGGCCGGATGCGGCCCGCGGGCCGTATCTTTGACATGACTGAATTAAACCTTATCTACGGGCATCTATGGCAGGGCAAAGACTTAGTAACCTGGCGATTGTATCCACAGAAACAGAGTTAAGTTTTCCTTTAATGTCGGATCCAGATCCAGTTGCGGACGAGTTACCAGCTCAAAAAGGAAGACGGATACAGTTCAGTTTGTTTTAAAGTAAACAATAATCGAGAGTTGACTAGTTTATGTGTTATTTCTTCATAATTTTGACCAACAGAATGGATTTGGACTTGATTTTTATATTTTAAAACTGTTTATGAAACTCCTTGTACTGTATTTAAAGTGTTCAATTTGGTAAATTTCTTATAAAAATTACAAGGTTGTATTTGTTTGTTCAATACTAATCCTGAAATAAAGATAGAATGTACTCAATCAGTTATCTAAATGTATTCAATTTATAAAATCATAGACAAATATATATATATATATATATATATATATATATATATATATATATGTATATATGTTTTACTTATGTAAAAATCTGGTGTGAAACACTCACACAACTTTCTCTTGCCAATGCAAATAATTAACAATAAACCTAACATTAGTATTAAAACATTAGAAATGAACAAAAACTAACCTCAAAAACATAACCTTATTTTAATCATGAGTGAATGACGCAAAATGACAATCGAACTCAGTTTGGCTTAAAAATACGGAAAATCACGCTTTCACGCTAAACTAGGCTCTGTAGAGAAAAATGCTCGAAACAAAAGTTGTAGATCTTTTAATTTTCTATAAATTTAATTATATACACTTTTGTCGTAAAATGCATACTAAGACTGAAATGTTAAAAAAATCGATTTTTCTCACGTTTTCGTGAGAAAAAAAACAGAAAATCGCAAAATACCGCTAAACTAAGCGTTATACAAAAAAATGTTTGAAACAGAAGTTGTAGGTCTTTAAATTCTCTACAACTTTTATTATATAAGTTTTTGCGCTAAAATTTATATTTAAGCCGTAATCTTAAAAAAACAACGTTTTTACGTGAAAACAGCCTCACCCAGAATTTCAGCAAACATGGCGCCTACCCTATCTTGTAGAGAATAAAAAATTGAGTAAAATAGGTGATTTTAAAAAAAATCGTAGGACCAGTTTTTGAGAAAATCGCAAAAAACTGAAAAATTATACGAATAAACTACTACTTCCGGTTGACCGATTTTGATGAAAATGTTCGTGTCTTGTCCGGTAGTGGTATGTAACTTAAGTTTCAAGTTTCAAGTTCTTACGATGTTCCGTTCTTGAGATATTCTGTTCACACACAGACACACACACACACACACAGACACACACACAGACCAATCGCTAAAAACATGTTTGTGTGGGTTGAGGGTATCTGTTTAAGTGTATATGGTGGGTGAAGAGTGGGACATGAAAACAATACTTTCCTTCCTATATATTCATATAGGCAAGAGAAAGTAAAAATAATGTACATTACGTATAAACAGCTACTTTTTAACCTAAAATATTAACATATATAAATATATAAGTGGTCCCACCCAGAAAAAAATTTCTGGGGCCGCCACTGATCTACACGTAAACAGACCCCCTCACACCCAAACAAACATGTTTTCAGCGATGTTTTTAATCTTAAAAAAAATTTTTATTTTACGTAAAAAGTCTCACCAAGAATTTCAGCAAACATGGCGCCTACCCTATCTTGTACTACTACTTCCGGTTAACTGATTTTAAAGGAAATGTTCGTGTCGGGTCCGGTAGTGGTATGTAACTTAAGTTTCAAGTTCCAAGTTCGTAGGATGTTCCGTTCTTGAGATATTCTGTTCAAACACAGACACACACACACACACACACACACACACACACACACACACACACACACACACACACACACACACACACACACACACACACACACACACACACAGACACACACACACAGACACACACACACACGCACCACACGCGCGCGCACACACACACACACACACATGCACACACTCACGCGCGCGTGCACGCACACGCACGCACGCACGCGCACAAAAACGCACGCACACACACACACACACACACACACACACACACGAACCAATCACTAAAATTTTCTTAAAATCGACATGAAAACAATACTTTCCTTCCTATATTCATATAGGCAAGAAAAAGTAATAAATAATAAACTAATAATAAAACTGTCTATAAAGATTCTTGAATAAGTAAATAATTGAACGAGGTTATTTTACACAAGTTCTAGTTTACGTTATTCTATAAAAATAATAAATAAAATGAATGAACCATGACGACACGTTCACGTAATAAAACATAAAATTGATTGATTTATTAATGGAGGTGAAGCGAAATACAGTTAGGTAGGTCATTGTAACATAATGTGACGTCACAATGTAATCTAGGCTACATTATTTTTCTATTACTTTATTCTGTTTTTAATACAAAAGTTAATTGGTGAATATTTTTCACTTCAATTGTTAAAAGGATTGCATTGTGAAATTTTTAACATACTAATTATTACTTTTCATATTTTTATCTCTCTTTTTCTTATCATTTCATTGAATTACTCTCTCTCTCTCTCACTCTCTCATTTTTTATTATCAAAATAAAAATTGTATTCTAATTATCTATTACACATTTGTAAGATCTGTAACAATTTCGTTATTTTGTCACATTTGTTTTTGTTGTCATAATTTATAAACTAGTTTATTAATACAATTGTACTATAAAAATAAGACATTAAACGTTTACAAGTCGCAGTTTTCATATATTACTTTCTCTTACCTATATGAATGTATATAGGAAGGAAAGTATTGTTTTTATGTCGAGTTTTCACCAGATATACATATTTTTAGACCCCCTCAACCCAAAAAAACATGGTTTTAAGGATTGTTCTCTCTCTCTGTGTGTGTGTGTGTGTGTGTGTGTGTGTGTGTGTGTGTGTGTGCTTGAACAAAATATCTCAAGAACGGAACATCGCACGAAATTGAAACTTGAAACTTAACTTAGGTATTACTAGAGGACCCGACACGAAGATTTTCATCAAAATCGGTCAACTGGAAGTAGTAGTTTATTCATTAATTATTCACTTTTTAAAATTTTCTCAAAAAAAGCTCATACGATTCATTAAAAATCGCCTCATTTACTACATTTCGCCTCATTTTCAACAATCATTTTCAATCGCCTCATTTTCTACAAAGTTGTAGAAAAATTAAAAACTTACAAATTTTATTCAAAATATGTCTTGTAGCCTATAACGCTTAGTTTAGCGATAATTAGTGATTTTCTGGTTTTTTCCTATGAAAATGTGTAAAAATTGATTTTTTTAAAAATTTCGGCCGTAGTATGAATTTAACGACAAAAGTGTATAATAAAATTTATAGGAAATTAAAAGATCTACAACGTTTATTTTAAGCATTTTTCTCTACAGAACCTAGTTTAGCGTGAAAGAGAGATTTTCCGTATTAATAAGCGAAACTAAGGTTGATTTTCATTTGGCATCATTCAATCGTGATTAAAATAAAGTTATGTTTATTGAGGTTAGTTTTTTGTTTATTTCTAATGTCTATTACTAATGTTTTCGGAGACGAAGGTTCCTGGTTGAAATCCTAGTAAAGGTAGTTATTTTTATACGGGTTTGAGTACTAGACAGTGATTAGGGTCGTAGTTTGGTAGTTGGGGTTCAATTAACCTTACTCTGTAAGTCTGTAGAAGACTACACAGTCTCATTTACACGTCATACATATCATCCTCATCTGATTGGGTCATCGGGTTGCTTATTGTTCTCAATTGAACCGATTGTTACGTGCACATATTAGGAATTAAAAAAAAATTACTAATGTTAGGTTATATTGGTCATTATTTGCATTGGCAAGAGAAAGTCGTGTGAGTGTTTCACACCATATTTTTCTTATCATTTCATTGAATTAGTCTCTCTCTCTCTCAGTCTCTCTCTCTTTCTAATATCAAAATAATTGTATTCTTTTTATATATTAAACATTTGTAAGATCTGTAACAATTTCGTTATTTTGTCACATTTGTTTTTGTTGTCATAATTTATAAACTAGGTGACTAATACAGTTGTACAATGAAACTAATAAATACATTAAAATTGTTTACAAGTCACGGTTTTCATATATTATTTTTGAAGTGTTAATAAATATATTGTATTCAAATTGTAATAAAAGATTTCACGGTGAAAAGAATACTACTTAAAGTATTTTTCATTTAAACGACATACAATAAATAATACCGTTTCAAAGTTAATCACATAATTACGTTGGTCAGCAAGAGCAAGTGTCATATTTTTATTATTATTATTATTATTATTATTATTATTATTATTACTTACTGAAGAATGATTTGGTAATCGTATTTTCAAGGTTTTTTAACACTTTTTAAAGATGTGTTTAGAAATCTTTATGGTTTTATTTATAGGACAACCATCAATTTCCACATTATACAATAAACTCGACCCATAATAATCAGGTGGAGTGTTAAATTATTTTTACTCAATCTGTTAATTCCAGGTGTATAAAAATAGTTTTGTTGCTTATCATATGGTCACCCAATTAAATGACTGAATCATTAGGAATAGAAGAGGTATCTTCTTCTTCATGTACCATCTCCATTTCGGAGGTTGGCTATCATCATTGCTATTTTAAGTTTGGAAGCCACAGCCCTAAAGAGATCAGATGACCCGACATTAAACCACTGTCTCAAGTTCCTAAGCCAAGATATTCTCCTCCTTCCAACAGATCTTCTCCCTACAACTTAAGAAGAGGTATACTGTTCGCCAATTACGGTGGCATGTAGGGAGGGTAGCGAGACAGAGAGAGAATGTGTTGCTTCAGCCTTTCCCCTCAACTCATTTCAATCAGTGCACGGTGTTCAAGCGCAATAGTGACAATACGCGATACGGTAGGGCACTCTGCCCGCCAGTTTCATTCACTACACTCTAACAAGCTCATTTTTCATCAAAAAATTCTGAAAAAATTACTTTTGCTTCCTAATGAATCATATTTTATTACACTATATTTTTTTATTATACTCTGATATTTAGATAGGATACGCTCGTACAAAGTTAGACGTTTAAATCTCATCGCATTTTTTGCGTATCACGTAGGCTAATATAACTTCTTTTCCAGGACGACATAATATGCGTTTTATTATTTTGTTATAAATTATAAAATTTTATCTGTAATTTGATATTTGTGGGGAAGAAACAGAAATAATAAACGAGATTGAAAAAATCACTTTTTGAAGGGAAGTCAAAGATAGATCATCGTGTCTGGTGTCTCCTTCCTGTTAGTATTCCAAGAAGCTGAATCATTTTTTATAGCTGTGAACTTTATACCAAACGTACGTCAATTTTTACTTTCTCTTGCCTATATGAATATATAGGAAGGAAAGTATTGTTTTCATGTCGATTTTTCGAAATCGAGTTTTCACCGGATCTATACGTTTTCAGACCCCCTGAACCCAAAAAACATGTTTTTAGCGATTGGTCTGTGTGTGTGTCTGTGTGTGTGTGTGTCTGTGTGTGAACAGAATATCTCAAGAACGGAACATCGTACGAACTTGAAACTTGAAACTTAAGTTACATACCACTACCGGACGCGACACGAACATTTTCATCAAAATCGGTCAACCGGAAGTAGTAGTTTATTCGTATAATTTGTCAGTTTTTTGCGATTTTCTCAAAAACTGGTCCTACGATTTTTTTTAAAATCGCCTATTTTACTCAATTTTTTATTCTCTACAAGTTCTACAAAATTCTACAAAATACAAAATTCTACAAATTTTTTATTCCCTATAATCTTATAGGGTAGGCGCCATGTTTGCTGAAATTCTCGGTGAGGCTGTTTTCACGTAAAAACGTTGTTTTTTTAAGATTACGGCTTTAATATAAATTTTAGCGCAAAATGTTATATAATAAAAGTTGTAGAGAATTTAAAGACCTACAACTTCTGTTTCAAACATTTTTTTGTATAACGCTTAGTTTAGCGGTAATTTGCGATTTTCTGTTTTTTTTCTCACGAAAACGTGAGAAAAATCGATTTTTTTAACATTTCGGTCTTAGTATGCATTTTACGACAAAAGTGTATATAATTAAATTTATAGAAAATTAAAAGATCTACAACTTTTGTTTAGAGCATTTTTCTCTACAGAGCCTAGTTTAGCGTGAAAGAGTTGATTTTCCGTATTTTTAAGCCAAACTGAGTTCGATTTTCATTTTGCGTCTTTCCCTCATGATTAAAATAAGGTTATGTTTTTGAGGTTAGTTTTTGTTAGGTTTATTGTTAATTATTTGCATTGGCAAGAGAAAGTTGTGTGAGTGTTTCACACCAGATTTTTAGAAATCAACTACGCACGCACAGTATCAGTTGTATGAAAATTTAACAAAAAGGACGGCAACGTATTGTAACAGAATCGACTAGACGGATCGCGAATGTTCCGGAATTCCATTCATAAAGGTAGTTAGGAAATAATAAAAGTAACAATACACAATAAGATCAGTTTTGTAAATGACAGTTGTAACCATGAGGGTGTGTCTATTCATTCATAAGGGTTGTAATAACTATCATAAAGTTTAGGTATTGTGTACAGCTATTATGAGGGAGGCAGGTTGTTTACGTTTTCTATTTACAAAAGACCTTTTTTTTTTTTTTTTAACGTCGCATCAACTGCTGTGGTCATTAGCGACGACGTTGGGGTGTAACTGTGTGAAATGAGGATAAAATGAATTTTTGTAACGTATGAAAATATGCCGTGCCTGAGTGGGATTCGAACCCAGAACCGCATGATGAGAGGCGAGCACGTTACCAACTGCGCCAATGCGGCCGGCAACAAAAGACCTTTTGTTGACCTATTAACAATGGATTTTTCTAGCATTCATAAATAAAGAGTTATTTTTGTACTTGAGTAGATTTCTCTACTTTGTTCTGGAACGATCTTTGTGAATGATTATAAAAGGAGGCCCCCGAGTGCGGTCCAGTCAGAATTCGTGTGATCTTTGCCGTGCGATTATTGCGGTGCGTCTACAGGTTACGCATCCGAGCAACGATTGTTATACCGTCTCTTTGTTGTGTGTGTATTGTGTAAAGTCTTTTTGTGAGTGTATTGTAAAGTTAATGTGTAGTTTTTGTGGAATTCAGTTTCTATGTTTTTGTATGTTTGTGTAATCTATAAAAGTGAGTGTAAGTTATTTATTGTTAATTATCTGTTTTAAGTGAATTATTAAATCATTTATTGTATTACTTAATTATAATTAGTTTAATCATTTATTCTGTAATCTTTAAGTGAAATAAATATTTGTAATTATTGTAAACTTTAGTGTATTAATTATTTAATAACCTAGATCCCGAAACGGACCTTAGCAAAAAATGTCACAGTATATATAACAGAAAAAGGGTATGACGTCCCTCTCTTTCGGGCCTGTCAAAACGTATGGTAGGTACATAATTTAGAAAAAAAACTTATTGCCTATTACCCCCAATTGAATCGCAGACCTTTTTCCCAGTATTTTGTGCGCGCGCAACTAATTTCGACGGCGTGGGGCTTTCGAAAGCGACACAAATGTTAAAAAGATAACCTCACGAACAGAACACAACGAGTAGTGAGTACTACTTTAGAGGCAGCCTGTATCAGGCTACGACGCTGTGGTGGGGAAGATACTTACTGCGCATGTGCGGCCCGCACGCCACCGTAGTTGGTTATAGTTAAACAGGTGTAAAAGACACTAATCAGAGTTATCTCCTTTGAAAGTAATGAATTTCATTATACAGTTGGACTCTGTGGTGAATGAAATGAAGGTGTCATTTGCAGAGTGGAAAATATGTGCTTTTCAGAGGGCCCGGCATGCTGATAAGTGTACTTTTCCACTGAGTGAGTTGTGGCAATAGTAAACCACCTCACTCCTCGTTTTATTTAGTAAAACCTCTACAGGTTCAAACCAGCCTACAGGCTGATGACCTAAACAACACATATGATGAGAAACAGAAATATTCTTTTGTAGCCTTGGAACGAGCTGTGTTGTTTAGGTCATCAGCCTGTAGGCTGGTTTGAACCTCTAGAGGTTTTACTAAGTAAAACTATGAGTGAGGTGCTTACCATTGCCACAACTCACTCAGTGGAAAAATACGCTTATCAGCATGCCGGGCCCTCTGAAAAGCACATATTTTCCACTCTGCAAATGACACCTTCACTTCATTCACCACAGGGTTCAACTGTATAATGAAATTCATTACTCTCAGAGAAGATAACTCTGATTAGTGTCACAGTACACCTCTACCTCTTCTCTTATTAAATGATTCACTCATTTAATTGGCTGATCACGTGATAAGAAACAGAACTATTTATTTTAGCTCTGCAACGAACAGATTGAGTGTAAATATTTTGACACTCCACCTGTGTGTTATGGGCAAGGAACGAGCAGATCGAGTGCAAATAATTTAACCTTTACCTGTGTGTCATGGGCAAGGTGATATTGATATCGTTTTTCTTAAAATAATAGACGACTAACCTGTGTTGAGAAGAACCTGGAGTCCATGCAGCAACAGCTGTTTCAGTTATTGGAGCAAATATTAACGATCCATCCCTTGGGTCTACGGCAAGACCGGCAGCCTGTGAGCTTTTGTGTCCAACTAATGATACGGGAAGGTCTGCGTCGTCACCGGGATTCGGTCCTCCTTTCAACGCGGATGTAGGCAAAGAGAATAAACGGTCTGAAGCGAACGGTTGGAAGTATAATCTCCGGTTTGGAGATCCAGGTGGCGATAAAGCAACTCCTATAATACCATCCATCAATGTGAATGATTCACCTTGAAGCTGTAACACAAAATAGTACATTTTAGTGTAAGTACACTCGAAGTATTGTTTACAAATATACATCAAGAGAATCAAAATAGTAACTCTCTTTTAGAACAAATACAATTTTTACTTTCTCTTGCCCTATGTGAATAATATATAGGGTGATTCAAAACTATACAGCAATCTCTTGGGATCTCATTCTATAGCTAAAAATAAGAAAAAAAGTTCTTATAAACATAAGCCTAAAAACGCTTAGTTAGCGAGTTACAGCTAGCGAAAAATTTCACCAGAACTCTGTACCCTCGGTGAACTAAGAGAGTATCAAAATGTTAAAGCTAGTTACAAAGATACAAATACGATTGTTTCTTATGTTTTATAATCTGAGAAATTGAATAAAATTGGTTCCAGAGCTGTAAATGCAATACTTTCAGAGATATCTTACATAAAACACAAGAATTGGTGCAAAGAAATGACGAATTTTTGTGTTTAACGTAAGATTACTTCCATATATGGTAAATAAAGGTGTATTTTTTCTTAAATAAATTTGTAGAAAATTTAATTCTGAAAAGATTTATGTGAATTACTCAGGAAAAAATGAATAATAGATATTGAAATTTCGCTTTATTAAAAATCAAAACCGACGCACATAAAACGCACATTCTGAACTGCATAAAATATTAACTAATATTTAGGTTGGCAGTAACAGCTGATCATTATCAGCTGTTACTCCTAACGTAATATTTTGTGCCGTTAAGAATGTGCATTTTATGTGCGTCGGTTTTGATTTTTAATAAAGCGAAATTTCAATATCTATTATTCATTTTTTCCTGAGTAATTCACAAGAATTTTTTCAGATTAAATTTTCTACAAATTTATTTAAGGAAAAATACACCTTTATTTACCATTTATGGAAGTAATCTTACGTTAAACACAAAAATGTGTTATTTCTTTGCACCAATTCTTGTGTTTTATGTAAGATATCTCTGAAAGAATTGCATTTACAGCTCTGGAACCAATTTTATTCAATTTCTCAGATTAAAAAACATAAGAAACAATCGTATTTGTATCTTTGTAACAAGCTTTAACATTTTTATACTGTCTTAGTTCACCGAGGGTACAGAGTTCTAGGTGAAATTTTTTGCTAGCCGTAACTCGCTAACTAAGCGTTTTCAGGCATACATTTATATGAACTTTTTTTCTTATTTTTAGCTATAGAATGAGATCCCAAGAGATTTCCGTCTAATTTTGAATCACCCTGTATACATAGAAGGAAAGTATTGTTTCATGTCGATTTTTACAAATGGAGTTTTCACCCGATATACACGTTTTCAGACCCCCTGAACCCAAAAAACATGTTTTTAGCAATTGGTCTGTGTGTGCGTGCGTGCGCGCGCGCACGCACGTGTGTGTGTGTGTGTGTGTGTGTGTGTGTGAGTGTGTGTGTGTGTGTGTGAACAGAATATCTCAAGAACGGAACATCGTACAAACTTGAAACTTGAAACTTAAGTTAGATTCTACTACAGAACCCGACACAAACATTTTCATCAAAATTGGTCAACCAAAAGTAATAGCCTACTTTATTCCTGTATTTTTAATTTTTTTGCGATTTTCTTAAAAACGGGTCATACGATTTTGTTAAAAATCGTCTCATACTAAATTTCTTATTCTTTACAAGATGGGTAGGCGCCATGTCTGCTGAAATTCTTGGAGAGGCTGTTTCACGTAAAAAAGTGTTTTTTTTAAGACTGCGGCTTTAATATGCAATTTAGCGCAAAAAGGTATATAATAAAACTGTAGAGAATTTAATATTCTACAACTTTCATTTAAAACATTTTTTTGTATAACGCTTAGTTTAGCGGTAATTAGCAATTTTCTGTTTTTTTCTCACGAAAACATGTGAAAAATCTATTTTTTTTAAGATTTCGGCCTTAAATCCTAATTTTTTTATTGTGTCATTTTTATTGCTATTTTTTTTTTGTGTCATTTTACGACAAAAGTGTATGTTATAAAATTTATAGGAAATAAAAAGATCTACAACTTTTATTTAAAGCATTTTTTTCTACAGAGCCTAGTTTAGCGTGAAAGAGGAATTTTCCGTATTTTTAAGCCAAACTGAGGTCGATTTTCATTTTGCGTCTTTCACTCATGATTAAAATAAGGTTATGTTTTTTGAGGTTAGTTTTTTGTTTATTTCTAATGTTTTATTACTAATGTTAGGTTATATTGTTCATTGCTTACATCGGCAAAAGAAAATCGTGTGAATGTTTCACACCAAATCTTTTTTTAAGTAATGCGCATACTCAGTGACGTCACTATTTGTAGACAGTAGGAGAAACTAAAGGAAGGATAGACTTTATGTGAGTGAAAGAACCTTCTTCTTTCTTATGAAGCCAAAAAGCTGACAGACTAATTAACATTTTCGACAGATTCCGTGACTGACATCATAATATACAGTAATAAAAATACATAAAATACTTTGTTTATTACTTTCTCTTGCCTATATGAATATATAGGATGGAAAGTAGTGTTTTATTTCGATTTTAATAATTCCACTCTTCACCGGATCTACGCGTAAACAGACCCCCTCAACCCACACAAACATGTTTTTAGCGATTGGTCTGAGTGTGTGTGTGTGTGTGTGTGTGTGTGTGTGTGTGTGTGTGTGCGTGTGTGTGTGTGTGTGTGTGTGTGTGTACAGAATATCTCATGAACGGAACATCGTACGAACTTAAAACTTAAGTTACATACCATTACCGGATCCAACACGAACATTTTCATCAAAATCGGTCAACCGGAAGTAGTAGTTTATTCGTGTCATTTTTCACTTTTTTGCGATTTTCTCAAAAACTGGTCCTTCAATTGTTTTTCAAATCGCCTCGTTTACTAAATTTTTTATGCTTTACAAGTTAGAGTAGGCGCCATGTTTGCTGAAATTCTTGGTCAGGCTGTTTTCACGTAAAAACATTGTGTTTTCAAGATCGCGGCTTTAATATGCATTTTAGCGCAGAAATTTATATAATAAAAGTTGTAGAGAATTTGAAATCCTACAACTTTTATATAAAACTTTTTTTTTATATAACGTTCAGTTTAGCGGTAATTAGCAATTTTTTTTCTCACGAAAACGTGTGAAAAATCTATTTTTTTAAAGATTTCGGCCTTAGAATGCATTTTGCGACAAAAGTGTATATAATAAAATTTATAGAAAATTAAGAGATCTACAACTTTTGTAGGAGCAAACTAAAGGTGGGTAGACTTTGCATGTGTGAAACAACATTAAGTTACTTTTGAAGCTAAAAAGCTGAAAGACCAATTAATATTCTCGACAGATTCTGTAACTGACATAATAAACAGCAATAAAAATACATAAAATACATTATTAATACTTTGTTTATTTTTATTATACGTGGAAACGTGTTATAAATGTAATATATCTATTAGGCCCTATCTATTATCTATTCACAACAAAAACATTTTTATCTATTTTACTGTAATTTAAAAATCCTTTCAAATGAAACTATGATAATATTTTCTATTTAATTCAATAAATTTTTTGGCTGGGGGCTATATTTCTAAATTAAATGATATGAAAGTTTTTTTATCATGTTTATTATATAGGTATCAGACAAACTAATGTCCCATAGCCGAGCGAGTGAGAGGGAGATATGTGGCATAACTATGCATGCGCTCAAAAGGTCTTTACCGTTATAATCCAAATCTGAAAACATACTACAGTCGTTATCTTGTTTGTTAGTTTAAAACGCTTGCTCACAACAATGAGTAAAATTATACGACAATGTTATTATTGTGTTGGCGCGTATGGGTTGTGCGAGTGAGAGCGTTATGCATTCTCTCACTCCCACGGCTAGGGGACTTCATTTCATCTGAATACTGTACTTTGTTTATTTTTATTATACGTAGAAACGTGTTATAAATGTAATACATCCATTAGGCTCTATCTATTATCTATTCACAACAAAACATTTTTATCTATTTTACTGCAATTTAAAAATCCTTTCAAATAAAACTATGATAATACCGAGTGACTTTTTAGTCCTGTTACCCAATTGTTAATGTCTGGTAATTTTTTTTTAAGAAAGGGATATTTTGTTTTGTGACACAAAGTTTGTAGCCCTACTCAACCGGTATAGATATGACAGTTTGAGTTGATTCTCCTTGAGTTGCGTAAAATTTTGTGCTGTTTCCAGTTGTGTTACGAACAGAATGTCTTTTACCCTAGAACAACGGGTTTTCATTCTTGAACAATATTTTGCTACAAAATCGTATGCGAGTGTAAAAGAATCATTTCAAATTAAATTTTTTCGTGTTCCTCCACTCTATTCTAGGCTAACTAACTGATTTTTAGAGGCAGGTATTGTTTGCAGCAGAAAACGTAGTGGTCGACCAACTCTCTTGACAGATGACGTTAAGAGAATGTGAAAACAAGATTGCTCAATTCTCCATGGAAAAGTTTACAAAAACTTTCCTCGCATGTTGATTTGTCATGTTCGAGTGCTCAGAAAGCTGCTAAAAAATTGAAATTGTATCCGTATCACATACGATTAGTTCTACAGCTTCAGCCTCCAGATTTAAACAAGAGATTGTTTTAAAAGACATTCTGTTCGTAGCACGACCGGAAATGGCACAAAATTTTACACAGCTCAAGGAGAATCAACTTACACTGCCATATCCATACTGGTTGAGTAGAGCTACCAACTTAGTGTCACAAAACAAAATTTATTTTTTTAGAAAAATATTACCGGACATTAACAATTGGGTAACAGGACTAAAAAATCACTCTGTATTTTCTATTTAATTCAATAACTTTTTTGGCTGGGGGCTATATTTCTACATTAAATGATATGAAAGTTTTTTTTAACATGTTTATTATATACGTACGTTAGTTTGCACTTCTTTCTTAATACATAAAATTTTACATTATTGTAATAAAACAATAAATGTAGTTCAATTCAATGTAGTAGGCTATAATATTAATTTTTTTAATGATAATAATAAAATTTTATTTCATCTTGTGTTTCTTTGTTAAGTCATTTAATTAAAATGTTTTTAACAATGCATTATGGGCGTCTTATCTTAAAACTACAATAAAAATCTGGTGTGAAACACTCACACAACTTTCTCTTGCCATGCAAATGATTAATAATAAACCTAACATTATTAATAAAATATTAGAAATAAACAAAAACTAACCTCAAAAACATAACCTTATTTTAATCACGAGTGAATGACGCAAAATGACAATCGAACTCAGTTTGGCTTAAAAATACGGAAAATCACGCTTTCACGCTAAACTAGGCTCTGTAGAGAAAAATGCTCTAAACAAAAGTTGTAGATCTTTTAATTTTCTATAAATTTAATTATATACACTTTTGTCGTAAAATGCATACTAAGACCGAAATGTTAAAAAAAATCGATTTTTCTCACGTTTTCGTGAGAAAAAAAACAGAAAATCGCAAATTACCGCTAAACTAAGCGTTATACAAAAAAATGTTTGAAACAGAAGTTGTAGGTTTTTAAATTTTCTACAACTTTTATTATATAAATTTTTGCGCTGAAATTTATATTAAAGCCGTAATCTTAAAAAAACAACGTTTTTACGTGAAAACAGCCTCACCGAGAATTTCAGCAAACATGGCGCCTACCCTATCTTGTAGAGAATAAAAAATTGAGTAAAATAGGCGATTTTAAAAAAAATCGTAGGACCAGTTTTTGAGAAAATCGCAAAAAAGTGAAAAATTATACGAATAAACTACTACTTCCGGTTGACCGATTTTGATGAAAATGTTCGTGTCGCGTCCGGTAGTGGTATGTAACTTAAGTTTCAAGTTTGAAGTTCGTACGATGTTCCGTTCTTGAGATATTCTGTTCACACACACACACACACACAGACACACACACACACACACACACATACACACACACACACACACACACAGACACACACACAGACCAATCGCTAAAAACATGTTTTTTGGGTTCAGGGGGTCTGAAAACGTATAGATCCGGTGAAAACTCGATTTCGAAAAATCGACATGAAAACAATACTTTCCTTCCTATATATTCATATAGGCAAGAGAAAGTAAAAATAAAGGTGTTTTTTGTTTTTATTAGTATAAATTTACAATTTGTGCAGCTGTGGATAACCAGTAAATATTTTTATAATACTTTCTCTTGCTCTATAAGAATATATATGAAACGAAAGCATTTTCATGTCAATTTTTCACCGGAAATACACGTTTTCATGCCTCCTTAACCCAAAAATGTGGTGTTTTTAGCGATTGGTCCGTGTGTCTGTGTGTGAATAAAATATCTTTGAAATCATCATACGAATTTGAAATTTGGAACTTAATTTAGGTACCACTAGGGAATCCAGCACGAACATTTTCATAAAAATCGATCAACCGGAAGTACTAGTTCACTCGTGGAATTTTTCACTTTTTTGCAATTTTCTCGTAAAGAGCACTAACATTTTTTTAAATCGTCTCATTTGCTGACCTTTGTATGCTGTGAAATTCTTTGGGGTGGGGGGGGGGGCTTGTGCCCTCACGGTAATTTATATATTTTTTAAAATTACGACCTTAATATGTATTTTAGGGCAAAAGTGTAAATAAATAAATAAATAATTTCAAGCTTTTTTTTGTTTAAAACGTTTAGTTTAGCGTCATTTAGTGATTTTACGTATTTTTAAGTTGTACCGAGGTTGATTTACATTTTGCGTCATTCACTCATGATTAACATAAGCTTATGTATTTCATTTTACATTATTTACATCGGCAAGAAAAAGTCGTGTGATTGTTTCACACCAGGTTTTTTTTTTTTTAATTCCTAATATGTGTACGTTGTAATCTGTTCAATTGAGAACAATAAGCAATCCCATGACCCAATGAGATGAGGATGATGTGTATGACGTGCAAATGAGGTGTAGTCTTGTACAGACCCAGGCCGACCATTCCTGAGAGAGTATGGTTAATTGAACCCCAACCATGGAAGTACACCGGTAACCATTGTCTAGTATTCAAATCCGTGTAAAAATAACTACCTTTATACTCGGATTTAAACCAGGAACCTTCGTCTCCGAAAATCAGCTGTTAAACAGCTGATTTTGGCGACGCTTTACCTCTAGACCAACCCGGTGGGTCTTATGATAACTTAATGAAATTTTTTTTAATTTAATGTTTCTTTGTAAGGTCGTTTTAAGTCGCATCAACAGCTGGCTTATTAGCGACTACGGTGGGTTTTAACTTGTGAAAATTTTCTGACTCTACACGGGAATCGAACTCGGGACCTCCGAGTTGTAGGGTAGCGCGCTATTACTACTCTACAGAGGTGGTAAATTAATTTTATTTATGTGAAATATTATTAGGGTAATTTTTTTTTTTAACAGTATAGTATTTCTTTTGCAATCAGTTAATAAATATAATAACTTTAAGCAAATATGAGAAAATCTGAGTAATGTCCTTAGAATTAAAACACAAACGACACTCAGTAGTGTGTTTGAAAAAGACCAAACTGTGAGGAAACAAAAAATATATCTATACAAAATCAAACTTGATGAACCGTGAATCAACATCCCGAAACACAAAGTGTTGAAGTTGGAGATGACAATGACGATGGTAGAGATGAAAACGACGCCAATTATGAGATGCCGATGACTAGGAGTCGAAGTAGAAAAGATAAAAAAAATTAAATGACTAAAAAAATCGTAGAGGTAAGTCCAATGGTTTAAAGCGTTTCAGTCTGTGAGTATCTTCGCTGTTGTCAAGGAGGCTAATCGCTAATGGATTCTGATGGTCTTCTAGTTTTTGTAAATGTTTTAGGGTAATGAACTTACTGAATATGTACCGTGGTTTGGTTTGGTCACCCACGGTTAAACTTAGGTTATATTTTTCATTATTTACATTGGCAAGAGAAAGTCGTGTGAGTGTTTGAAACCAGATTTTTTTTTTATATCCTAATACATTTTTTTTAACGTTTCTTTGTAAGGTAGTTTAAAGTCGCACCAACAGCTGGATTGTTAGCGACTACGGTGGGTTTTAACTTGTGAAAATTTTTAGACGCCACCCGGGAATCGAACTCGGAACCTCCGAGTTGTAGGGTAGTGCGTTATTACTACTCTACAGAGGTGGGAAATTAATTTTATTTATGTGAAATATTATTAGGGTAATTAACTTACCGAATATGTACCGTGGTTTGGATCTGGGAACATAAGCGGGTGACTGATACGCCAAGCTGAATCTCTCCTTGAATCGTAGACAACTAGAGCTGGGTTGGTTGTATCAGTCATGTAAATGAAAGCGTTGTCACATCCTCCGTACCCTCCTGTTCCGTCATCATTTTGATCATCAATTGCAAAATTTGTCAGTAATGAATTTCTTCTCAATACTTCTGGAGGAAAAGTAATACTTCGAATCTGAAATTATAAAAAAAAAACAATTTTTAAATCATTGTAACACTGTATAACAGTATTATAAACGTTATCTACCTCGTGTATTTAAATATATTGTCACCGGATGGTGTTATTAAGTGGCAAACCTTATATGTTTGGTGGCCCTGAAAAGGGCCGTTTAAGCGGTGGTCGTCTTGGAGAGGCGTCGGTCGTAGTCATCGTGGCGGTCGAGGAGCTGGGCGACACGGCGTGTCGTCGTCCAGCGGAGACATCATCTTCTTCCCTCCCAGTAGTGCTTTGATGGCTGCTTCTTTGGGTCCGGTGGGCGTAAGGCTCGGTCGAGGGACCGCTGTGGGCATCACTCGTGTCACCGGGCGATGACAGTCCGGTCGACGGCTTACGGTGACGGGTCGGCGAGCGGAAGCATCATCTTCTCTCTTGCGGGGTCGTCGATTAGTCTCACTGGAGTCCGGCAGCCTTGTGCCGTGGTGGACGTCTCGTCGATGCTGTAGGCTGGTGGAAGTGAATCTCTCTGTATCTGGATCGGAATTGAATCTCTCGGCTCAGCGTAGCGCTCTTTATATAGTTGCCGAGAGCGCTGTCGTAGAGGGCAGCTACTGGGTCGGCCTTGATGACAAAGGCCTCTGTCGGTGCGCAGCCGAAAGATTTATCGGTGCGCCGACAAAGACCGGAAGAAGTATTGAAGGCCGGCAACACAGTAAATGATTAATTTGAAGGGGTGGCGGTGACAATATTTAAGATAAAATAATTTAAATTATATTGTAATACCTAAGCATAGGTAAAATACTTTTTTTAAAAATTGCGTTTGTCTATTATTGACTTATTTTACACCATTCTCTTCAGAATTAAATTCTCTACAAGTTTTGTATTAGAATTTCTTGTGTTTATTATCCATTTAACAAAGTTAATCTGCTTCAAACCTAAAAGAAACTTGTTTTTCGGGACCAAGTTTTGCGTATTTCATCAGATATCTTAAAAATTACTGCAGCTACAGGTGTGAAACATTTTTTGTTCAATTTTTCTGTTCGTTTTACATACGATACGGTAAAATTTATGCCTAATTTAACGCCCAACAAATATCTGTAGGGCTTCGTTTCAACGGGGTAACTGAAATTCTGACGAATCTTTCACCCTGTATAACTCGGTAACGAATGATTTTCGGACCTATGTTAATTTGAACTTTTTTTCTTCTTTTGTTGTAGGGAATCACGCCCTGAATTCTTGTAACTTTTTCAGAACGCCCTGTATAATGTATATTATTTTACTTGAAAATAAAGTTCTTTTATTTATTTATTTATTTATTTACTGAAATATTTATCAAGTAATTGTATATTCCAATTAATTTCTTAAAGGATTATTTTTAAAACTTTCGGTTTGTGAATCTTGGTTGGTATACAATCACAAATTAGTGACGAAGGGTTGAACCTTTGATTAAGTGTTACAATAATACAGGGTGATTTTTTAGTCCTGTTACCCAATTGTTAATGTCTGGTAATATTTTTCTAAAAAAAAATAAATTTTGTTTTGTGACACTTAGTTGGTAGCCCTACTCAACCAGTATGGATATGGCAGTGTGAGTTGATTCTCCTTGAGCTGTGTAAAATTTTGTGCCATTTCCGGTCGTGCTACGAACAGAATGTCTTTTATCCTAAAACAATCTCTTGTTTAAATCTGAAGGCTGAAGCTCTAGAACTAATCGTATGTGATACGGATACAATTTCAATTTTTTAGCAGCTTTCTGAGCACTCGAACATGACAAATCAACATGCGAGGAAAGGTTTTGTAAACTTTTCCATGGAGAATTGAGCAATCTTGTTTTCACATTCTCTTAACGTCATCTGTCAAGAGAGTTGGTCGACCACTACGTTTTCTGCTGCAAACAATACCTGCCTCTAAAAATCAGTTGGTTAGCCTAGAAATTGACTAGAATAGAGTGGAGGAACACGAAAAAATTTAATTTGAAATGATTCTTTTACACTCGCATACGATTTTGTAGCAAAATATTGTTCAAGAATGAAAACCCGTTGTTCTAGGGTAAAAGACATTCTGTTCGTAACACAACTGGAAACAGCACAAAATTTTACGCAACTCAAGGAGAATCAACTCAAACTGTCGTATCTATACCGGTTGAGTAGGGCTACCAACTTTGTGTCACAAAACAAAATATCCCTTTCTAAGAAAAAATTATCAGACATTAACAATTGGGTAACAGGACTAAAAAATCACCCTGTATTAGATTAGTATTGTAACAGAAACGACTAGATGTTCACGAAGGTTCCAGAAATCCATTCATAAAATAGTATAGAGTGTGAAATAATAGTAACAACAAGAGAGAGTAATAAAGACGGAAATAACAATACACAATAAGATCAGTTTTGTAAATGACAGTTGTAACCATAAAAGTGTGTCTATTCATTCATAAGGGTTGTAATAACTATCATAAAGTTTAGGTATTGTGTACAGCTATTATTATGAGGGAGGCAGGTTGTTTACGTTTTCTATTTACAAAAGACTTTTTGTTGACCTATTAACAAGATTTTTCTAGCATTCATAAATAAAGAGTTATTTTTGTACTTGAGTAGATTTCTCTACTTTGTTCTGGAATGATCTTTGTGAATGATTATAAAAGGAGACCCCCGAGCGCGGTCCAGTCAGTATTCGTGTGATCTTTGCCGAGAGATTATCGGGGTGTGTATTTACAGGTTATACACCCGAGTATTTTAGTGATCCAAGATTGTTATACTGCCTTTGTTGTGTGCGTATTGTGTAAAGCCTTTTTGTTAGTGTATTGTAAAGTTAATGTGAATTAAATTTCTATGTTTTGTATGTCAGTGTAAGCTATAAAAGTGATTGTAAGTTATTTATTGTTTATTATCTAGTTTAAGTGAATTATTAAATCATTTATTGTGTTATTTAATTATAATTAGTTTAATCATTTATTTTGTAATCTTTTAGTCTAATAAATATTTGTAATTTGTAAACTTTAGCGTATTAATTATTTAATAACCTAGATCCCGAAACGGACCTTAGCAATAAGTGTCACTATATTGTACGTTTATCAATACAATTTTTATCTGGATTGTTTTTAATAAGAAAATTTTGACTTACCAATGTGTCGCTTCTCATGTCGAATATGAGTAATTTTGGTGGACATGCGACGTAGAAGTCAGCCAAACTGTCAAGAACACCGCTGTCCAATACCCACAGCCGATTGCATCTATCCGCTCTCACCCTGAATACGTTCATGATACCTGTGCAGTTATATCCCGGCTGTCTCGCTTTACCAGAAGCCACATCTATGTGCCAATCCCAGCTAGGATAAGCCTGGAATGAACCACAAAAATACACCAAAAATGTTATCCATTTATTTGTCATGTGTCAAATAAAAAAATAAATATAAATTATATATTATATAATAATAATAATAATAATAATAATAATAATAATAATAATAATAATAATAATAATAATAATAATAATACTAATAATAATAATATATAATAATATTACATATATATAATTTGTTGTTAAGGTCAACAGCCAAAAGGCTGGTTTGAACCTGTAGAGGTTTTACTAAGTAAAAACGAGGAGTAAGGTGGTTTACCACTGCCTTCCTCACTGAGTAGAAAGAGTATGCTTATCAGCATGCCAGGCCCTCCGAAAAGCACTCACTTTCCACCCTGCAAATGACACCTTCACTTCATTCACCACAGGGTCTGGCTGCATAGTGAAATTCATTACTCTCAGAAAAGATAACTCTGACTAGTGTCTTTTACACCTCTACCTCTCCTGTTCTTAAATAGTTCAGTCATATAAGTGGCTGACTAGGTGATAAGAAACAGAACTATTTTTTTTAGCCCTGGACAAAACAGATAGAGTGCATTAAAATAACACTCCACCTGTCTGTTATGGGCATTATATATAATTAATAATAATAATAATTACATAGTAATAATAATATTTAAATAATAATATAATACAGGGTGATTCACGAAGATATGCAGAAACTTTGGGAGCCCATTGTACATGTAAAAATAATGAAAAAAGTTTATATAAACATGGGTCCGGAAATGCTTCGTTACCGAGTTACGGCTAGCGAAAGATTTCCCCCGGATTTCAGCTCACCAGGTGAAATGAGGTCTTCCTGGAATTCTGCTAAGGTAGATTAAGGGGCGAATATAATCGTTTCTTATGGTTTTTGACCTGATAAATTGAATAAAACAGGTCCCAGAACTGTAAGTTAAATAGTTTTTGAGAAAACCAGTGTCAAATGCAAAAAATGGAGTGAAAAAAACACATTTTTTCATCTTAGTTTTTCCGGTTAATTTTACTCTGTACTGTTATGAATGAAAATTAATTTAATCAAACATCTATTCGCTTTCTGTGTACGTAATTTACACCGGTTTGTTCAGAATAAAATTTTCTACATGTTTTATTTAAAAATTTTAACTGTTTCTTGGTGAAATAACAAAGTTATTTTTGCCCGAAGATGAAAAAATGTGTTTTTCACTCCATTTTTTGCATTTGACACTGGTTTTCTTAAAAGCTATTTAACTTACAGTTCTGGGACTTGTTTTATTTAATTTATCAGATAAAAAACCATAAGAAATGATTGAATTCGCCCCTTAATATACCTTAGCAGAATTCCAGGAAGACCTCATTTCACCTGGTGAGCTGAAATCCGGGTGAAATCTTTCGCTAGCCGTAACTCGGTAACGAAGCATTTCCGGACCCATGTTTATATAAACTTTTTTCATTATTTTTACATGTACAATGGGCTCCCAAAGTTTCTGCTTATCTTCGTGAATCACTCTGTATAATAATAATAATAATTATAATTACATAGGCCTAATTATATTATTATAATTATATGTATTATTATTATATTTTATTATAGAATATCCATTTTTACTTTCTCTTGTCTATATGAATATATAGGAAGGAAAGTATTGTTTTCATGTCGATTTTAACAAATACACTCTTCACCGGATCTACACGTAAATAGACCCTCTCAACTCACACAAACATGTTTTTAGCGATTGGTCTCTCTCTCTCTCTCTCCCTTTTTTTGTGTGTGTGTATGTGTGCGCGCGCGCACACACATACACATACACATATATAGTGTGTGTGTGAACAGAATATTTCAAGAACGACACATCGTACAAACTTGAAACTTGAGAAACTTAAGTTACATACTACTACCGGACCCGACACGAAGATTTTCATCAAACTCGGTCAACCAAAGTAGTAGTTTATTCGTGTAATTTTTCACCTTTTTTGCTTTTTTCTTAAAATTGGTCCTACGATTTTTTTTAAATCGCCTTGCTTACTAAATTTTTTATGCTCTACAAGTTAGGGTATGCGCCATGTTTGCTAAAATTCTTGGTGAGGGTGTTTTTACGTAAAAAAATTGTTTTAAGATTACGGATTTAATATGCATTTTAGCGCAAAAATTTATATAAAAATGTAGAGAATTTAAAATCCTACAACTTTTATTTAAACATTTTTTTGTATAACGCTTAGTTTAGCGGTAATCAGCGATTTTCTGTTTTTTTCTTACGAAAACGTGTGAAAAATCTTCTTTTTTTTAAAGATTTCGGCATTAGTATGCTTTTTACGACAAAAGTGTAATTATAAATTAAATTTTATAGGAAATTAAAAGATCTACAACTTTTATTTAGAGCATTTTTTGTACAGTGCCTAGTTTAGCGTGAAAGAGTGATTTTCCGTATTTTTAAGACAAACTGAGGTCGTTTTTCATTTTGCGTTTTTCAGTCATGATTAAAATAAGATTATGTTTTTTGAGGTTAGTTTTTTGTTTATTTCTAATGTTTCAATTTCTAATATTGTTCATTATTTGCATTGGCAAGAGAAAGTTGTGTGCCTTTCACACCAGATTTTTTTTTTAGCTTTTATTTGTTATCGGGAACTGTACATTATTGACAACTACCCAATTTGATCACTGCTTTGCTGTATTATTTGACGTGAATTATGCGTGAGTTTGAACAGGGACCCTCAGTAGAGTTTTTTCACGGATGGCTGTCAACTGGACACCATACAAAGTCGCTTTAAGACGTGTTTTTAAGACTTTTAGACGTCTTATTGGTTTGTTTGGGAGAGTCTGCGGAGAGCCAGATTTCAGATCAATGGGTTATGGTGGTTCACGAGTTTCTTCCTGAATCCTGAATCCTGGTTGAGAGGGCTGAGAAGCCCTATGAAGGCGATATCGTGTTAAGGAACACCTGGTTGCTCGGGGAACAATTTTACCGAATAATTGCAACCTCATGAAATTTAGGGGGAATTTTATAGTTTAAAATTAGGAAATAGGATTCTGGCTCTTGCGGGATTGGGACTGGGACTTCAAAGGAGTTAATGTATTTTAAGAAGTTACTCGTGGATGAAAATTTATATTAAGGGACAAGTGGGTTTAAGAGCGGCTCTTTTCTTTTATTTTGTTTTTCAGTGGCCTTTTTCAGTTATGTGGGAGTTTTATTGTCTTGGGGAGGGAAAGGCACGCACCGTACTTAACGTGGACAAATGGTACAATTTTAGGTAGGAGTTAGTTTATGATTTTAGGGGAGACGGAAAGGGTAGAGTTTGGCATAATCACCGGCCTTTTATTTTCTAAGTGTTTAATAATTTAAAATGGCGGCTCTTTTCACCGTAGTGGAGTGATTATGCATAGGAACATGGGGAGAACTACCAACTGGGGGGCATGAGTCATACAAGTAGATGAAGGGGCATGGGTATATAAGAGGAATACAGGGCGGAATAAAACTGTGGCAACTCTAAATTTTGATAAGTGGGTCATACTGGGTCATATTTTGATAAGTGGGTTTCTTCCTAAATTTTGAATAAATTTAACGACAACATTGTGAACAAAACATAAAACTAATCTTGACTGAACTGAGCATTAATATATTGAAATTTGAAGTTATTGTGTCATTTAACAAACTAAATCCGTAAAAGAACCCGGATTAAACTATTGACTCGGTTGCACTTATAATTATAATATTTTGAATAGTTTCAGGATATTATTTCGGTAAGTGAATAAATTTGGTAAACATGCATTTCTACATTCAAGGTTACTAAAATTGAAGGTTATCTTTATGTTTCAATAAAATTTATAATGACGTCACATTTACTCTCTGTATTAAAGTTATAAATTAGATTATAAAATAACTACGTCACAAAATTAATGACTTCTCAAAGTCGAATGTGCTTTGAATTTACTGAACGTTTTATGATGTAATAAATTAATATCAGACATTTGGTTTCTTATTTAGTTCTATTTCATATATTGAACTAATATAATAATTTCACCAACCTTCTTTTTAAACTGCATCACCTTTATTTTTATTCTTACTTACACGTGTTTCGGTGGATCCACCATCATCAGAGTAAATAAAAAAATTGAAACCAAAAAATTTTACCTCACTTTGATGGTTGGGGTTCAATTAACCATACTCTCTCAGGAATGGTCTGCCTGGGTCTGTACAAGACTACATCTCATTTACACGTCATACACATCATCTTGATCTCATTGGGTCATGGGGTTGCTTATTGTTCTGAATTGAACAGATTGCAACTTACACAAATTAGGGATTACAAAAAACACCTTATTTAAAATTTACAGAAGATGTACGTATCATCTTCTGTAAATTTTAAATAAGTAAAATTTTAAATAAGTAAACTAAAATTTTTTAGTTTTAATTTTTTTTATTTACTCTGATGTTGGTGGATCCACCGAAACACGTGTAAGTAAGAATAAAAAAAATCTGGTGTGAAACACTCACACAACTTTCTCTTGGCAATGCAAATAATTAACAATAAACCTAATAATAATAATAAAAAATTAGAAATAAACAAAAAACTAACCTCAAAAACATGAGTGAACGACGCAAATTGAAATCGACCTCAAGTTTGGCTTAAAAATACGGAAAATCACTCTTTCACGCTAAACTAGGCTCTGTAGAGGAAAAAGTTGTAGATCTTTTAATTTTCTACGAATTTGATTATATACACTTTTGTCGTAAAATGCATACTAAGGTCGAAATCTTTAAAAAATCGACTTTTCACACGTTTTCGTGAGAAAAAAACAGAAAATTGCTAATTACCACTAAACTAAGCGTTATAAAAAAAAATGTTTGAAATAAAAGTTGTAGAACGTTAAATTTTCTACATTGTTTGTTATATAAATTTTTGCGCTAAAATGCATATTGAAGCCGTAATCTTAAAAAAACAACGTTTTTATGTAAAAACACCCTCACCAAGAATTTCAGCAAACATGGCGCCTACCTTATCTTGTAGAGCATAAAAAAATTAGTAAACCAGGCAATTTTTAAAAAAATCTTAGGACCAGTTTTTGAAAAAATCGCAAAAAAGTGAAAAATTACACGAATAAACTACTACTTCCGGTTGACCGATTTTGATGAAAATGTTCGTGTCCGGTCCTGTAGTGGTATGTAACTTAGGTTTCAAGTTCAAGTTCGTACGATGTTCCGTTCTTGAGATATTCTGTTCACACACACACACACACACACACACACACACACACACACACACACACACACACACACACACACACAGACCAATCGCTAAAAACATGTTTTTTTGGGTTCAAGGGTCTGAAAACGTACAGATCCGATGAAAACTCGATTTCTAAAAATCGACATGAAAACAACACTTTCCTACTATTGCCTACAGTCCAGCCTCTCTTAGTTTGCTCCTAATGTAAACAAACAATGACATCACTGAGCATGCTCATTAAATCAAAATGTGTACACGCTGATTAAAAAGTAACAACAAAATACTTTCAAAAGTATTTAAATACAAAATACTTTTAAAAGTATTTTTATAAATGAATTTGTTAGGCCTACATCATATCATGACTGATGCAGTGCCGGATTTACCTCTGGCGGGGCCCCAAGCAGCAGAAAAATTTTGAGGCCCCGTTCCAAAATTTACCCCCCCCCCCCCACTAAGTTTATAAAAATGAAAAAATTAGTAAAAGAACTTTTAAAATGGAATATAATTTTATTTTCACTTAAAGTAAATTACAACTTTTTTCTACATTTTTGTGTTGCAAAGTTCTCAATCCCATCATCAAAATTTAGTTGTTGCAATTTTTCTTTTTCAATGAAAAGTAAACTCAAATCACTTACTTTTTCTTGACACATCGATGACCGTAAATAATTTTTTACACGTTTTAATGCGCTGAAAGACCTTTCCCCGCTACAATTTGTTACCGGCAATGTCAAAAACAGTCTAATGAGACACTCTACATTTGGAAACGACGAAAACAATTCATTTTTAAAAATAATTTGATACAAATTAACAAAGGTCATTTTCGAATCATTTCCGTACACTTGTTTAACATAAACGTGAAAATTTTGTATTTCGGTTACTATGTTCATGTTAACATCGTTCGGATAGTCTACGATCAAATTCTCAACGCTTTTTGTTATTTCGTCATTTGTTGCGTTCAAATCGACTAAAAAAGAAAATCCAAAACTGTGCACCAAAATCACAATAACTGAACAGGTCTGAACTGGTAGGACTATGAAACCCCCCACCTTAAATTCTAGTACTTCTAGTAATTCTAGTAGTAACAAAAATGGCCGCCTGTACAAATTACATGGGTTAGTAGCGCCATCTGCGCTCGCAAGGAATTGGTTTAGATCTACACAAGAATGTAACTCTAATTATAAAACAACGTCTTTTAAAGTTTTAAAAACGTTTGAAAAAAAATAGAATATTTTTTTCACTTCTTATCTTTTTCATTTTTCAATTTTTAATTTTTTCAATTTTTTACTTTCATCGGGGGCCCCTGTAGAAGCGGGGCCCCAAGCAATTGCTTCCTTTGCTTCCCGGTAAATCCGTCGTTGTTTTTAGTACTTTAAGTACTTATAATTCAAAAATTGGTAACTTAATAGGAATACGAGATCCGTAAAGTGGGAGACTCTAGCGTGCACCCTGTAGTAGGTGGCTTTTGTTTGTTGACAGTAGGAGCTAACTAACAACGGCTCAACTGTATATGCCTATATTCATATAGGCATGAGAACGTAAAGCTGGCCCTAAACGATCAGTCTGATTGATCAAAAGATTGAATAAACAGACTGAAGTGAGGTTCAATCATTTCTTCAGTCGTTTGATCAATACCTTTTAGGAGTGTTGTAGCTGTCTCGTTTCTTTTCCCGGTTTCGTCTGCTACGTTTTTCTACTCGTTTATACGATTTTCTACGTTTTTCGTTTGTACTTTTCATTCGCGGTGTTGTGCTGAAACAATGAGTTCCAACCCGGATTTGTCCTTCCTTTTACTGAGTGTAGCTGATCAACACTGGTTGATCACGGTATAATTCAATCAGCATACTCGTAAATTCGCGTTCTGATAGAGTTTCACCCTTTGCCAAAGAAGAAGAGTTGCGAAGCGTGGGCGACGAGGGGACCGACATCGTTGGTGCCGAGCGCGTGACTGAGAGAAATATTGATCAAAACGCTACTCGACGCTCAGTCGCCCTCTTCAGTCGTTTGTCTAAATCAAAATTTCTATCAATCTCCTTCAGTCATTGACTCAATCGTCAAACACACTTCTAGACGCTCAATCATGACTGTCTCGGTCGATTGATCAAACACTTTTGATCAAAAGATTGATCGTCTAGGGCCACCTTAATAAAGGTGACGCAGTTTAAAAAGAAGGTTAGTGAAATTATTATATTAATTCATTATGTTGTTGTTTAGGTCATCAGCCGAAAGGCTGGTTTGAACCTGTAGAGGTTTTACTAAGTAAAACGAGGAGTGAGGTGGTTTACCATTGCCTTCCTCACTGAGTGGAAAAGTACACTTATCAGCATGCCGGGCCCTCTGAAAAGCACATATTTTCCACTCTGCAAATGACACCTTCACTTCATTCACCACAGGGTCTGGCTCTATAATGAAATTCATTACTTTCAGAGGAGATAACTCTGATTAGTGTCTTTTACACCTCTACCTCTTCTGCTCATATTTTCCACTCTGCAAATGACACCTTCACTTCATTCACCACAGGGTCTGGCTCTATAATGAAATTCATTACTTTCAGAGGAGATAACTCTGATTAGTGTCTTTTACACCTCTACCTCTTCTGCTCATATTTTCCACTCTGCAAATGACACCTTCACTTCATTCACCACAGGGTCTGGCTCTATAATGAAATTCATTACTTTCAGAGGAGATAACTCTGATTAGTGTCTTTTACACCTCTACCTCTTCTGCTCATATTTTCCACTCTGCAAATGACACCTTCACTTCATTCACCACAGGGTCTGGCTCTATAATGAAATTCATTACTTTCAGAGGAGATAACTCTGATTAGTGTCTTTTACACCTCTACCTCTTCTGCTCATATTTTCCACTCTGCAAATGACACCTTCACTTCATTCACCACAGGGTCTGGCTCTATAATGAAATTCATTACTTTCAGAGGAGATAACTCTGATTAGTGTCTTTTACACCTCTACCTCTTCTGCTCTTAAATGATTCAGTCATTCAATTGGCTGACCATGTGATAAGAAACTGAACTATTTATTTTAGCCCTGCAACAAACAGATTGAGTGTAAATAATTTGACACTCCATCTGTCTGTTATGGGCAGTAATTCATTATATGAAATAGAAATAATTTTAAACTGCAGGATGCATTATAAAGATTTATCTTATTTTATTATATTCTGATTCTGCAACTTTTTGAAGTCACCAGCAACTGTTGAAAATGAGGCAATTTTCTCCATAATTATCTTCCACTAGCATGCTCCGTCGCGGTTTTGCACGCAAAAAATGGTGTAATCACAATTTTTTAAAATCTGGTGTGCAACACTCACACGACTTTTTCTTGCCAATGCAAAAATAATGAACAATATAACCTAATATTAGTATTAAAACATCAGAAATAAACAAAAAACAGACTAATCTAAATAATATATACACTTTTGTCGTTAAATGCATACTAAGGCCGAAATCTAAGGCCGAGTGTTGGCAATGGTAAACCACCTAACTCCTCGTTTTACTTAGCAAAACCTTTAGAGTAGTGATTTCCATACCTTTTGTTAACCGCAACCCCTTGTAAATAGAAGAAAACTTCTCTTGCCCCCTTATACAATTTTAAGTTGTAATGAAAAAAGCAAATATTACATACAATTTTTAATTGTTTTTTATAACGTTACTAGTTGCAAGAGATGGGAAATTTAAAAGTAGGCAACGAGAACATACAAGAGATGGGAAATTTAAAAGTAGGCAACGAAAACATACAAGAGATGGGAAATTTAAAAGTAGGCAACGAAAACATACAGGAAGTTGGGGAATTCTGCTATCTAGGGAGTAAAATAACAAAGGATGGTAGAAGCACAAGTGATATCAAAAGTAGAATTGCTCAAGCTAGAAAAGCCTTTGAAATGAAAAACAGCTTACTGACTACAAACATTGATTTACAAATTAGAAAACATTTCTTAAAACATTGTGTTTGGAGTGTAGCATTATACGGGAGTGAAACGTGGGTGATAGGGGCTGTAGAAATAAAGAGGATAGAAGCTTTTGAAATGTGGTGTTATAGGAAAATTTTTAAAGATTAGGTGGGTGGACAAAATAAGTAATTTAGAGGTTCTTAGGCGAGTGGATGAAAAAAGAAGTATATGGAAGCATCTTACCAGAAGAAGAGATAGGCTAGTGGGGCATATCTTAAGACATCTATCAATAATGGAGGGTAATATTGAGGGAGTAAATTGTAGAGGGAGGCAAAGATTAGAATATACAAAGCAAATTACATAAGATGTAGGGTGTTACAGGTATGTAGATATGAAAAGACTTGCACATGATAGAACAGCTTGGAGAACTCCATCAAACCAGTTGAGAGACTAATGACAAAAAAACTAGTTGCAAAATAAATTAAACAAGTAAGTAACATAATTAATCAGTGAGATGGATTACCTTGTTTTTCACAAATTTCCCTGTTCTTGGTTGAGAATTCAAAGTTTGAAAGTGGAAAAAGTAAATAATATAGGGTGATTCAAAAAGAGCGCCGGTTTTGATATATCAAATTAAGAGATTTATTTTATTGAAAAACTGAAAATAAATACATCAACAAGTTCATCTTACCTTCCGATTTCATGTATGAAAAATGATGTCATGCATGTGTCCTCCTCTACTGCGCTGGCACGCATCAACTCTGTCCATGAAATTGGATATTACTGCACGACAAGTTTCGACTATGTGGGACAAGTTTCCGTATGTGGGGTTTTCTAAACCCCACATACGGCAGTTCTGTTTATTAACAAAACCGTTTAAGTGGAAGTGCTCCTCATCACTGAAAATTATTTTGTTTGCGAAGGTGTCATCATCCTGCCGTTTTCTCAATACCCAGTCAACAAACTGTCGTCTCTTCTGGTGGTCTGCCACTTTCAAATGTAGCGTCAACTGAATTTTATACGGGTGATATTGGAGATCGTACCGAAGAATTCTCCGTACAGAAGAACATCTTAAACCCAATTGTTGAGAACGGCGACGTATTGATTTTGCTGGGCTAACAGCCACACTGTTAGAACCAACGCAACGTTCTGCTCAGTTCGGCCAGAACGACGACGTCCAGAACTTTTAAGGTCGACTGTTGAACCCGTCTCAAAAAGCTTTTTCATGAGCCTGCGAACTGTTGATTCATTCGGTGCTTCATTACGTCCTAGAGTACCGCGAAGTCGCCTGACAGTACCCGCATAACTCTCTCCACTCTGGTAAAATGTTTTGACGATTAACACTCGTTGTGCAATAGTAAACTTCTCCATGGTTAGAGACAGACTGCGAGAGTACTACACTGCGAACAAGAGAAACTACAACTGAATCGTCAATCGGAATGTTCTCCGAAATAGAAATGAGGTCAAACAATGTTGCCAACCGATAAACAAAAATTTACCAGCCGTTTAAAAACCGGCGCTCTTTTTGATTCACCCTATAGCATTATCAAGTTTGTCCCGATACTTTGTTTTTATTGCAACAAGTGCTGAAAACGCAGTGCTTGCTTTGATATACTGGAGTACAGTTGGTAGTAATAGACGTAGGACTCCGATTTGAAAATTTGGAAAGTCACCCGTAATGCCCGGAGTGAGTGTAATGTGGTCCTATAAAACATTTGCCAATGAAATCCGTCTTCATGGTGTTACAAAGAAAAACCTAAAAACTGCAACCCCAAAATAAGTCGAAATTTTATTTTTTTGAGTTTTTCCAGCGAACCGGCGGGTTAAGTGTAAAAATGGTCGCAGTGGCCTTTGCGCTACGAAACTTCGTTAAAAATTTCGAAATATTCGGGCGCCTCTTCTGAGCTTTCGGGAAGAGGTACCTTAAATTTGGTTTTTCTTCGGGGGTTTCAGCCAACGCCCGACAGAAAATGTCCTCAGGGATTTTACTCTCAGAAACCTCCTCCTAATGGGTTAAAATTTCTATCAGTGAGTCATTAGTGGCTGGAGCTTTATATATTATAGAAAGCTTTATATAACATAAATATAGATGCTTAAACTCGAGTAGTGAATCGCAACAGCTGTGGACGTGCGGACGGCAAGTCTTATCTCTTGGTCCCACGCCCCCCCACTTTGGGGACCATTGCTCTAGATAAAGGTTCAAACCAGCCTTTCGGCTAATGACCTAAACAACAACAACAATTTCGTTATCTCCAACATATAAATATATATCGGATAATAAATTTGTTTAAAAACAGTTTAATTAATTCTGTATAAACAAAAATCGAGTTCATAACCTTCGATTTTCAAAAAAAAAAAAATTGCAACAATAAGATCAAGGTTTATCGGTTGAATTAAATTAATGTATTTTTTTTTATAGTAGTAACAATTAATTAAGTTGTTGTTGAAGTTTATGGACATTAACTTATTCGAAACTAAGTTGAATGTTAAATGATTTATTTTTAAGTGCTGTCGAAAGCATTTCTATTTGAATCATTTTAAATAACCGTAGGAAAACCGGTTTTATTTTTAGTTATAAATAAAGTTCGTTTAAAAAAGTGTGTAATATTGTGTTATAGTTGAACTGGTTAGGAATTTAAATGAGGGTGTCAAACAAGTCGGTACGTGTATTGGTAAATACAATACGGATTTTTAACTGTAGCCTATCAAATTCCTGTTTAATTTTTTACTTTCTCTTGCCTATATGAATATATAGGAAGGAAAGTATTGTTTTCATGTCGATTTTTCGAAATCGAGTTTTCACCGGATCTATACGTTTTCAGACCCCCTGAACCCAAAAAACATGTTTTTAGCGATTGGTCTGTGTGTGTGTCTGTGTGTGTGTGTGTGTGTGTCTGTGTGTGTGTGTGTCTGTGTGTGTGTGTGTCTGTGTGTGAACAGAATATCTCAAGAACGGAACATCGTACGAACTTGAAACTTGAAACTTAAGTTACATACCACTACCGGACGCGACACGAACATTTTCATCAAAATCGGTCAACCGGAAGTAGTAGTAACTTAGTTTATTCGTATAATTTTTCAGTTTTTTGCGATTTTCTCAAAAACTGGTCCTACGATTTTTTTTAAAATCGCGTATTTTACTCAATTTTTTATTCACTACAAGATAGGGTAGGCGCCATGTTTGCTGAAATTCTCGGTGAGGCTGTTTTCACGTAAAAACGTTGTTTTTTTAAGATTACGGCTTTAATATAAATTTTAGCGCAAAAACTTATATAATAAAAGTTGTAGAGAATTTAAAAACCTACAACTTCTGTTTGAAACATTTTTTTGTATGACGCTTAGTTTAGCAGTAATTAGCGATTTTCTGATTTTTTCTCACGAAAACGTGTGAAAAATCGATTTTTTAAAGATTTTGGCCTTAGTATACATTTTACGACAAAAGTGTATATAACCAAATTTATAAAAAATTAAAAGATCTACAACTTTTATTAAGAGCATTTTTCTCTAAAGAGCCTAGTTTAGAGAGAAAGAGTGATTTTCCGTATTTTTAAACCAAACTGAGTTCGAATTTCATTTTGCGTGTTTCACTCATGATTGAAATATGGTTATATTTTTGAGATTAGTTGTTTGTTTATTTCTAATGTTTTATTACTAATGTTAGGTTTATTGTTAATTATTTATATTGGCAAGAGAAAGTTGTGTGAGTGTTTCACACCAGATTTTTTTTATTAATTAGATCACTAACTAAAATTAACTGTGTGAGAATTGTAATTGAATTATGTTTCAAATTATTTTTCTGGTATCTAAAATACCACTGTAGTTTGACACGTTGACTGACTGGTATGTGACCAAAATATGTGTCTCACTTGTCTTTTAAAATGGGCCTCGTGCATAAAAAATGTGTCACACTACAATTCTCATTTTTACTTTCTCTTGCCTGTATGAATATATAGGAAGGAAAGTATTGTTTTCATGTCGATTTTTACTTTCTCTTGCCTATATGAATATATAGGAAGGAAAGTATTGTTTTCATGTCGATTTTTACTTTCTCTTGCCTATATGAATATATAGGAAGGAAAGTATTGTTTTCATGTCGATTTTTCGAAATCGAGTTTTCACCGTATCTATACGTTTTCAGACCCCCTGAACCCACACAAACATGTTTTTAGCGATTGGTCTGTGTGTGTGTGTCTGTGTGTGTGTGTGTCTGTGTGTCTGTGTGTGAACAGAATATCTCAAGAACGGAACATCGTACGAACTTGAAACTTGAAACTTAAGTTACATACCACTACCGGACGCGACACGAACATTTTCATCAAAATCGGTCAACCGGAAGTAGTAGTTTATTCGTATAATTTTTCAGTTTTTTGCGATTTTCTCAAAAACTGGTCCTACGATTTTTTTTAAAATCGCCTATTTTACTCAATTTTTTATTCACTACAAGATAGGGTAGGCGCCATGTTTGCTGAAATTCTCGGTGAGGCTGTTTTCACGTAAAAACGTTGTTTTTTTAAGATTATGGCTTTAATATAAATTTTAGCGCAAAAACTTATATAATAAAAGTTGTAGAGAATTTAAAAACCTACAACTTTTATTTCAAACATTTTTTTTGTATAACGCTTAGTTTAGCGGTAATTTGCAATTTTCTGTTTTTTTTTCTCACGAAAACGTGAGAAAAATCGATTTTTTTAACATTTCGGCCTTAGTATGCATTTTACGACAAAAGTGTATATAATTAAATTTATAGAAAATTAAAAGATCTACAACTTTTGTTTAGAGCATTTTTCTCTACAGAGCCTAGTTTAGCGTGAAAGCGTGATTTTCCGTATTTTTAAGCCAAACTGAGTTCGATTGTCATTTTGCGTCATTCACTCATGATTAAAATAAGGTTATGTTTTTGAAGTTAGTTTTTGTTCATTTCTAATGTTTTAATACTAATGTTAGGTTTATTGTTAATTATTTGCATTGGCAAGAGAAAGTTGTGTGAGTGTTTCACACCAGATTTTTTGAAATATAATAGTTATAATATTTTTTGAAATTTATAATAGCGCAGTTATTTCAAACAACTTTCATGAATAGTCATACTTTTATTGTCACTTATCGTTACTAGTTCACTCTATTATCCTCTCTTTACGATTTTAATGAATGAAATTCTAGAAATTACGCGAACCGTCCTTTTCTTCGATATTGTCACAATCTATATAATCAAATTTATAGGAAATTGAAAGATCTAAAACTTTTATTTAAAGCATTTTTCTCCACAGAACTTAGTTTAGCGTGAAAGAGTGATTTTCCGTATTTTTAAGCCGAACTGAGTTCGATTTTCATGTTGCGTCTTTCAGTCATGATTAAAATAAGGTTATATTTTTAGAGATTAGTTTTTTGTTTATTTCTAATGTTTTATTACTAATTTCAGGTTATAATATTAATTTTTTGCATTGGCAAGAGAAAGTTGTGTGAGTGTTTCACACCAGATTTTTTTATTGTTATTCCTAATTTGTGTACGTTGCAATCTGTTTAATTTACGAACAATAAGCAACCCCAAGACCCAATGAGATGAGAATGATGTGTATGACGTGTAAATGAGGTGTAGTCTTGTACAGACACAGGCCAACCATTCCTGACAGAGTATGGTTAATTAAACCCCAACCATCAAAGTACACCGGTAACCACTGTCTAGTATTCAAATCCATATCAAATACTACCTTACTAGGATTTGAACCAGGAACGTTTGTCTCTGAAAAACAGCTGACTCGCGGCAACGACGACTTTATCTCTAAACTATCCTGGTGGGTCATAAATATTATAAACTGTATTTTATTTTTCCTAATAATAATAATAATAATAATAATAACAATAATAATAATAATAATGATACGACTCTGTTCACAGACCAACCCTTTTCAAAATCCTTAAAGGAAAAGGCCTAGATGCTAAAACCCTTGAAATAATTAAACTAACGCTCACTGGCACGAAGTCTAAAGTTAAATTTATGGGACGATTATCACAGCCTTTTGACATTAAAACCGGAGTAAGACAAGGAGATGGAATGTCTCCGCTACTTTTTAACTTAGCCCTTGACAAAGTGTTGCCCTTGACAAATGTATCTGAGAAGGAAGCCTACAGCGATAGAATTCGGAAAGCCCGGAAAGGTCTTGGACTTGTACATAATATCTATAATAAAAAATGTTTATCCATAAACTCTAAATTGAGACATTATTCTACAGTTATTAAGCCCTCAATGACATATGCCAGTGAAACATTGAGTCTTAATCGTAAAATGGACTTGGACATTCTTTTGAAGGAGGAGAGAAAAATCATCCGGAAAATACTTGGACCGAGGGAAGCAGAGAATGGTTTCAGGCTACAGAAGAATTGTTAAGTCGAAAAGCACTCTAATATAGTAGCAGACATGAGGAAAAGAAGACTTAAATTTTTTGGACATATTAAAAGACTCCCCGAGAATAGGATAACACGGAAAATAGTGGAATATGTTAGCTCTCTTAAAAATGGAGTAGACTGGATAAAAAAGGTTAAAGAGGATCTCAATCTTGCGGGAATTACTGAAGAAATAACTACTGACAGGAAGAAATACCGGAAATGCGTTGAGGACTGGGAGGTTAAGCCGGTGGAAAAACATCAAAAAGTCGGAACTAGATGGACTGAGGATAGGAAAAAGGCATTCTCGGAGAGAATGAAAGCATACTGGGTGGAGAAAAAACGGAAGGTACCCAGTAGAGTAATCCATAATTAAATACTTAGCGACTTCCACTTTGGGAGCTTCACGCAAATAATAATAATAATAATAATGATTTATTTATTTATTTATTTAGAAATTTACATTAAACTTCAGTTAATTGATATTACTTACTCGAATGAAACTATTACATAGATTAAATTATTTTTTATCAGTTAAAGTTATACATGTACCCGTATTCAAACATAGTAATAAAAATTTTATTTAGATACCAAACAAACACTAATAAGACGTTTTCATGAGATTATAAAAAAATTCCAATATTATTAAATACAATTTTACAATAGTAATAAATACTGAAGTTTAATGTAAATTTCTAAATAAATCATTATTATTATTATTATTTGCGTCAAGCTCCCAAAGTGGAAGTCGCTAAGTATTTAATTATGGATTACTCTACTGGGTACCTTCCGTTTTTTCTCCACCCAGTATGCTTTCATTCTCTCCGAGAATGCCTTTTTCCTATCCTCAGTCCATCTAGTTCCGACTTTTTGATGTTTTTCCACCGGCTTAACCTCCCAGTCCTCAACGCATTTCCGGTATTTCTTCCTGTCAGTAGTTATTTCTTCAGGAATTCCCGCAAGATTGAGATCCTCTTTAACCTTTTTTATCCAGTCTACTCCATTTTTAAGAGAGCTAACATATTCCACTATTTTCCGTGTTATCCTATTCTCGGGGAGTCTTTTAATATGTCCAAAAAACTTAAGTCTTCTTTTCCTCATGTCTGCTACTATATTAGAGTGCTTTTCGACTTCACAATTCTTCTGTAGCCTGAAACCATTCTCTGCTTCCCTCGGTCCAAGTATTTTCCGGATGATTTTTCTCTCCTCCTTCAAAAGAATGTCCAAGTCCATTTTACGATTAAGACTATGTATAGTGATAAATATAATAGTGTAATAAGTATAGTGATAAATGGGGGCTAGAGGTGAAGACGGAAAAGACGCAGTACTTGGTTATTGGAAGAGATGGAAGAGACCTTAATGTAAACGGAAACATCATTAAGAATGTTGAAGAGTATAAATATTTAGGAGTGACGTTTACAAAAAATGGAAGGGACGAAAAAGACATAGCTAATAAAATTGTGAAAGGAAAGACATTAACTGGTCAACTGAACTCAATTCTGTGGAGTCTCAACATAAGAAAAGACATAAAGAAACGAATATTTTCAGCAATAGTGGAAGGTACGGTGACATATGGGGCAGAAGTGTGGACCATTACACAAAACATGAAAAATAGAATCAGTACAGTGGAGAACAGATACTGGAGAAGATGTTGCAGATTGACGTTACGAGATAGGGTAACGAATATAAGAGTAAGAGAGATAATGGGCATTGAAGACTCAATAATAGACCGTATTGAGAGAAAACAACTGCACTGGTATGGGGTCACATGCGAAGAATGAGCAACGTACGAATCCCACTGAAGGCGTGGAACTGGAGACCGCAGCGAAATAGAAAAAGAGGAAGACCGAGAGGGAGATGGATGGAAGGTATTGACAGAGCCATGGGGAGAAGAAACATGGAGGAGGAGTCATGGCAAGACAGGCAAAAATGGCGTTTTGACTGCGACAAACGACCCATAGTGTTGTAAATAGTCGCCACTATATATATAATATTTGTGCACAACCTTGCTTTTTAACCCGTTCAGCCTTTATGTAACTTTATAAGATGTAGGCAATTCGTTGTAAGGGTGCGGCATTTCAAAACCAGTACGCCTATCTACATACCTCCAGGATGTAATAAAATATTATAAATAATGTATTTGTAATACAAATTTTTTCCCTTTCACTCTCTCTCTACCTATATCTTAAATAATAGTTATAATAACTAAAATAGGTGTAACACACTTAATACAAATACATGAAATACATTATTATATTCGAGTTCGTGAAGTGAATTATTTAATCCGTATTATTTTTGATTGGTAAATCGTATGTACGAAAATATATTTAAATAAAAATACAGGGTGTCCGACGAGGAAACTGACATAATTTACAGACGTGATCCTTTTATCAAAATAATGAAAAAAGTATACGCAGAGTGATTTTAAACTGCTCGCCAATTTTTAGGCAGATGTTTCTACAGCTAAAAATCTGGTGTGAAACACTCACACAACTTTCTCTTGCCAGTGTAAATAATTAAAACATAACCTAATTTTAATCATATATGAAAGACGCAAAATGAAAATCGATCTCAGTTTGCCTTAAAAATACGGAAAATCACTCTTTTACGCTAAACTAGGCTCTGTAGAGAAAAATGCTTTAAATAAAAGTTGTACATCTTTTAATTTTCTATAAATTTGATTATATAGTCTACACTTTTGTCATAAAATGCATAGGCCTACTAAGGCCGAAATCTTAAAGAAATCGATTTTTCACCCGTTTTCGTGAGAAAAAAACAGAAAATCGCTAATTACCGCTAAGCTAAGCGTTATACAAAAAAACGTTTGAAATAAAAGTTGTAGGATTTTAAATTCTCTACAACTTTTATTGTATACATTTTTTCGCTAAAAAGCATATTAAAGCCGCAATCTTAAAAAAACAAATTTTTTACGTGAAAACAGCCTGACCAAGAATTTCAGCAAACATGGCGCCTACCCTATCTTGTAGAGCATAAAAAATTAAGTAAATGAGGCGATTTTTAAAAAAATCGTAGGACCAGTTTTTGAGAAAATCGCAAAAAAGGGAAAAATTACACGAATAAACTACTACTTCCGGTTAACCGATTTTGATAAAAATGTTCGTGTCAGGTTCGGTAGTGGTATGTAACTTAAGTTTCAAGTTTGTACAATGTTCCGTTCTTGAGATATTTTGTACACACACACATACACACACACACACACACACACACACACACACACACACACACACACACACACAACACATACGCACACACGCGCACGCACGCACGCACGCACACACACACACACACACACAGAGAGAGAGAGAGAGACCAATCGCTAAAAACATTTTTTTGGGTTCAGGGGGTCTGAAAACGTGTAGATCCGGTGAAAACTGGATTTCTAAAAATCGACATGAAAACAATACTTTCCTTCCTATATATTCATATAGGCAAGAGAAAGTAAAAATAGGTGTAACATACTTAATACAAATACATGAAATACATATAATATAGTCTACGAGTTCGTGAAGTGAATTATTTAATCCGTATTATTTTTGATTGGTAAATCGTATGTACGAAAATATATTTAAATAAAAATACAGGGTGTCCGACGAGGAACTAACATAATTTACAGACGTGATCCTTTTATCAAAATAATGAAAAAAGTATATACAGAATTAATTCTAAATTGCACGTCAATTTGTAGGCAGATGATTCTACAGCTAAAAATAAGAAAAAATCTGGTGTGAAACACTCACACAACTTTCTCTTGCCAATCAAAATAATTAACAATAAGCCAAATATTAGTAATAAAACATTAGAAATAAACAAAAAACTAACCTCAATAAACATAACCTTATTTTAATAATGAGTGAAAGACGCAAAATGAAAATCGATCTCAGTTTGGCTTAAAAATACGGAAAATCACTCTTTCACGCTAAACTAGGCTCTGTAGAGAAAAATGTTCAAAAAAAAGTTGCAGATCTTTTAATTTTCTATAAATTTGATTATATACACTTTTATTATAAAATGCATAGGGCTACTAAGGCCGAAATCTTAAAAAAATCGATTTTTCTCACGTTTTCGTGAGAAAAAAACCGAAAATCGCTAATTACTGCTAAACTAAGCGTTATACAAAAAAATAAAAGTTGTAGGTTTTTAAATTTTCTACAACTTTTATTATATAAATTTTTGCGCTAAAATGCATATTAAAGCCGTAATCTTAAAAAAACAACGTTTTTACGTGAAAACAGCCTCACCAAGAATTTCAGCAAACATGACGCCTACCCTTTCTTGTAGAGAATAAAAAATTGAATAAATGAGGCGATTTAAAAAAAAATCGCAGGACCAGTTTTTGAGAAAATCGCAAAAAAGTGAAAAATTATACGAATAAACTACTACTTCTGGTTGACCGATTTTGATGAAAATGTTCGTGTCGGGTCCGGTAGTAGTATGTAACTTAAGTTTCAGGTTTCAAGTTCGTACGATGTTCCGTTCTTGAGATATTCTGTTCACACACACACACATACACACACACACAGACCAATCGCTAAAAACATGTTTTTTCGGTTCAGGGGGTCTGAAAACGTATAGATCCGGTGGAAACTCGATTTCGAAAAATCGACATGAAAACAATACTTTCCTTCCTATATATTCATTTAGGCAAGAGAAAGTAAAAAAGTTTATATAAACATACTAGGTTCGGAAATGCTTCGTGAGCGAGTTATGCATGGCGAAAGATTTTGTCATGATTCCTGGGCGGAGTGTAATAAAACCATACTGAAATTTTGACAAGGTAAATTAAGGGTAAATTTTAGTGGTTTGTTATGGATTTTAATCTGAGAAAGTTAAAAAAATTAGTCCCAGAACTGTGTCGCTTTTAGTTTTTAAGAAAACTACATGAAAACATTGAAAAGTAGGATTAGAAAATACATTTTTTTAAGTTTAGCCTAAAATAATTTTGTTAAATTACAAATAAACTCACAAAACGTTTTAATGAGTTTAATTTTCATAGACGTTATTTATATCATTTTTTTAGAATAAATTTTTCTATAATTTTCATTAAAACGTTATGTGTGTTTATTCGCAATTAAACAAAGTTATTTTAGGCTAAACTTAAAAAAGTGTATTTTCTAACCCTACTTCTTAATGTTTTCACGAAATGTTTTTAAAAACTAAAAGCGATACAGTTCTGGCTCTCACTTTTTTAACTTTCTCAGATAACAAACCACTAAAATTTACCCTTGTCAAAATTTCAGTATGGTTTTATTACACTCTCTGCCCAGGAATCATGGCGAAATCTTTCGCCAGACAAAACTCACTAACGAAGCATTTCCGAACCGATGTTTATATGAACTTTTTTTCTTATTTTTAGCTAAAGAATCATCTTTGTAGAGATTAACGTGCAATTTAAAATCACTCGGTAAAAACGCAGGTCCGGAAACGCTTCGTTACCGAGTTACGGCGGGCGAAATATTTTGCCTTTGATTCAGAGCCTACTCCTAAATAAAGCCATCCTGGAGTTTTCTAGAGACCCAATTTTATGAGTAAATTTGATGGCTTATTACGAATTTTGACCCGATAAATTGAATGGAAAATGTTTTAGAACTGTATATTTAATAGTTTTCATGATTTTCAAAGTCAAATTTAGAAATCTGTCGTCTGATAAACGTTTTTCTTGCTGTGCTGTACAACTGCTTTGTTAGATGACCAATAACTGAGTAAAAGTTGTATTAACACTTGTACAAAATTTAGTTCTGAAATCATTCATGTAAAAAAAGTCGAATATTTAATAGGCCAGTTGAATTTTAATGAAATTCGATTTAATAGTTTGAATTAATGTATTTTTTATTATTTGATCTCTATCTCTACCATATCTTTACAAAAATAAATTAAATTAAGCTCCAATAAATGTACTGTTTTTTGTAATATTGAACTTTGTTGGAAATAAAAACATGCTTTTTAATACGTAAACTTTCCCCTCATTTTCACACTGTCATTGTTAGTAATAAAATAAAATTTCTTGAACTTGTATTTTGTCTTTTGTTGGACTTATTTACATCAATGTTTTTATAATTAAATTATGTACAAGTTTTAATACAACATTTACACATTTATTGGTCATTTAACGAAGTAATTATAGAGCAAAGCTGAAAAAACTGTTTTCAGACGACAGATTTTTCAATTTTACTTTGAAAAATATGAAATTTGCATAAGATACAGTAATAAAACCTATTTCATTCAATTTGTCGGGTGAAAATCCGTAATAAACCATCAAATTTACACATAAAATTGGGTCCCTAGATCTCCAGGATACCTTTATTTAGGAGTAAATCTAAACAAGACGAAATCTTTCACAAGTCGTAACTCGTTAATTAGAGGTGTATTGTGACACTAGTCAGAGTTATTTCCTCTGAAAGTAATGAATTTCACTATACAGCCAGACCCTGTGGTGAATGAAGTGAAGGTGTCATTTGCAGGGTGGAAAGTGAGTGCTTTTCGGAGGGCCTGGCATGCTGATAAGCATACTCTTTCAACTCAGTGAGGAAGGCAATGGTAAACCACCTTACTCCTCGTTTTTACTTAGTAAAACCTCTAGAGGTTCAAACCAGCCTTTCGGCTGTTGACCTAAACAACAACAACTCGTTAATAAAGCGTTTCCGGACCTATTTTTTTTTTTTTTTTTTTTTTTTTTATTTAACGTCGCATTAACTCCAACGGGGTCATTAGCGACGACGACGTTGGGGTGTAACTGTGTGTAATGAGGATGAAATGATTTTTTGTAACGTATGAAAATATGCCATGCCTGAGTGGGATTCGAATCCAGGACCGCATGATGAGAGGCGAGCACGTTACCAACTGCGCCAATGCCAGACCTATTTTTATCTTCTTCTTCTTCTTCCTTCAAGGTTTAGGCAGTCGCCTGTTCCGAACTCACAAACTTGAAACTCCCAGTTCATATCGATGCCTTGCGAGGTCGTCCCACATCTCTCCGTCCAACCGGTGCATAACGGTGTACTTGGAGAGGTATTCTGTTATTCGGCATTCTGTCCAGGTGTCCCCTCCATCGCCCGCGATACCCCTCAATCTTCTCATTCAGGCAGTAGACTTGGAGCTCCTTTCTTATATCGGCATTCCGCACTTTATCCAACCGTGAGCATCCCTTAACTCGTCGCAGGAATCTCATCTCCGCTGCTTGGATCCTTTGAATATTTCTTTTCGTGGGCACCCACGCTTCACTCCCATACATTATTATGGGAGTTGCCATTACCTTGTAAAACTTCATAATTGTGTCATGTCTGGCCCTGTTATGCAATGTTCTATTGATTGTGCCACAAATCCTTTGGAACTTACTGATCTTCCGCTCGATGTCTAAATCCAAGTCTACTCCTACGTCACATCCCAAGTAACTAAAATTGGACACCTGCTCCACTATCGCATCGTTTATGACAATTTTAGATCAGACCGGATATTTCCCCTTGAATGCCATTACCTTGGTTTTCGTGGCGGAAATTCTGAGATTAAAATCTTCACACAATTTCTTCACACCTATTTTCACATAAACTATTTTCATTATTTTGCTAAGAGGAACACGCCTGTAAAATAGCCTATGTCGGTTTCTTCGTGGGACACCCTATATATAACTATCTAAAATCTGTCAATCGATATTAGATTATTGATCTGTTAATTCATAAATTAATTTTTTATCCCTGTATTTAATTTTTAAATTGTCCTTGAAATGTGATACAGTTTTACGTATTGTATTCAATAAAGTATGTAACTTATGTATTTGATTTTAAAATTTATTGATTATTTTTGTAATCGTGTCTAAATGAATTTAGCTAAACGTGACTGATAAAATAAGTTAAACAGGTTTTGATAAATGTGGATAATTTGACATTTTTAATAGTAGGCCGATTGTGAAATGTGTTTGTTTTTGCTAATCAACATGTAGGCTTTTTCTAAAATGCTTAGCTTCCTACGTTCTTGTTTCTCCATTCCGATTTGGTTTTATTCTACCGCGTCAAATAAATCGTAGCCTATTATTTTTAACACTTTCAGTGCCAAAACAATATTTAAAAGTTTGATCTTAACCCTCATAATGCCACCGTACTAATAATAGGACGTCAAGATTTAGACTAAAAAATGCCAGCGTCCTAATATTAGAACGTCAGAAGTTTTACCAAAACATGCTGACGTCGTCCTTTTATTAGTACGTTGGCTAAAAAATTCGCAGAATTTTTATTTTGCACTCAATTTAAAAAAAAACGTATGAAAATAATCAGTAAGCAATGTAGATTACAAAATTAAGAGTAGAAGTTTTTATGAATTTAATTGATTTAAGAAACTAAAATATGGATTTTTAAAATTTTTATCGCAGTATTTTTATTTTTTTACAATTCATAAATGATATTTTTTGTAATTTTTGCATAATTTTTAAGTGACATAAGTGAAATTGAGTAACATAATTTTTTAGGGTGATTTTTTTAAATTAAAAAAGAAAATTACCACAAAAAATGACTACGTATCATTTTATTTTTTGATTGTAAGAAATGTGTTCCAAGTTGAATTACAAGATCAATTCATTATGAACAAAAAAAAAAACGTCATTAAGATACCTTGAAAAATAGCCATGTTCTAGGTATACTATATACAAAATGCTACAAATCGCACAAAAGTAGGCTGGCATTTTTCGGTAGGCACTTACAATATTCTCCTGGAACTGTAAGGGTTAAGTGCCATTTAATTTGTACTATAAGGGTGTACAAAAAGACACCAGCCCTTATTTAGAAAACTTGCAGGAGTAAACTTGCCACTGCCGACCAAAATTCCAACGTTACAGAAAAATAAAATTTCCGATTAAAATACGTGACATCCTATCGGACTGTCTACCTGAATTGACAGACTCCATTGTCAGTTCAGGTAGACAGTCAGTCAGATTCAAGCAAGCAACATGGATAGTTACGCCCACCCCCCGCATTACCCATCTATTTAAAAAAATTCTACCACAACATTGGCCAATCTTCTTCTTCTTCTTTCTCTCTCCCCATGTGCCTTACAGCGTCGGGGTAGTCTCGGACAAATTCCTCCATTGTACTCTATCCGCCGCCAATCGTTGTCCAGTCTTTTATTCCGAAAATTCATGTCCTGTCCGAGGCTATTTATGTGACTTTGAATCCGCTTTTCAAACGTGTGGGTGATTGGCCCAACGACGTCGTTTTTGGAGTACTTCTTCGTCTGGCTCCTACCCTTTGACCTGTCCGGCTTGGGAGGCCCTGCTGGTAGTTACACTACCGCCGGCATAGCTCTCCGGGTCTTGGGAGCACGCAAGCCCCTCCGCCATCTACAAGGTCCTGTACTCCCTAGGAGGGGACACACAGACCAATCGATATTTCATATTATTAACATATCTGTACTAAGTTTTTTACGCTGAATAAAACGATAATTTTCCCGTGTCGAACGATCGAGCGGTAAGCGAGATAGCAAGGGTTCAGTATATTGTTAATAAATCAAAATTTAAATATGCAACGATTTTGAAATTTCGTATACGCTGTAAGAATATAATTGCCTATGTTGTGTTAAAATTTCAAACTTGTCGGTCAAATACTTATCGAGTTACACGCTTCTAAACGCATGAAATTTGTTGCGTTATCAAGAAAACCGGGTATTTTTCTCTTTCAACCTCCATATGGCAATTTTTTAACAACATTAAAAATATAGGACTACTAGCAACCCCCGCTCGCTTCGCTTCGCTTCACAGCAGCTAATGTAGTGAAGGCCTCATTAAATTATTTTAAATCCTCTATATATACAATCTGCCCATAACAGACAGGTGGACTGTCAAATTATTTACACTCAATCTGTTTGTTGCAGGGCTAAAATAAATAGTTCTGTTTCTTATCACATGGTCAGCTAATTAAATGACTGAATCATTTAAGAACAGAAGAGGTAGAGGTGTATTGTGACATTAATCAGAGTTATCTCCTCTGAAAGTAATGAATTCCATTATACAGTTGGACCCTGTGGTGATTGAAGTGAAGGTGTCATTTGCAGAGTGGAAAACATGTGCTTTACAGAGGGCCCGGCGTGCTGATAAGCATACTTTTCCATTCAGTAAGGAAGGCAATGGTAAACCACCTCACTCCTCGTTTTACTTAGTAAAACCTCTACAGGTTCAAACCAGCTATTTGGCTGATGACCTAAACAACAACAACAGAAGAATACCGATGGAAAAGAAAGAGACAGTTGATATTTGGCTGAGATAAGAGACAGTAATACGTGGGTGCGGTACCCAGAGTAAATTGGAAATAAGCCCTATATGACTCTTCACTACCTGTCGAATGAAAACAAATATATGAAATACAGTACAAAAATAAAAATTTTGAATATTCCAAATATTTAATGTTTTTGGAATCTAATGTTTTCTTCATGTTTTTCTATGAAATATAAAAGTTGAATCGTGCTTCTAGCCAAAAAATACACCATCCAGAGGACTTAGAAAAATTAAAAGTGCTATGCACTCGATGGACTAAAACATGCGACATCGTCACAGTTTAAATTGCTTAACTCACTTAATTAAAGTTACTTAAAGTTGTAAAATAGCCTATATTGATCAGGAAGCTCTAAGCTATGCAACAGTGAAAGACTTTTTAAAATCGGCTCAGTAGTTTCTGAGATTACTTCATACAAACAAACAAAGAAACAAACAGACGTTTCTTCTTTATTATATTAGTATATAGATTAATAAGGATCAACGCTGAATAAAATGAGCTAAATTTTGATGTTGTTGTTTAGGTCAACAGCCGAAAGACTGGTTTGAACCTGTAGAGGTTTTACCAAGTAAAAACAAGGAGTAAGGTGGTTTACCATTGCCTTCCTCACTGAGTTGAAAGAGTATGCTTATCAGCATGCCAGGCCCTCCGAAAAGCACTCACTTTCCACCCTGCAAATGACACCTTCACTTCATTCACCACAGGGTCTGGCTGCATAGTGAAATTCATTACTCTCAGAGGAGATAACTCTTGACTAGTGTCACAATACACCTCTACCTCTTCTGTTCTTAAATAGTTCAGTCATATAAGTGGCTGACTATGTAATAAGAAACAAAACTATTTTTTTTAGCCCTGGACCAAACAGATAAAGTGCAATTAATATAACACTCCACCTGCCCGTTTTGGGCAAAGTCACTTAACTCACTTAATTAAAGTTGCAAAATAGCCTATATTGAGCAGGAAGCTCAAATCTATGCAACAGTGAAAGATTTTTACTTTCTCTTGCCTAAATGAATATATAGGAAGGAAAGTATTGTTTTCATGTCGATTTTTCGAAATCGAGTTTTCACCGGATCTATACGTTATCAGACCCCCTGAACCCAAAAAACATGTTTTTAGCGATTGGTCTGTGTGTGTGTCTGCGTGTGTGTGTGTGTGTGTGTGTGTGTGTCTGTGTGTGAACAGAATATCTCAAGAACGGAACATCGTACGAACTTGAAACGTGAAACTTAAGTTACATACCACTACCGGACGCGACACAAACATTTTCATCAAAATCGGTCAACCGGAAGTAGTAGTTTATTCGTATAATTTTTCAGTTTTTTGCGATTTTCTCAAAAACTGGTCCTACGATTTTTTTTAAAATCGCCTATTTTACTCAATTTTTTATTCTCTACAAGATAGGGTAGGCGCCATGTTTGCTGAAATTCTCGGTGAGGCTGTTTTTACGTAAAAACGTTGTTTTTTTAAGATTACGGCTTTAATATAAATTTTAGCGCAAAAACTTATATAATAAAAGTTGTAGAGAATTTAAAAACCTACAACTTCTGTTTCAACCATTTTTTTGTATAACGCTTAGTTTAGCGGTAATTTGCGATTTTCTGTTTTTTTTCTCACGAAAACGTGAGAAAAATCGATTTTTTTAACATTTCGGTCTTAGTATGCATTTTACGACAAAAGTGTATATAATAAAAGTTATAGAAAATTAAAATATCTACAACTTTTGTTTAAAGCATTTTTCTCTACAGAGCCTAGTTTAGCGTGAAAGCGTGTTTTTCCGTATTTTTAAGCCAAACTGAGTTCGATTGTCATTTTGCGTCATTCACTCATGATTAAAATAAGGTTATGTTTTTGAGGTTAGTTTTTGTTTATTTCTTATGTTTTATTACTAATGTTAGGTTTATTATTAATTATTTGCATTGGCAAGAGAAAGTTGTGTGAGTGTTTCACACCAGATTTTTTAAAATCAATTCAGTAGTTTCTGAGATTACTTCAAACAAACAAACAAAGAAACAAACAGACGTTTCTTCTTTATTATATTAGTACAGATTAAGGCTGCCCATAACAGCCCATGACAGGTGGAGTGTCAAATTATTTACACTCAATCTGTTAGTTGCAGGGCTAAAATAAATAGGTAGTTCTGTTTCTTATCATATGGTCAGCCAATTGAATGACTGAATCATTAAAGAACTGAGAATTAATGAGGATATTGAAAACGCAAATAAAACTCGTCTGCGATCAAGAAAGCCACCTACAAAAACTGCAATTACTGGCAAAGAGGAAGCATTTAACATACCCAGTGCATGGCAGCAAGAATGGGCATCAAAGCAGCAAGAACAAATCCCATGGTTTTCACAAAAACCGCCAGGTTTTGGACTACCTCGTAGAAAATGGTCAGCTCTAAATAGAATAAGAACAAAACACGGTAGGTGTGCTGATTTATTGTTTAAATGGGGCAAAATACCATCGCCTTTATGTGAGTGTGGTCAAAGACAAACTATTGATCACATAGTGAAAGAGTGCAGAATAACTGCCTTTAGAGGAGGGACAAGAGCGGATTTCCTGATGGCAACTCCAGAATCAATAGCCTACTTGGACAGACTGGATGTCTGTATATAGACTTAAGCATGTTTTTAGAATTACGTACTGTATGTACATATTTAGACAGATAGATTAGACAGAGGGTCATATTTGATCCCAATATATAACAATTATGATGCTGATTTTTTTAAATGTCTTGAAAAGCCATACGCTAAATAAATAAATAAATTAAAGAACAGAAGAGGTAGAGGTGTAAAAGACACTAGTCAGAGTTATCTCCTCTGAAAGTAATGAATTCCATTATGCAGCCAGACCCTGTGGTGAATGAATTGAAAGTGTCATTTTGCAGAGCGGAAAATATGTGCTTTTCAGAGGGCCCGGCATACTGATAAGTGTACTTTTCTACTCAGTGAGTTGTGGCAATGGTAAACCACCTCTTTCCTCGTTGTTACTTAGTGAAACCTCTACACGTTCAAACCAGCCTACAGGCTGATCACCTATAGTTCAGCCGCTCTAAGTTTGCTCCTCCTTCTGTCAACAAACCAAAACCAGCTACTACAGGGTGCACGCTAGAGTCCGTGACTTTATGGATGTCGTATTCTTATTAAGTCAACTATTTTTTAAATTATAAGTACTTAAAGTACTAAAAACATCAGTCATGATATGATGTAGGCCTAACAATTTCATTAATAAAAATACTTTTAAAAGTATTTTGTATTTAAATACTTTTGAAAGTATTTTGTTGTTACTTTTTAATCAGCGTGTACACATTTAGATATAATGCGCATGCTCAGTGACGTCATTGTTTGTTTACATTAGGAGCAAACTTAGAACGGCTGAACTGTAAACAACAACATAGATTACGGATCAACGCATAATAAAATGAGCTAAATTTTGATGTAAAGTATGTTGAAATCCGATCATAGTTTTGGAGAGGCAAGGGTTCAAACTCGGGTGTCTAGGATTGTGAAACAATAGTACAGGTTGAAACCAGCTTTTTGGCTGTTGACCTAAACAACAACAACATTTCATTGTTATTGTGAATTATGCAAATTTTAATATTATTTCCTAAATAATCTGAATTAATTTCATTTTTTTGTAATTTCTTTTGAAAAGATAAAAGTTAAAATTCAGTTTTTTTTTGTCTAATTTCATTCTTTATTTAATTCATTAATTTAATCTGTTATTGTTTTGTGATGTTTAACACAATTTAGTCTCACGTATTTTGAAATATAAATCTAATTTTATTCGAAAGACCTGTTTATCGAGTTATAAAATTTAAAATTTTAATTAAACTCAATTTCTTTTTATAGAATACTACTTATGCTAAAATTTAACATTTTTAAAAATATATTTATATTTGTATCTAGAAATGGTCTTAATAGCATTGACATTGAATTAAATTCCATCATTTACTTTAAAATGTTTTTTTTAATTTTTTAGTCTTTTTTGGAAATTTATCATTGTTTATAAAAATATTTAAAAGAGAAAGTTAATTAACATTTGAAGTTCGGTAAAATAAATCTGGTCTGAAACACTCACACGACTTTCTCTTCCCATAAAAGTAATGAACTATTCAACCTAATTTTAATCATGAGTGAATGACGCAAAATGAAAATCAACCTGTGTAGAACTTAAAATACGGTAAAATTAGTATTGCCTCTAAATTAGTCTCTGTAGAGAAAAATGTTTAAAATTAAAGTTGTAGGTTTTTAATTTCCTATAATTTTGATTAGCCTACACATTTTTACTTTCTCTTGCCTATATGAATATATAGGAAGGAAAGTATTGTTTTCATGTCGATTTTTCGAAATCGAGTTTTCACCGGATCTTCACGTTTTCAGACCATATGAACCGAAAAAACATATTTTTTAGCGATTGGTCTGTATGTGTGTGTGTGTGTGTGTGTGTGTGTGTGTGTGTGTGTGTGTGTGTGTGTGTGTGTGTGTGTGTGTGTGTGTGTGTGTGTGTGTGTGAACAGAATATCTCAAGAACGGAACATCGTACGAACTTGAAACTTGAAACTTTAGTTACATAGCACTACCGGATCCGACACGAACATTTTCATCAAAATCGGTCAACCGGAAGTAGTAGTTTATGTTTATTCGTGTAACTTTTCACTTTTTTACGATTTTCTTAAAAATTGGTCCTACAAATATTTTTACAATCGCATGGTTTACTTAATTTTTTATGCTCTACAACAGTGGTTGCCAACTGGCAGTGGTCTGCGGACCACTCAGCCTGAAAGTGAACTACCACTCACCACCCATTACATTATTGCATAATATCTTATCAGTTGTAACCAAATTAAAAGGTGATTAAATAAAACAAATTTTCAGAAACAAACTATTATTATTAAATTTAAGAAACTATTATTACAAACATATAAATGTTATTTTCAGAAAGTAGGGTACATTGTACATCACAAAAAGTAAAAATATTTTAATTGTAAATTGTCTTTTCATAAAACAAGGAATACAGAATTTACTTAGTCGAAAATAACAATGAAAATTTCAGTGCGACTTTTGTGCACGAATCTTTCTGACTAGCTGAGGAATTCTAGGTTTTAGGCTCTTGCTAAGAGCTACTCTCAAATGACTGCTTACACTTAGCCGATTTTGTTGTTTGTTTTTAATTAACAATAAACTAGAGAACCCCTGCTCACACAAATAAGTGGTTGAAAAAAATCATAAGATACCGCAAAGCTACTTGCCGAATCTTGGGGAAGCCCAGAGCTTTCTTACACCACAATTCTTCTACCTTTACTTAATCTGAATCTTGAATGTATTTACTTAATCTTGTTCAATGAAAATCGTAACTTTAATTATGGGAAAATATTACTTTTTTATAAGTAGTCACCGGACTCTCACGGACCACCCCGAAGGCTCTCACGGACCACCGGTTGGGAAACACTGCTCTACAAGATAGGGTAGGCGCCATTTTTGCTGAATTTCTTGGTGAGGCTGTTTTCACGTAAAACAATTGTTTTTTTTAAGATTACGGCTTTAATATCCATTTTAACACAAAAATTTATGTAAAAAAATTAGAGAATTTAAAATCCTACAACTTTTATTTGGAACATTTTTTCGTATAATGCTTAGTTTAGCGGTAATGAGCGATTTTTTTTCTCTCACGAAAACGTGTGACAAATCTATGTTTTCAAGATTTCGACCTTAGTATCCATTTTACGACAAAAGTCGTTTTCTCTACAGAGCCTAGTTTAGCGTGAAAGAGTGATTTTCCGTATTTTTAAGCCAAACTGAGGTTGATTTTCGTTTTGGGTCTTTCACTCATGATTAAAATTAGGCTATGTTGATTGAGGTAAACTTTTTTTTTATTTCTATAGTTTTATTTCTGCCCATAACAGACAGATGGAGAGTCAAATTATTTACTCTCAATCTGTTCGTTGCAGGGCTAAAATAAATAGTTCTGTTTGTTATCACATGGTCAGCCAATTAAATGACTGAATCGTTTAAGAACTGAAGAGGTAGAGGTGTAAAAGACACTAATCAGAGTTATCCCCTCTAAAAGTAATGAATTTCATTATACAGCCACACCCTGTGATGAATGAAGTGAAGGTGTCATTTGCAGAGTGGAAAATATGTGGTTTTCAGAGGGCCCGAGATGCTGATAAGCATACTTTTCCATTCAGTGAGGAAGGCAATGATAAACCACCTTACTCCTCGTTTTACTTAGTAAAACCTCTACAGGTTCAAACCAGGCTTTCGGCTGATGACCTTAACAACAACATAGTTTTATTACTAATGTTAGGATTATTGTTAATTATTTGCATTGGCAAGAGGTAGTTATGCAAATGTTTCACACCAGATTTTTTACTTTCTCTTGCCTATATGAATATATAGGAAGGAAAGTATTGTTTTCATGTCGATTTTTCGAAATCGAGTTTTCACCGGATCTATACGTTTTCAGACCCCCTGAACCCAAAAAACATGTTTTTAGCGATTGGTCTGTGTGTGTGTCTGTGTGTGTGTGTGTGTGTGTGTGTGTGTGTGTGTGTGTGTGTGTGTGTGTGTGTGTGTGTGTGTGTGTGTGTGTGTGTGTGTGTGAACAGAATATCTCAAGAACGGAACATCGTACGAACTTGAAACTTGAAACTTAAGTTACATACCACTACCGGACGCGACACGAACATTTTCATCAAAATCGGTCAACCGGAAGTAGTAGTATATTCGTTTAATTTTTCAGTTTTTTGCGATTTTCTCAAAAACTGGTCCTACGATTTTTTTAAAAATCGCCTATTTTACTCAATTTTTTATTCTCTACAAGATAGGGTAGGCGCCATGTCTGCTGAAATTCTCGGTGAGGCTGTTTTCACGTAAAAACGTTGTTTTTTTTAAGATTACGGCTTTAATATAAATTTCAGCGCAAAAACTTATATAATAAAAGTTGTAGAGAATTTAAAAACCTACAACTTTTGTTTCAAACATTTTTTTGTATAGCGCTTAGTTTAGCGGTAATTTGCGATTTTCTGTTTTTTTTTCTCACGAAAACGTGAGAAAAATCAATTTTTTTAACATTTCGGTCTTAGTATGCATTTTACGACAAAAGTGTATATAATAAAAGTTATAAAAAATTAAAAGATCTACAACTTTTGTTTAGAGCATTTTTCTCTACAGAGCCTAGTTTAGCGTGAAAGCGTGATTTTCCGTTTTTTTTAAGCCAAATTGAGTTCGATTTTCATTTTGCGTCTTCCACTCATGATTAAAATAAGGTTATGTTTTTGAGGTTAGTTTTTGTTTATTTCTAATATTTTATTAATAATGTTAGGTTTATTATTAATTATTTGCATTGGCAAGAGAAAGTTGTGTGAGTGTTTCACACCAGATGTTTTCTTAAAGTAAAAATTTTATTAAAATAATGTAATGCGCTTACCTGAATAGGTGGTGACATGTTATTTCGTGTTCCTGGTTTATTTCTGGGAATGAACCCTAATGAAAGTGGGGCGCCGCCTTGAAATCTTGGCAAACTTAAGTAAATTTTATCCCAACCGACTTCGAAACCAGTGAAAACAGTTCTAGCCGGCGTATAATCTTCTGTTTTTGGATAATTGAATGGCGTATCGAATTCGAAAAGTCCCCATTGATTAATGACATCCAATTCACTATGGCACCATGATAATATAGTTACTAACACTATCAACACTTGGCTGAATGCTGTACCTCCTTCCATCCTTCTGTAACAAATCAAATAAAATTACAAATTAATTTTAATATTAAGTAAGGCCTTTGGGCCAGCCCAGTCAGTCAGCTGGTAGAAAGTCGCTATTATTTGTTAAGTAACACCGGTTGGGCAAGCAACTTTGAATGGTGACCAGTTGACAGCCATCCATGAACAAACTCTACTGGGGGTCCCTGTTCAAACTCATGTCTAATTCACGTCAAAAAAACAATACAGCAAAAAGCAGCGATCAAATTGGGTAGTTGTCAACAATGTACAGTTCCCGATAACAAATAAAAGCTATAAAAAAAAAAAATTCAGTAATATGTGAGGCGGCCTAGGAAATCATGCCACATGTCTCAAAAATGCATTTTTGTTTTATTGCCTAATCTAAAAGAAAATTTAATTCTGAACATTTAAAAAAAATCTGGTGTGAAACACTCACACAACTTTCTCTTGCCAATGTAAATAATTAACAATAAACCTAACATTAGTAATAAAACATTAGAAATAAACAAAAAACTAACCTCAATAAACATAACCTAATTTTAATCATGAGTGAAAGACGCAAAATGAAAATCAACCTCTGTTTGGCTTAAAAATACGGAAAATGGCTCTTTCACGCTAAATTAGGCTCTGTAGAGAAAAATATTTTTAATAAAAGTTGTAGATCGTTCAATTTCCTATAAATTTGATTATATACACTTTTGTCGTTAAATGCATACAAAGGCCGAAATCTTACAAAAAATCGATTTTTCACACGTTCTCGTGAGAAAAAACAGAAAATCGCTATTTACCGCTAAACTAAGCGTTATAAAAAAATGTTTGATAAAAAGTTGTATGATTTCAAATTCTTTACAACTTTTATTATGTAAATTTTTGCCCTAAAATGCATATTACAGCCGTAATCTTAGAAAAACAATTTCTTTACGTAAAAACACCCTCACCGAGAATTTCAGCAAACATGGCGCCTACCCTATCTTATAGAGGATAAAAAAATTAGTAAATTAGGCGATTTTAAAAAATTCGTAGGACCAGTTTTTGAGAAATCGCTAAAAAGTGAAAAAAGACACAAATAAACTACTACTTCCGGTTGACCGATTTTGATGAAAATGTTCGTGTCGGGTCCGGTAGTGGCATGTAACTTAAGTTTCAAGTTTGAAGTCTACACAGTCTCATTTACACGTCATACACATCATCCTCATCTCATTGGGTCATGGGGGTTGCTTATTGTTCTCAATTGAACAGATTGCAACGTACAAAAATTAGGGATATATAAAAAAAGTTAGGTTATATTGTTCATTATTTACATTGGCAAGAAAAAGTCGTGTGAGTGTTTCACATTAGATTTTTTTTGTGTTATTGTTAGTTCAAATCTGGTTGTCAGTTGGTCACCATATTAAGTCACTTGTTTAAACTATGTAACTTAATTCAAATCGAGTTTCTAATAGGAAAGAGAATACTGACCAAATTTGATAAATAAGAATTTTCTTTATAAAAACCGATACGAGTAATACGCTGCATGATCTAACTATGTAAACAAAATGTAAACAAATGTAGATAATACATGTTAATTCCTTATAAGAAATATCAAACCCAACTTTAAAACAGTGAAAGTAAATTGCAATGATATTTTGTGATAAAAAAATCTAGTGTGAAACACTCACACAACTTTCTCTTGCCAATGCCAATAATTAACAATAAACCTAACATTATATTAGTAATAAAACATTAGAAATAAACAAAAAACTAGCCTCAATAAACGTAACCTAATTTTAATCATGAGTGAAAAACGCAATATGAAAATCTACCTCAGTGTGGCTTAAAAATACGGAAAATCACTCTTTCACGCTAAACCAGGCTCTGTAGAGAAAAACTCTTAAAATAAAAGTTGTAAATCTTTTAATTTTCTATAAATTTTATTATATACTTTTTTGTCGTAAAATGCATACGAAGGCCGAAATCTTTAAGAAATAGATTTTCACACGTTTACGTGAGAAAAAAAACAGAAAATCGCTAATTACCGCTAAAATAAGCGTTGTACCAACAAATGTTTAACATAAAAGTTGTAGGATTTTAAATTCTCTACTACTTTTATTATATAAAATTTTGTGCTAAAATGCATATTAAAGCCGTAATCTTAAAAAAACAACGTTGTTACGTGAAAACAGCCTCACCAAGAATTTCAGCAAACATGGCGCCTACCCTATCTTGTAGAGCATAAAAAATTAAGTAAATGAGGCGATTTCAAAAAAAATCGTCGGACCAGTTTTTGAGAAAATCCCAAAAAAACTGAAAAATTACACGAATAAACTACTTCCGGTTGACCGATTTTAATGAAAATGTTCGTGTCGGGTCCGGTAGTGGTATGTAACTTAAGTTTCAAGTTTCAAGTTCGTACGATGTTCCGTTCTTGAGATATTATGTATACACACACACACACAGATCAATAGGTAAAAAACAGTTGTTGTGTGGGTTGAGGGGGTCTGTTTAAGTGTATATTCGGGTAAAGAGTGTATTTGTTAAAATCGACATGAAAACAATACTTTCCTTCCTATATATTCATATAGGCAAGAGAAAGTAAAAATAAAACGTACACTTATGAATAGCAACAGTTTATTACGTAACAGAAAGCCATCTACAAATTCTTCTAATCAAATACAAACTTTAATAATAGTCTATAGTTTATGTACAACTGATATCTGATTAAATTTATAAGAAATCTTATAATTATTTAAGACTGTTATTATTACTCCTATTAAATTGAAATCATTTTTAATTGGGAGGTTTACTTACCATCTGATACAAAATTAATTCTGTTATTCGTGCTGAACGCGACAGAAATAGATAAATAAATTACAACATTGAGTAACAGTTCTAAAAAAGTAGGTAAGTTACGTTCAAAGTATATGTCTTCAGAAATATTTTCTGAAGATACTTCCGAACACATAAAAAAATCTGGTGTGAAGCACTCACACAACTTTCTCTTGCCAGTACAAATAATTAACAATAAACCAAACATTAGAAATAAACAAAAAAATAACCTCAATAAACAAAATCTAATTTTAATCATATAATGAAACACGGAAAATGAAAATCAACCTCAGTTTGGCTTAAAAATACGGAAAATCGCTCTTTCATGCTAAACTAGGCACTGTACAAAAAAACTCTTAAAATAAAGTTGTAGATCTTTTAATTTCCTATAAATTTGATTATATACACTTTTGTCGTTAAATGCATACCAAGGCCAAAATCTTAAAAAAATTGATTTTACACACGTTTTAGTGAGAAAAAAACAGAAAATTGCTAATTACCGCTAAACTAAGCGTTATACAAAAAAAATGTTTGAAATAAAAGTTGTATAATTTTCAATTCTCTACATTTTTTATATATAATATTTTACGCTAAAATGCATAATAAAGCCGTAATCTTAAAAAAAAACAATTTTTTTACGTGAAAATGGCCTTACCGAGAATTTCAGATACTTGTAGAGCATAAAAAAATTTAGTAAACCAGGTGACTTTTAAAAAAATGGTAGGACCAGTTTTTGAGAAAATCGCCAAAAAGTGAAAAATTACACGAATAAACTACTGCTTCTGGTTGACCGATTTTGATGAAAATGTTCACACACACACACACACACACACACACACACACACACACACACACACACACACACACACACACACACACACACACACACACACACACACACACACACACACACACACACACACACACAAACCAATCGCTAAAATCATGTTTGTGTGGGTTGAGGGGTTCTGTTTACGTGTAGATCCGGTGAAGAGTGTATATGTTAAAATCGACATGAAAACAATACTTTCCTTCCTATATGTTCATTTAGGCCAGAGAAAGTAAAAGTAGGTACGTTCAAAGTGTCTTCAGAAATATTTTCTGATTATACTTCAGACAACATAAAAAATCTAGTAAATGAGTCAATTTCCAAAAATCGTAGGAGCTGTTTATGAAAAAATCGTAAAATTGTGAAATATTGTACGGCTGAACTACTAATTCCAGTTAACTGATTTTGATGAAAAAGTTTGTGTCGAGTTCTCTAGTAGTATCTAACATAAGTTTTAAGTTTCAACTTCGTACAATGTATATTCACACACACATACACGCACACGCATACACACACACACACACACACACACACACACGCGCGCGCGCGCGCACACACGCACACACACACGCACACACACACGCACGCACGCACACACTCGCACACTCGCGCGCACGCACACTGGCGCGCACGCACACACACACAATGTTCTATACTCTCTTTCGGATGTTCCGTTTTTGTGATATTTGAATAACTGATTTGCTATTTTTTCCGTAACTCGAAATTTCTGTATCTCGAATGGTCAGCCAAATGGCTGACCATGTGATAAGAAACAGAACTATTTATTTTAGCCATGCAACGAACAGATTGAGTGCAAATAATTTGACACTGCACCTGTCTGGTATGGGCAGATGTATCAATAATGGAGGGTAAACATTGAGGGAGTGTATTGTAGGGGGAAGGCAAAAGTTAGAATATGTAAAGCAAATTACAAAAGATGTAGGGTGTTACAGGTATGTAGATATGAAACGACTTGGGCAAGATAGAACAGCTTGGAGAACTACATCAAACCAGTCGAGATGACAAAAAAAAAAACCATTACACTAAACCTATTTAAACTTTCTCTGTTGTATAAATGTCGTAATACATTCTTTATTTTTGTATGCATATTTGAAAGACACGTGAGCTCGTGTCTTGTGAATTGTGAACTATCTCGAATAATTACAGTCACTCAGACTGAAGAGTCATGGCATATTGTTAGTTGCATTCATTGGCTATTATCTTTTATCTAAGAGGATGTGGATGGATTTAACTAGGATAATAGTTCACCCATTCATCTCATCCACTAACTCTGTCTTCTATTTTAGACTTCTCATCTACAACCAATTGTTTTCTTACATAATAAACTCCTCCTATTCTAGTCTAGTATCAATCTACTATTTGTCTTCAATGCACTTTATAGAAATTCTCTCATAGGTTAAAATAAAAAATCATTGTTATCAATTAAAAAAAAAAAATCTGTTGTGGAACACTCACACGACTTTCTCTTGCTAATGCAAATAATAGAATATATAATTTAGTTTTCACCGGAAATAATACTTGTTTTCAGGCCCCCTGAAACAAACAAAAAAACTATGTTTTTTTTTTTGTAACAGTATAGTTTTCTTTTGCAATCAGTTAATAAATACAATAACTTTAAGCAAATATGAGAAAATCTGAGTAATGTCCTTAGAATTAAAACACAAACGACACTCAGTAGTGTGTTTGAAAAAGACCAAACTGTGAAGAAACAAAAAAATATATATATATCTATACAAAATCAAACTTGATAAACCGTGAATCAACATCCCGAAACACAAAGAGTTGAAGTTTGAGATGACAATGACGATGGTAGAGATGAAAACGACGCCAATTATGAGATGCTGATGATTAGGAGTTGAAGTAGAAAAGATAAAAAATGAAATAAAAAAATTAAAATTAAATGACTAACAAAATCGTAGAGGTAAGTCCAATGGTTTAAAGCGTTTCAGTCTGTTCTGTGAGTATCTTCGCTGTTGTCAAGGAGGCTAATCGCTAATGGATTCTGACGGTCCACATGTTTCTATCGATAAGTCTTTTCGTGTGTGTATAAAATATCTCACGAACGGAATAGAATACTAACTTGAAACGTAGAACTTAAGTTAGCTACTTTCAAGGGACCCGACACAACATTTTCTCAAAAAATCTGGTGTGAAACACTCACACAACTTTCTCTTGCCAATGCAAATCATTAATAATAAACCTAACATTATTAATAAAATATTAGAAATAAACAAAAAACTAACCTCAAAAACATAACCTTATTTTAATCATGAGTGAATGACGCAAAATGACAATCGAACTCAGTTTGGCTTAAAAATACGGAAAATCACGCTTTCACGCTAAACTAGGCTCTGTAGAGATAAATGCTTTAAACAAAAGTTGTAGATCTTTTAATTTTCTATAAATTTAATTATATACACTTTTGTCGTAAAATGCATACTAAGACCGAAATGTTAAAAAATCAATTTTTCTCACGTTTTCGTGAGAAAAAAAAACAGAAAATCGCAAATTACCGCTAAACTAAGCGTTATACAAAAAAAATGTTTGAAATAAAAGTTGTAGAATTTTACATTCTCTACAACTTTTATTATATAACGTTTTGCGCTAAATGCATATTAAAGCCGCAATCTTAAAAAGAAAATGTTTTTACGTAAAAACAGCCTCACGCAGAATTTCAGCAAACATGGCGCCTACCTTATATTGTAGAGCATAAAAAATGTAGTAAACCAGGCGATTTTAAAAAAAATCGTAGGACTAGTTTTTGAGAAAATCGCAAAAAAGTGAAAAATTATACGAATAAACTACTACTTCCGGTTGACCGATTTTGATGAAAATGTTCGTGTCGGGTCCGGTAGTGATATGTAACTTAAGTTTCAAGTTTCAAGTTCGTACGATGTTCCGTTCTTGAGATATTCTGTTCACACACACACACACACACACACACACACACACACACACACACACGCACGCGCGCGCGCACACGCACGCACGCACGCACGCACACACACACACGCACGCACGCGCACACACACACACACAAGTACACACACACACACACACACACGCACACACTCACACACACACACACACACACACACACAGACCAATCGCTAAAAACATGTTTTTTGGGTTCAGGGGGTCTGAAAACGTATAGATCCGGTGAAAACTCGATTTCGAAAAATCGACATGAAAACAATACTTTCCTTCCTATATATTCATATAGGCAAGAGAAAGTAAAAAGGGTTTTACGATTGTTTAAAAATCGTCTCTTACTAAATGTTTAATGTTCTACAAGATAGTGTAAGCTAAACTATAGTGTCTGCTAAAATTCTGAACGCTGTGCTCTCATAGTAAAACGTGTTTGTTTTTAAGATTGCATTTTAATATGCATCTTACGACAAAAACGTATTACAATGAAAATTATAAAAAATATAAAAAAATCTACTACTTTTATTACAAACATTTCGTTTCTACGGGCCTAGTTCAGGATCAATTGGTGATTTTCAGTATTTTTAAGTTTTACACAAATTGATTTTCATTTTACATTGTTTACTCATTTAAAAATCTAGTTTGAAACACTCACACGACTTTGTCTTGCCAATGCAAATAATGAACAATATAACCTAACATTAGAAATAAACAAAAAAATCTTACCTCTAAAAACATAACCTTATTTTAATCATGAGTGAATGATGCAAAATGAAAACCAACCATAGTTTGGCTTATTATGGATAATCACTCTTTCACGCTAAAGTAGTAGAGAAAATTTCTTACAATAAAAATTGTAGATCTTTTAATTTCCTATAAATTTGACTAAATACATTTTTGTCGTTACATAATAAGGCCGAAGTCTTAAAAGTCAATTTTTTTTTAAATTTCATGAAAATAAAAAAATAGAAAATTACTATTTACCGACCAAAAACCAAGATGGTTGTAACCATTTTCTATATAAAGAAATATTTTAAATGAAAGTTGTAGGTTTTAAAATGGTCTACAACTTTAATTACGTAGGCCTACATTTTTGCCCTGAAATTCATATTAAAGCCGCAATCTTAAAAATAACTTTTTTTCTACGCGAGCACAGCCTTTATAAATATTTCAGCAGACATGACGCTTACCTTATCATAGAGAGAATAAAAAATGTAGTAGGTTAAATGAGGCGTTTTTGAGAAAATTACAAAAAAGTGAAAAATGACACGAATAAACTACAACTTCCAGTTGACCGATTTTGATGAAAATGTTCGTGTCGGGTCCTCCTCAGTGGTATGTAACTTAAGTTTCTAGTTTCGACTTCATAAGATATTCCGTTCTTTGAAATATTTTCTTCACACACATACACACCAATTTCTACAAATATGTTTTTTGGGTTCAGGGGGGTTTGAAAATGTTTATATCCGGTGAAAAGTGGATTTGTTAAAATCGACATGAAAACATTACTTTCCTAAGTATACATTCATATAGGCAAGAGAAAGTAAAAATAAATAATATTTTCATTATTTACATTGGCTAGAGAAATTCGTGTGATTGTTTCAAACTTGTTTTTGATTTGTGTACGCTAATAGCGGATAAAGATTATAAATTATTTCTTTAAGTATTTACATTGGAAAAAACGTAATCGTGATGGTAGAATTTTAAATCCTTTTTATCATGGCCACGTATCTGTCATAATTTCACGACATATTTTATTATTTTTTATATTATTTGGAACAATTCTATTACGTCTATTTTTAAAATAGACTTAATATAAATCATTGTTATTTCAAGGTTATTATACATTTTTATAATAAACTAGGTTATATGAGTTAAAAATAATAATGTAGGCCTAACAAGCAATTTTCACACGTGTTTGTTGGACAGAACGGATATTAGTTTCATTTTCTCTTACCTGTCGAACGTAACAAGAAGAAGAATAAGAACATTTTAATTTATTTGTTGTAACAATAAATCTGATTTTATTCATTGAATTTATTAATCAGGTGTAAGATTTGTGGTGAAATACAATCTAATTGGGGATTACTTAATCTGAGAAATTTTTTTAAGGTAATGGCGTTTCTAAAAAGTTTCAACAAAATTATGAAACGAAAAGTCGATTATTCATTGCTTCTCCTTCTCCTCCTTCTCCTTCTTCTTTTTCTTCCTCGTCTTCTTCTAGTTCTCCACCTCCTTCTCCTTCTTCTTTTTCTTCGTCTTCTTCTTCCTCTCCTCCTCCTTCTACTTCTTCTTCTCCTACTTTTTCTCCTTCTCCTTCATCTTCCCTCCTCCTTCTCCTTCTTCTCCTTCTTATTCGCCTTCTTCTTTTTCTTCTTCGTCTTCTTCTACTTCTTCTCCTCCTCCTTTTCTTTTCCTTCTTCTTGTCCTTCTCCTCCTTCTGTTTCTTCGTCTTCTTCTTCCTCTCCTCCTCCTTTTTTCTTCTTCTTCTCCTACTTTTTCTACTTCTCCTTCGTCTTCCCTCCTGCTTCTCCTTCTTATTCGCCTTCTTCTTTTTCTTCTTCGTCTTCTTCTACTTCTTCTCCTCCTCCTTCTTCTTTTCCTTCTTCTTGTCCTTCTCCTCCTTCTTTTTCTTCGTCTTCTTCTTCCTCTCCTCCTCCTTCTCCTTCTTTTTCTCCTAATTCTTCTTCCCTCCTCCTTCTCCTTCTGCGTCTTCTTCTCCTCCTCCTTCACCTTCTCCTCCTCCTTCTTCTTCACCTTCTTCTTCTTATTCTTTTCCTTCCCCTTCTTCTAAAACGTTCTTTATCATATATATACATATGCTCTAATCTATATTCTTTAAAATATACATTTTTAAAAATGTTTATAATAAAAGTTGTAGAGAATTTAAAGTCCTACAACTGTTATTTCAAACATTTTTTTGTATAATGCTTAGTTAAGCGGTAATTAGCAATTTTCTGGTTTTTTCTCAAGAAAACGTGTGAAAAATCGATTTCTTTATGATTTCAGCCTTAGTATTCATTTTACGACAAAAATGTATATAATAAAATTTATAGAAAATTAAAAGATCTACGATTTTTATTCAAAACATTTTTCTCTACAGACCCTGGGTTAGCGTGAAAGAGTGATTTTCCGTATTTTTAAGCAAACTTGAGGTTAATTTTCATTTTGCGTCTTTCACTCATGATTAAAATTAGATTATGTTTATTAAGGTTAGTTTTTTGTTTATTTCTAATGTTTTATTGCTAATAATAGGTTATATTGTTCAATATTTGCACTGGCAAGAGAAAATTGTGTGAGTGTTTTACACTAGATTTTTATAATCCGTTACGGCGTAATCAGTGTAAATATTGCGATAGTAATCGTTTTACTATTGAAAATAAAAATGACCGAGAAAAATGAAGGTCATGGTTTAACGATTTATTGAATAAAGTGAAGGTGATTTAACCAGATAAAAGTAACGTGAAGGTGAACAATATCAGAGGTTAGTGACAGATATACGTTTAAGCTTTTGAAAACTTTAAAAATCTGGTGTGAAACACTCACACAACTTTCTCTTGCCAATGCAAATAATTAACAATTAACCTAACATTACTAATAAAACATTACAAATAAACAAAAAACTAACTTTAATAACATAACCCAATTTTAATCATGAGTGAAAGACGCAAAATGAAAATCAACCTCAGTTTAGCTTAAAAATACGGAAAATCAGTCTTTCACGCTAAACTAGGCTCTGTAGAGAAAAATCCTTAAAATAAAAGTTGTAGATCTTTTAATTTCCTATAAATTTGATTATACACTTTTGTCGTAAAATACATTCTAAGGCCGAAATCTTAAAAAAAAAATCGATTTTTCACACGCTTTCGTGAGAAAAAACAGAAAATTGCTAATTATTGTAAACTAAGCGTTATACATAAAAATGTTTAAAATAAAAATTGTAGAATTTTAATTTCTCTTCATTTTTAATTATATAAATTTTTGCGCTATAGGGCTAATACATATTAAAGCCGTAGTCTTAAAAAAACATTTTTTTACGTAAAACAGCCTCACCAAGAATTTCAGCAAACATGGCGCCTACCCTATCTTGTAGAGAATAAAAAATTGAGTAAATCAGGCGATTTTTAAAAAAATCGTATGACTAGTTTTTGAGAAAATCGCAAAAAGCGAAGAAGTCTACGAATAAACTACAGAGTGATTTTTTAGTCCTGTTACCCAATTGTTAATGTCTGGTAATAGTTTTCTAAAAAAAAAAAAAATTTGTTTTGTGACACTAAGTTGGTAGCCCTACTCAACCAGTATGGATATGGCAGTGTGAGTTGATTCTCCTTGAGCTGAGTAAAATTTTGTGCCATTTCCGGTCGTGCTACGAACAGAATGTCTTTTATCCTAAAACAATCTCTTGTTTAAATCTGAAGGCTGAAGCTCTAGAACTAATCGTATGTGATACGGATACAATTTCAATTTTTTAGCAGCTTTCTGAGCACTCGAACATGACAAATCAACATGCGAGGAAAGTTTTTGTAAACTTTTCCATGGAGAATTTTGAGCAATCTTGTTTTCACATTCCCTTAACGTCATCTGTCAAGAGAGTTGGTCGACCACTACGTTTTCTGCTGCAAACAATACCTGCCTCTAAAAATCAGTTAGTTAGCCTAGAAATTGACTAGAATAGAGTGGAGGAACACGAAAAAATTTAATTTGAAATGATTCTTTTACACTCACATACAATTTTTGTAGCAAAATATTGTTCAAGAATGAAAACCCGTTGTTCTAGGGTAAAAGACATTCTGTTCGTAACACAAGTGGAAACAGCACAAAATTTTACGCAACTCAAGGACAATCAACTCAAACTGTCGTATCTATACCGGTTGAGTAGGGCTACCAACTTTGTGTCACAAAACAAAATATCCCTTTCTTAGAAAAAAATTACCAGACATTAACAATTGGGTAACAGGACTAAAAAATCACCCGGTACTACTTTCGGTTCGCCGAATTTGATGAAAATGTTGGTGTCGGGTTCGGTAACTTAAGTTTCAAGTTTCAAGTTCGTACAATGTTCCGTTCTTGAGATATTTTGCACACACACACACACACACACACACACACACGCACGCGCGCGCGCACACACACACATACACACACACACACACACACACACACACACACACACCAATCGCTAAAAACATGTTTCTTGGGTTCAGGAGCTCTGAAAATGTGTAGATCCGGTGAAAACTCGATTTCGAAAAATCGACATGAAAACAATACTTACCTTCCTATATATTCATATAGGCAAGAGAAAGTAAAAAACATTCGGAAACAGATTCCCTCCAGAAAAATTAATGTCACAAGTAATGTGGAAGTAATTGGTCGTTTGAATACACTTCTTTCCTTGAAAATAAATGTTTAATAGAAATTTGGGCTGGACTGACTAAAGTCACTTAACTTAATCTAAAATTCTGTCTACACGGAATAAAAATCATTCGTAAAAAGATTTCTTTGAGAAAAAAATAATCCCGCTAGTAACGTGGACTAATTGATAGATTTGAATATAGTTTTCACCTTGAAAAGAAATGTTTAATAGAAATTTGTTGATTTGCATTAAAAATGATAATCATTATCAAGTTATTTATTTACTAAAGTCACTTAACTTGGTCTGAAATTTTCTCTATTAGGAAAATACGACAGCACATAACATACAGGTCATTTGCACTCAATCTGTTAATTGCAAAGCTAAACAAATAGTTCTGTTTCTTATCTCATGGTCACCCAATTAAACGACTGAATCATTTAAGAACAGAAGAGATAGAGATGTACTGTGACACTAATCAGAGTTATCTCCTCAGAAAGTAATGAATTTCATTATACAGTTGGACCTTGTGGTGAATGAAGTGAAGGTGTCATTTACAGAGTGGAAAATTTGTGCTTTTCAGAGAACCTGACATGTTAATAAGCTTACTTTTGAACTCAGTGAGGAAAGCAACGGTAAACCACCTCACTCCTCGCTTTACTTAGTACGTTTTGATTGATGACGTAAACGATAACAAGGAAAACATTCGGAAAGAGATTTCCTTGAGAAAGAAATAATGCCGCAAGTAATGTGTGAAGTAATTGGTCGTTTGAATATACTTTTTTCCATGAAAAACAATGTTTAATAGAAAAGTGGGCTGGGCTGACTAAAGTCACTTACCTTGGTCTGAAATTCTGTCTACACGGAAAAAACATTCGGAAAGAGATTCCCTTGAGACTGGCTCTTCAAAAAAAATCTCTTTATTTCGCGTAACACCACTTCGTCAATTTTCATCGTACAAATATACAAGTTGTTGTTTAGGTGATCACCCTGTAGTAGGCTGGCTTGAACCTGTAGAGGTTTTACTAAGTAAATCGAGGAGTGAGGTGGTTTACCATTGCCACAACTCACTCAGTGGAAAAGTACACTTATCAGCATGCCAGGCCCTCTAAAAAGCATATATTTTCCACTCTGCAAATGACACTTTCACTTCAATCACCACGGGGTCTGGCTGCATAATTAAATCCATTACTTTCAGAGGAGATAACTGTGATTAGCGTCTTTTACACTTCTACCTCTTCTGTTCTTAAATGGTTCTGTCATTTAATTAGCTGACCATGTGATAAGAAACAGAACTATTTATTTTAGCCCTGTAACTAACAGATTGAGTGTAAATAATTTGATACTCCACCTGTCTGTTATTGGCATACTAAATATACAAGATACATCAAATGAAAGAAGAAAAAAGTCTCTATCTAATAAAACTAAACCCGTTAGAAAATAATGATTAGTTGCGGAGATAATTGAGTTTAAAGAAAGATGATGACGATTGAGTGATATTGGGCATCCCGGTTTGTAAGGTTTAATAGAAATTTGGGCTGGGCTGACTAAAGTCACTTAACTTCGTCTGAAATTCTGTCTACACGGAATAAAAATCATTCGTAAAGAGATTTCTTTGAGAAAAAATAAACCCGCTAGTATCGTGGACTAATTGATAGATTTGAATATAGTTTTCTCCTTGAAAAGAAATGTTTAATAGAAATTTTGTTGATTTGCATTAAAAATGATAATGATTATCATCAAGTTATTTATTTATTCTAACATTGTAATTGCAGTATCATGTTAGTCTACTACTTAAATAAATATAATCATACATGGTATTTTATTTTATAATTGTACATCGTTAACGAGAATGTAAATCTATTTCAGTTATTTTAATAAATTTATGTTGTATTTATGAAAGTACTTAGGTTACATTAAAATACGGAAGATTTATTAGAAAACTAGAAGATTTTTGTTCTGTTTCCTGATTTTGTTTTTTTTTAATATGCAAGTCGTTCCGCTATACTTGTTACGTATAACATGTATAAAAATTTGTAACAACCATGTAGGTACTGTGAACTGTCATCTACAATTCTAGCTGTTATCAGAGCATATCTACGTACAGATATATTGATTATTTTGTGCATTAATTTACTGCCGTATACAGATATAAAAGTTAAATTCTCTTTGTAATTAATTAAATAATTTATTAATTAGAGTCTTGTTTTACTGGTTTGTATCTTGTTAATTAATATATTAATAATATTGGAATAATGAAGCTTAAATAATAGATCTACAGTTGAGCCGTTGTTAGTTTGCTCCTCCTTCTGTCAACAAACAAAAGCCACCTACTACAGGGTGCACGCTAGAGTCTTCGACTTTACGGATGTCCTATTCCTATTAAATTAACTATTTTTTACTTTCTCTTGCCTATATGAATATATAGGAAGGAAAGTATTGTTTTCATGTCGATTTTTCGAAATCGAGTTTTCACCGGATCTATACGTTTTCAGACCCCCTAAACCCACACAAACATGTTTTTAGCGATTGGTCTGTGTCTGTGTGTCCGTGTGTCTGTGTGTGTGTGTGTGTGTGTGTGTGTGTGTGTGTACAAAATATCTCAAGAACGGAACATCGTACGAACTTGAAACTTAAAACTTAAGTTACATACCACTACCGGACGCGACATGAACATTTTCATCAAAATCGGTCAACCGGAAGTAGTAGTTTATTCGTGTAATTTTTCACTTTTTTGCGATTTTCTCAAAAACTGGTCCTACGATTTTTTTAAAAATCGCCTGGTTTACTCAATTTTTTATTCTCTACAAGATAGGGTAGGCGCCATGTTTGTTGAAATTCTTGGTGAGGCTGTTTTTACGTAAAAACATTTTCTTTTTAAGATTGCGGCTTTAATATGCATTTTAGCGCAAAACGTTATATAATAAAAGTTGTAGAGAATGTAAAATTCTACAACTTTTATTTCAAACAATTTTTTGTATAACGCTTAGTTTAGCGGTAATTAGCAATTTTCTGTTTTTTTCTCACGAAAACGTGTGAAAAATCGATTTTTTTTAAGATTTCGGCCTTAGAATGCATTTTACAAGAAACGTGTATGAAATAAAATTTATAGGAAATAAAGAGTTCTACAACTTTTATTTTAAGCATTTTTTTGTAAAGTGCCTAGTTTAGCTTGAATGAGCGATTTTCCGTATTTTTAAGCTAAACTGAGGTCGATTTTAATTTTGCGTATTTCACTAATGTTTTTTGAGGTTAGTTTTTTGTTCATTTCGAATGTTTTAATACTAATGTTAGGTTTATTGTTAATTATTTGCATTGGCAAGAGAAAGTTGTGTGAGTGTTTCACACCAGATTTTTAAATTATAAGTACTGAAGTACAAAAACCATCAGTCATGATATGATGTAGGCCTAACAATTTCATTTAGAAAAATACTTTTAAAAGTATTTTGTATTTAAATACTTTTTAAAGTATTCTGTTGTTACTTTTTAATCGGCGTGTACACATTTTGATATAATGCGCATGCTCAGTGACGTAATTATTTGTTAACATTAGGAGCAAACTAAAAGAGGCTGGACTATACAAATATAACCCACCGGGTTGGTCAAGAGGTAAAGTCGTCGCCAAAATCAGCTGTTTATCAGCTGTTTAACAGCTGATTTTCGGAGACGAAGGTTCCTGGTTCGAATCCTAGTAAAGGTACTTACTTTTAAAGGTAGTAGTTACTTTTATACGGATTTCAATGCTAGACAGTGGTTACCGGTGTACTTTGATGGTTGGGGTTCAATTAACCATACTCTCTCACTCTCTACAAGACTACACAGTCTCATTTACACGTCATACACATCATCCTCATCTGATTGGGTCATGGGGTTGCTTATTGTTCTCAATTGAACAGATTGCAACGTACGCAAATTAGGGATTACAAAAAAACAAATAGGTTTACAAAATATAATTTTTCAAGACGGAGTTCATACCAAAATGTTAAGAACTGTCCGAGCCATATAAATATTCATCAAAAAGTGTTTTTGTTTTTTAAACAGTGTAGTATTTCTTTTGCAATCAGTTAATAAAAGTACAATAACTTTAAGCAAATATGAGAAAATCTGAATATTGTCCTTAGAATTAAAACACAAACCACACTCAGTAGTGTGTTTGAAAAAGACCAAACTGTAAAGAAAAATCAGGTGTGAAACACTCACGTAACTTTCTCTTGCCAATGCTAAAAATGACCAATAATCTAATAATAAAACATTAGAAATAAACAAATAACTAACCTCTAAAAATATATCCTTATTTTAATCATGACTGAAAGACGCTAAATGAAAATCGAACTCAGTTCGGCTTAAAAATACGGAAAATCACTCTTTCATACTAAACTAGGCTCTGCAGAGAAAAATGATTTTTATAAAAGTTGTAGATCTTTTTATTTCCTATAAAATTAATTATTACACTTTTGTCGTAAAATGCATTCTAAGGCCGAAATCTTAAAAAAATAGATTTTTCACACGTTTTCGTGAGAAAAAAAATAGAAAATCGCTAATTAATGCTAAACTAAGCGTTATACGAAAAAATTTTTGAATTAAAGTTGTAGAATTTTAAATTCTCTACAACTTTAATTACATTTTTGCGATAAAATGCATAATAAAGCCGCAATCTTAACAAAACAAATTTTTTACGTGAAAACAGCCTCACCAAGAATTTCAGCAAACATGGCGCCTACTCTATCTTTTAGAGCTTAAAAACCGATTTTGATGAAAATGTTCGTGTCGGGTCCGGTAGTGGTATTAAACTTAAGTTTTAAGTTTCAAGTTCGTACGATGTTTTGTTGGGATATTTTCTACACACGCACACGCGCACGCGCACGCAGACCAATCGCTAAAAACATGTTTTTTGGGTTCAGGGGGTCCGAAAAGGTGTAGATCCGGTGAAAACTCGATTTCTTAAAATCGACATGAAAACAATACTTTCTTCCTATAGTATAGGCTACTCACATAGGCAAGAGAAAGTAAAAATTGTAACAACCATGTAGGTACTGTGAACTGTCATCTACAATTCTAGTTATCAGAGCATATCTACGTATGTATATTGATTATTTTGTTCATTAATTTACTGCCGTATACAGATATAAAAGTTAAATTCTCTTTGTAATTAATTAAATAATTTATTAATTAGTGTCTTGTTTTACTGGTTTGTATCTTGTTAATTAATATATTAATAATATTGGAATAATGAAGCTGAAACAATAGGGCTACAAATAACGGGTGGCGCGCATAAAAGTAGCCCCATAACTTAGCCGAGATTGCAACGGGTGTTTCAAAAAGGACGCACTTTGAAGTTTAAGGGTTAATATTTTCTGCATAGGGAATATTTCCCCCCCCCCAAATAACAGTTGGCACTACCGTACTCATTGTTGACCTATTGTGTATTACTGACATGTACTAGATATGCCCTCCTGCAAGCCATTCTACAAGAGAAAATTTTTGGAAAGCGGGGACCAGGTAGAAGAAGAACATCCTGGTTGAAGAACCTCAGACTCTGGTACAATACAACGTCGGTACGGCTTTTCCGAGTTGCTGCAGACAAGATGAAGATTGCCATGATGATCGCCAACATTCGTAACGGATAGGAACATCAACAAGAAGAAGAAGAAGACATGTACTAGTGCTATCCCAGTATTCATTTGTGTCTGTATAAGTTCAAACATGTTTTTTTCAAAGGATGAACGTGTTTTTATTATTGAAAGTTATTGCGCATATAAATCTTACGAACGAGTGAAAGACCAGTTCCAGTTAAAATTTCCCAATTCTGAAGTACCTAATAACACCACAATATCGCGTCTGATTAATAAATTTCGTGAGACTGGCAGTGTACAGGATCGGAAAAGCACAGGTCGACCATCAGTGTTAACAGAACAAGTTTTGGACAATGTGAAACAACGTTTGACTACCTCACCCAGCAATCACTTAAAAAGTTATCTTCACAGGCTGGATTATCACTATTTTCCGCTTTAAGGGCTACAAAAAAATTAAATTGCATCCTTACGCATCGGTGTCGTTCATGAACTGAGAGAAGTTGACCATGGGAAACGTATACAGTATTGTCGTTGGATACGTTCTCTTGTTAATGACAACGGTGTTGAAATATTGGATCGTGTTTATTTCAGTGACGAAGCATGGTTCCACTTGGATGGTTACATCAACAACCAAAACTACCGAATATGGAGCGCTCATAATCCTCACACATTTCATGAACGTCCACTACACGCATGTAAAATTGGTGTTTGGTGTGCGATCTCCCGGCGTCGTATTGTTGGGCCTTTATTTTTTGACACATCTGTAGATGGTGTGGTGTACCGCAACTTAATTGAACAATTTATAGCGTTGTTAGAATTACACGATCGAGATTGTTGGTTTCAGCAGGATAACGCAACGTGCCATACTTCTACTGAAACGCTGAATTTGTTACGATAATTTTTTGGCCATCGTGTGATATCAAAAGGATTGTGGCCACCAAGATCCCCAGATCTTACTCCTGCGGATTTTTTTCTTTGGGGGAATTTAAAGAGTAAGGTTTTCAAAAACAATCCTCATACAATTGAAGAATTGAAGGCTAATATTGAAAGTGAGATTACAAACATTAATGAGCAAACGCTACGAAAAGTGGGTGCAAATGTTATGAAACGTGTCCGAACTTGCATTACAAGCGAAGGTAGTCATTTTGAACATTTATTGTGAAGTTTTAAAGGTAATCTGAATGTTATAAAGGTAATAATTTCATACCGTATAATTTGTAATTAACTTAATGTAATAAATTAGCGTTCTCAAACTTCGAAGTGCGTCCTTTTTGAAACACCTGTTATAATGTTTATGCCGAGTCAAGGAAAATTCCCCCCATTTTCCCCTTCCCGCGTACGACCTGCATGTTTAACCAGATTTTTGATCAATTTATTAATCAATTAGCACCACACGAAATTACATATTCTTTTTTCCAACAAGATGGGGTGACTTTGTCACACATCTCGCAGATCACTGGCTCGTGTGTGTAGTGTTTTTACTGATGAGAGGACTATCTCTTTAGGCTTATGGCCACCGCGATCACCGGATTTTTTTTTTTTTGGTTTTTTATAAAGTTTTTGGTTTTGATAATTTTTTTTGTGGTTGGTTTTTTTTGTTTTTTACTTTCTCTTGCCTATATGAATATATAGGAAGGAAAGTATTGTTTTCATGTCGATTTTAAGAAATCGAGTTTTCACCGGATCTATACGTTTTCAGACCCCCTGAACCCAAAAAACATGTTTTTAGGGATTGGTCTGTGTGTGTGTCTGTGTGTGTGTGTGTGTGTGTACAAAATATCTCAAGAACGGAACATCGTACGAACTTGAAACTTGAAACTTAAGTTAAGTACCACTACCGGACTCGACACGAACATTTTCATCAAAATCGGTCAACCGGAAGTGGTAGTTTATTCGTGTAATTTTTCACTTTTTTGCGATTTTCTCAAAAACTGGTCCTACGATTTTTTTTAAAATCACCTGGTTTACTCAATTTTTTATTCTCTACAAGATAGGGTAGGCGTCATGTTTGCTGAAATTCTGGGTGAGGCTGTTTTCACGTAAAAACGTTGTTTTTTTTTTAAGATTACAGCTTTAATATGCATTTTAGCGCAAAACTTTATATAATAATTGAAAATTCCACAACTTTTATTTCAAACAATTTTTTGTATAACGCTTAGTTTAGCGGTAATTTGCGATTTTCTGTTTTTTTTCTCACGAAAACGTGAGAAAAATCGATTTTTTTAACATTTCGGCCTTAGTATGCATTTTACGACAAAAGTGTTTATAATCAAATTTATAGAAAATTAAAAGATCTACAACTTTTATTTAGAGCATTTTTCTCTACACAGCCTAGTTTAGAGAGAAAGAGTGATTTTCCGTATTTCTAAGCCAAACTGAGGTTGATTTTCATTTTGCATCATTCACTCATGATTAAAATAAGGTTATGTTTTTGAGGTTAGTTTTTTGTTTATTTCTAATATTTTATTATTAATGTTAGGTTTATTGTTAATTATTTGCATTGGCAAGAGAAAGTTGTGTGAGTGTTTCACACCAGATTTTTTATAACGTTTTTGGTTTTGATAATTTTTTTTGTGGTTGGTTTTTTTTTGCTTTTTGTTTTTTTCCATTTTCAATAATGCCATCAAAAAAACATCACTAAGAAGAAAATCTTCTTTTATTAAGCAAAAAAAAAACTTCAAAAAGCAAGAACCATTTTTCGTGTGCAAAGCCGCGACGGGGCATGCCAGGAAATATACATAATTAATAAAAGATTAATACCTCTTAAAATGTTAAGTTGTATATGATTTCACATGTAGGCTATTTTATGTAATAATGTAAAATGAATATTGAAAACGGTTTTGTAAGAAAAATACATTTATTACCTTAAAAACTTTCCATAATGTAATTTCTTAGAAATATTAAAAGATGTTAACAGTTTTGTATTACATAATTTTTTATTTTATTATAATTTAAATTAGTGTATAGGCTGTAATTTCTAAGAACCTCATCCAGTTGTTATAAATTGTTGCAATAATTTAGATTTAGAATTTAGCTAAATATTTGATTAGGTAATATTTAGCTTTTAGCCTATCAAATATCTAGTCTAACAGGTTACAGAGACGATGGGTTACTGCGATGATTTCATTAAGATCTTAAATCAAAATAAATATTCCTACACTAGGTCAACTTTCCTGTTTTTTATCTTTCTATTTCTTTTCAAATGTGTGTTTTTTTAAGATCATTTTATTATGTAAGAACATCGAAAGTATATTTGTATGTTAAATATTTTTTTATTTACATGTACCCAATTTGATCTAAATCATTTTAAAATTTATCGTTGTTTCAGAAAATAATATTATATTTTTATTTTTGTTTACTTTGTATGAGTATATAGGGAAGAAAGTATTGTTTTTATGTTGATTTTTTACAAATCGAGTTTTCACCGGTTATATCGTACACGTTTTCTGGCCACCTGAACCCAAAAATATGTTTTTAACGATTGGTGTGTGTAAGTGAACATCATAAGATGTTGAAACTTAAAATTTAGGTACCATTAGAGGTTCTAACACGAACATTTTCATCAAAATCGGTCAACCGGAAGTAGTAGTTTATTCGTGTAATTTTTCACTTTTTTGCGATTTTCTCAAAAACTGGTCCTACGATTTTTTTTTTAAATCGCCTGGTTTACTAAATTTTTTATGCTCTACAAGATAGGGTAAGCGCCATGTTTGCTGAAATTCTTGGTGAAGCTGTTTTCACGTTTACAAATTGTTTTATTAAGATTGCGGCTTTATTACGCATTTTACCGCAAAAATTATGTAATAAAAGTTGTAGAGAATTTAAAATTCTACAACTTTTATTTCAAACATTTTTTTGTATAACGCTTAGTTTAGCGGTGATTAGCAATTTTCTGTTTTTTTCTAACGAAAACGTGTGATATATCTATTTTTTAAAGATTTCAGCCTTAGTATGGATTTTACGTCAAAAATATATAATGAAATTTATAGGAAATTAAAAGATCTATAACTTTTATTGAAAGAATGTTTTTGTACAGTGCCTAGTTTAGCGTGAAAGAGTGATTTTTCGTATTTTTAAGCCAAACTGAGGATGATTTTTATTTTTTCGTCTTTCATATTGGTTAGTTTTTTGTTTATTTCTAATGTTTTATTACTTATGTTAGGTTTATTGTTAATTATTTGCATTGGCAAGAGAAAGTTGTGTGTTTTACACCAGATTTTTTCTTTTTAACTTTGTGTTTTTTAAGATCATGTTATTATGGACCCACCGGGTTGGTCTAGAGGTAAAGTCGTCGCCAAAGTCAGCTGTTTAACAGCTGATATTCGGAGATGAAGGTTCCTGGTTCAAATCCTAGTAAAGGTAGTTACTTTTATACGGATTTGAATACTAGACAGTGGTTACCGGTGTACTTTGATGGTTGGGGTTTAATTAACCATACTTTCTCAGGAATGGTCGACCTGGGTCTGTACATGACTACACCTTCTTTACACGCCATACACATCATCCTCATCTCATTGGGTCATGGGGTTGCTTATTGTTCTCAATTGAACAGATTGCAACGTACACATCTTAGGAATTAAAAAAAAAATCCATAGATAATTATTATCTTCTCTTGCCTATATGAATATATAGGAAGGAAAGTATTGTTTTCATGTCAATTTTTCGAAATCGAGTTTTCACCGGATCTATACGTTTTCAGACCCCCTGAACCCAAAAAATATGGTTTTAGCGATTGGTCTGTGTGTGTGTGTGTGAGTCTCTGTGTGTATGTGTGTGTGTGTGTGTTTGTGTGTGTCTATGTGTGAACAGAATATCTCAAGAACAGATCATCGTACGAACTTGAAACTTACAACTTACGTTACATACCACTACCGGACCCGACACGAACATCTTCATCAAAATCGGTCAACCAGAAATAGTAGTTCATTCGTGTAGTTTTCCACTTTTTTTGCGATTTTCTCAAAAACTGGTCCTACGATTTTTTTAAAAATCGCCTCATTTACTCAATGTTTTATTCTCTACAAGATCGGGTAGGCGCCATGTTTGCTGAAATTCTTGGTGAGGCTGTTTTACGTAAAAATGTGTTTTTTTAAGATTACGGCTTTAATATGTATTATACCGCAAAAATGTATATCATTAAAGTTGTAGAGAGTTTAACGGTCTACAACTTTTGTTTCAAACGTTTATTTTGTATAACGCTTAGTTTAGCGGTAATTAGCAATTTTCTGTTTTTTTTCTCACGAAAACGTGTGAAAAATTGGTTTTTTTAAGATTTCGGCTTTAGTATGCATTTTACAACAAAATTGTGCATAATAAAATTTATAGAAAATTAAGAGATCTACAACTTTTATTTATAGCATATTTTTGTACAGTGCCTAGTTTAGCGTGAAAGAGTGTTTTTCCGTATTTTTAAGTTGAACTGAGGTTGATTTTAATTTTGCGTCTTTCATATATGATTAAAAATTGGGTTATATTTATTGAGGTTATTATTTTGTTTATTTCTAATGTTTTACTACTTCTAATGTTAGGTTTATTATTAATTATTTGCATTGGCAAGAGAAAGTTGTGTGAGTGTTTCACACCAGGTTTTTTAAGATCATATTATTATGTAATAAGATCGAAAGTATATTTGTGTGTTAAATAATATTTTATGTCCTTATACGCAATTGATCTAAATAATTTTAAAATTCATCGCTGTTTGTGAAATTAAATAGTATAATTTTTTTATTGATTATTTGCTCATCATTATGAATTATTATGGTCGTATTACGAAATCATAATTGTAATAGAAATCTATAAATATGTATATATGCATAACATAAAATATGTTACATAATATCTTTAAAATACATTTTATTGATCACATTCCGTCTGTCATAAATTTTTTCCTTCCTCTACAATTTCATGTTTTTAGACATATAAACGATTAGTATATCGAACATTTTCATCAAAATCGGTCAACCGGAAGTAGTAATTTATTCGTGCCATTTTTCACTTTTTTGCGATTTTCTCAAAATCAGGTCCTACGATTTTTTTAAAAATCGCCTTGTGTACTCAACTTTTTATGCTCTACAAGATAGGGTAGGCGCCATGTTTGCTGAAATTCTGGGTGAGGCTATTTTCACGTAAAAACATGGTTTTCTTAAGATTACGGCTTTAATATGCATTTTAGCGCAAAAATGTATATAATAACCGTTGTAGAGAATTAAAAATCCTACAAATTTTATTTAAAAAATTTTTTTGTATAACGATTAGTTAAGCAGTAAATAGCGATTTTCTGTTTTTTTCTCACGAAAACGTGTGAAAAATCGATTTTTTTTAAAGAATTCAGCATTAGTATGGATTTTACGACAAAAGTGTACACAATAAATTTTATAAGAAATAAAAAGATCTACAACTTTTATTTAGAGCATTTTTCTCTACATAGTTTAGCGTGAAAGAGTGATTTTCCGTATTTTTTAGCCAAACTGAGGTTGATTTTCATTTTCGGTCTTTCACTCATGATTAAAATAAGGTTATGTTTATTGAGATTAGTTTTGTGTTTATTTCTAATGTTTTATTACTAATTTTAGGTTATATTGGTTGTTGTTTAGGTCATCAGCCAAAAGGCTGGTTTGAACCTGTAGTGGTTTTACTAAGTAAAACGAGGAGTGAGGTGGTTTACCGCGCCTTCCTCACTGAGTGGAAAAGTATATACGCTTATCAGCATGCCGGGCCCTCTGAAAAGCACATATTTTCCACTGTGCAAATGACACCTTCACTTCATTCACCACAGGGTCTGGCTGTATAATAAAATTCATTACTTTCAGAGGAGATAACTCTGATTAGTGTCTTTTACACCTCTACCTCTTCTGTTCTTAAATGATTCAGTCATTTAATTGGCTGACCATATGATAAGAAACAGAACTATTTATTTTAGCCCTGCAACGAACAGATTGGGTATAAATAATTTGACACTCCACCTGTCTTTTATGGGCAGTTATATTGGTTACTATTTGCATTGGCAAGAGAAAATCGTGTGAGTGTTTCATACCAGATTTTTTCTTTTATAAAAACACCGACAGTTTTATTAAATTTTATGTAAATTAAATTTATAAACGGTGTTAGGCAACAATTTATAAATGAAGTGTGGGAAACCAGTTGTAATTTCTAAAGTAGATTACTACTATGCAATATTTGCATTTAATTCATAATACTGTAACACAAAGATGTGACGTCACTTTATTCCATATTATGAATTAAAAAAACTATTACAATGTTAATTGTTTAATTATAAAAGAATAAAGGCGCCTAATTAAAATTTTAATTGCTTAATAATTAATTCATTGTGATTTTGTTACAATTTTATAAAATCTTTTATTAAAATTTTTTGATAATCATTTTACTGACATATTATTTATTTTTACTTTCTCTTGCCTGTATGAATATATAGGAAGAAAAGTATTGTTTTCATGTCGATTTTTCGAAATCGAGTTTTCACCGGATCTATACGTTTTCAAACCCCCTGAACCCAAAAAACATGTTTTTAGCGATTTGTCTGTGTGTGTGTCTGTGTGTTTGTGTGTGTGTATACAAAATATCTCAAGAACGGAACATCGTACGAACTTGAAACTTTGAAACTTAATTTACATACCACTACCGGACCCGACACGAACATTTTCATCAAAATCGGTCAACCGGAAGTGGTAGTTTATTCGTGTCATTTTTCACTTTTTTGCGATTTTCTCAAAAACTAGTCATACAAGTTTTTTTAAAAATCGCCTGGTTTATTCAATTTTTTATTCTCTACAAGATAGGGTAGGTGCCATGTTTGCTGAATTTCTTGCTGAGCCTTTTTATTACGTAAAAAAAGTGTTTTTTTAAGATTACAACTTTAATATGTATTGTAGCGCAAAATTTTATATAATAAATAATGTAGGCTACATAATTTAAAATTCTACAACTTTTATTTCTAACATTTTTTTTGTATAATGCTTAGTTTAGCGGTAATTAGCGATTATCTGTTTTTTTCTCACGAAAACGTGTGAAAATCGATTTTTTTTAAGATTACGGCTTTAGTATACATTTTATGATAAAAGTGTATATAATTGAATTTATAGAAAATTAAAATATCTACAACTTTTATTTAAAGCACTTTTCTCTACAGAACCTATTTTAGCGTGAAAGAGTGATTTTCCGAATTTTTAAGCCAAACATGTCGATTTTCATTTTCCGTCTTTCACTCATGATCAAAATAAAGTTATGTTTTTTGAGTTTCGTTTTTTGTTTATTACTAATGTTAGGTTATATTGGTCATTATTTGAATTGGCAAGAGAAAGTTGTGTGAGTGTTTCACACCAGATATTTTTCTCATAAGATTGATGATGGTTTGTCATTAGATGACTGATAAAACATCTGCTCTACCGAAACTAATTTGTAGGTAGTTTTTGTACAAATTAAGGATTTTCTGTGCTTTTTTACACTAGATGAATATAGAGAGGAGAAAAGTAGTATTGTTTCATGTCGATTTTTCCAAATCGAGTTTTCACCGTATCTACACATTTTCAGAACCCCTGAACCCAAAAAAACATGTTTATAGCGATGTTATACTTAATTTTTATGAAAATATCTTGTCAGTTCCTCTTGTGGTACTTAACTTAAATTCCAAGTTTCAACTTCGTACGATATTCCGTTCGAGATATTTTGTTCAGACACAGACAGACCAATCGCTAAAAATATGTTTATTTTTTGGGTTCAGGAGGCCTAAAAGCGTGTATTTCCTGTGAAAACTCGATTTCACTGAATGATACGGAAGCCATTGGTCTGTGTGTGTGTGTGCGTGCGTGCGCGCGTGTGTGAGTGTGAGTGTGTGTGTGTGTGTGTGTACATCGTACACACACACACACATCATGTGTACATGTGTACATCGTGTGTGTGTATAGTAGTACATCGTACGAACTTGAAACTTGAAACTTAAGTTGCATACCACTACCAAACCCGACACGAACATTTTCATCAAAATCGGCCAACCAAAAGTAGTAGTTCATTCGTGTAATTTTTCACTCTTTTGCGATTTTCCCAAAAACTGGTCCTACGATTTTTTTAAAAATCGCCCAGTTTACTAAAATTTTATGCTCTACAAGATGGGGTAGGCACCATGTTACTGAAATTCTTGGTGAGGCTGTTTCACTTGAAATAATCAGGATTTTACTGTAAGACAAATTTTAAAACAAAAAGAAATATTTCCTCTATTGTACTATTCTTTAGTAATTTGTTGTTTTTATTAGTTATATTGTATAATAAATACAATAATAACAAACATATTTTTATGTCAGTTGTAAAGGTTTTTCTTAAAGCAAGGCCGATTTAATACAATAGTTTATTAAATGCAGCGCCATATTTTGTTATTTACTGTTACTCGTGTTTGTTATTAGCAATGATTATCGCTCTACCGCCAACAATTACTCTATTCGATTCAAATGTCAGATTTGATGTGACCACAAACAAAGAAAAACAAAATTAAAAAATTGTAAGAGTGAGTGAGTGATCGAGTGGGGGAGAGGGAGTGTAAGAGAGAGTAAATATTTATTTATACAATTTATTTTGATGGTTGTACCGGGTGACCCATAAGTAAGTTGTCATCAGCAATCGTTAGACTTTGTTTTGCCTAGCGTAAATTTACCTTAATAAAATTGGTATAAATATAACCAACTACGGTGGCGTGCGGGCCGCGCATGCGCAGTAAGTAGCTCCCCCACCACAGCGTCAACTAAAGGTACAGGCTGCCTCAAAAGTAGTACTCACTACTCGTTGTGTTCTGTTCGTGAGGTTATCGTTTTAACATTTGTGTCGCTTTCGAAAGCCCCACGCCGTCGAAATTAGTTGCGCGCGCACAAAATACTGGGAAAAAGGTCTGCGATTCAATTGGGGGTAATAGACAATGAGTTTTTTTTCTAAATGATGTACCTACCATAAGTTTTGACTGGCCCGAAAGAGAGGTACGTCGTAATCTCATTCTGTTATATTTTGTAAACACCCCTATCGCCGCCGATAACACACACACGGCCACAAAAAAACAAGCGACAGGTCGGACGGGGTGTAGACAAAATAAAATAAAATAAAAAAATTTAGGAAGCGGTAAACAAACACGGGGATCGTTGCATGAGTGAAAAATAAAATCATTCACAGTAAGTTACAAAAAAATTTAATTAATAACAGAATAAGACTATCATATTATAAAGTATTAAACAGTAAATATTTCAATAACAAAATTTTAAAATCGGTAAAGACCGAACATTAGCAACAAATCCAATAATTACAATATGGGTAATTCAAAATTAATAACTTTATAAGTTGTAAAGCAATGCTTTTATACAAACTAATAATAGCATTTGTTTTGTTGGCCAACATATGCATATATTGATTCGGTTTTCTAATGACTTAGCAACTATTATGTTTAATTTTCAGAATTACTACATAACTATTAAATAAATAATTTAGGATCATTATTGCTTTCGTATTGACGTTAAATAAAGCAGTAAAATTTAAGATTATTTAGATTTACATAAGAATTTGAAAGAAAGACAAAACTAGAACTAAGCTAGTTATTTTAAATTTTAATATATAAAAAATTTTTTGTGTTACATTAGGTTGTGCAAACGAAAATATTTTAATTTTTAACATTTAAATTAGTTAATTACAGATTATGAAACGACATGAAAATATATGTATATATATATAAGGTAATGTCTCGACAAAGATTTTCTTGTCCATTACTTGCAATTTATATTAAGGTTTCGACTACAGAATCTTTCATGCAAGATAATTAAACATTTCACCGATTAACTGTTGACCGGAACTAAGGATTTCACAAAAATATAAAAGGATGATGGTCACATACCTCATGTTAATAACACATATGTTGTAAAAAAAACTCACGAATCCCACAGGTAATCTTATTCTCAAAATGGTAGACATAACAGTATTGGAAAAGCTCCAGACATTTGAAAATCCCATCAAGACACAGAATATTGGCGAATGATGAAAATCATATTCGAGAATCGAATATCCAAATGATGATCAGTAAACTGAAGGTAGTAGACATTGAAATTCTGGATTGCAGTTTTATTTTGGTTAAAACTTGTTACCTCGAACCCGGTACTCCAAACCATGCACTTGAACCGTGCACTCGAACCGTACACTCGAACTGTGTACTTGAACCCTGTAGCAAAGATCGGGCCAGTGTCAATAATTTATATAAAATAAACGATCTTAACATCAGCACAAGTCATAAGTTATACAATAAGATTTAGTAGTTTTTATGAATTAGGTTAAGTAACTTAAAGAAGTAAGAATTTCTACGAGCCGTAATACAATAAAATTAAAGGTACAAGACAAAATACAATTGAGCAATTACTATTGCAAAATGATCTTAATTAGAAAACATAATAACTTTTACAAATGAAATAATCGAAATTAAAATTTAGTTTTGTTGGATGTGACACGTATTCAGCAAACTGAAGCAAGCCCAGACAGAGTAGCTTACTTTTACAAAAATATGATATTAAACAGCTCGTAGCAAAACTCACAACTTTTGGAATACAAAGAAAAATAAATAATCTTACCATTTCAATGAATGGGCAGACGTTTTACTTTAGCCAAAAGTAATAAACTGATAAATAATTCACGTAAAAATTACAACATTACGGTATCACTATACTCGGTGAAGCGACGACAAAGAGTGTAGCCAGGCAACTCATGTAGGCAGCTTGTCGCGAGGGGCAGAAGCAGTTCGTACGAGAAACGAAGAGCGCGCCACCGGACGGCAGACAGTTCTACATCACAAGCAAAACAGTTAAGGAAACCAACACAATAAATTACGCCGACAAAACCCTAAAACACGTAACAATCTGTAAACAGATGTTACAGACTCCCCCCGCCAAGGACAAACAAAACCAAGAAAAGGTTTTGTTTGCCCCAGCCGAGAGGAGAAACAACAACAACGGGGAGTTTAAAGTCGTCCCCTAGCGCGACTGACATCAACCCCCCAACAGAACCCCACAGGAGTAGTTAAGGTCATCTCCCTCGCGTGACCGACATCGAAAGAAGGAGGACCGTAAAGGTCTCCGTAACCCTCCATCTTCCGCCCAGCTAAGGGAAGAGACCGAAGGCTCAAGAGACCCCACAAGTCCTTGGTGACTGCACTGACACATCCGCCCAACTAAGGGAAGATGCGGCAAATACAGCACCACCAAACACCTTACCATCACCAAAACCCAAAAACATAACCAACCTAAGTCCAAGACACAAATAAACTAACCTAAGACAGAGGACTCACTATGTCCGACGGGCAAGAAACCCAAAGATGGCTTGAGAAAGCCAATTGATCAGAAGATCAAGGTGAGGGATGCGAGGACGTCTCCCCGAAGTATCCCAAAAATGCGTGAGGCACCAACCCCAAACGCACCAAACACAGGGCACAAAGACCCTAGCTAAGACAAATCAGGTAAAACGGGGCAATTCCCTACAAGGGTGACCCAACAAAACGAGGGCAACAAAACAAAGTAGGAAAAAAGTTTTTTTTTCCAAAAGGAAATAAAAGACAAGTCAAAAGAAAAGGTAAACATACCTATCCAAGACATAAACAGGGGTAAATCCAAACAAACAACAAAACAAATATTTAACAAGAGCGGACAAAATCCACAGTGGATACGTCCAAATCGTCGCAATCGGAAACTTCTTCATCAGATACGGGAATGTCCTTATGTCGCACAGGCCCATAAGCAACCTTGAGTTGGGACAGATGAGCTTTCCGAACACACTCGGAACAGCCAGGACGAGCCAATTCCACTGTGACGGGAGTAAGGAATTTAGAAATAGTAAACGGCCCAAACCAACGCGTCATGAGCTTGGCCGATTGTTTGTTAATAGCGGAGCTTAAATTATGCTTCATGCACCATACCAGGTCTCCAACTTTAAAATTGTTCTCAGTTCTTCCTTTGTTATAACTCTGTGCGAAACGCTTTCGCGCCTTTATTAAATTATCCTTGGCACTTTTCCATACTTCGGTGGCAGAGCTAGCATCGTGCGGCAATAAATCATTTATTTTCCAAATGTTGGATAGGGGACAGGAGGGAAGGATTTTAAAAATAATATTGAACGGAGAATTCTTAATGGAATCGTGAAAAGAAGAATTGAAGGCGAGCTGTAACCATGTGAGGGATTGGTCCCAATTAGATTGAGAATCAGAATGAAAGGCAATAAGAGCCGCCTTAAGATTTCGGTTGAATCTCTCGGCATTAGAAGGTTGGGGATGATAAGGGGATAGAGTAGAAAACTTAATACCCAGCGAGAACAGAAAGTTTCTGAAAAGATGGGAAGTAAAACAGGTAGCGTTATCGGAGATAACAATATCAGGAAAGCCAAAACTTTGAAAAACGTGATCCTTAAGGGATTTAATAGTGTTAGCAGAAGTAGCGTCGCGTACAGGACAAAGCCAGGTAAATTTCGAAAAGGAATCGACAATGACCAAAATATAACGATACCCACAACGGGTACGGGGTAAAGGACCTACATAATCGATGTGAAGAACATGGAAGGGGCGAGTGGGGACGGTGGAGGCTAAGAGACCTATTTTGGTGTTGCGAGAAGGCTTACTAGTGGCGCAGATGTGACAGGACTTGATACGATTTTCGATGTCTTTGGACATAGAGGGCCAATAGAAATACTGTGAAATTTTACGACGAGTTTTCATGAAACCGAAATGACCTCCTAACACAGAGTCGTGAAAATAAGCAAACACCATGTCAACTAATACAGAAGGGAGAACAATACGCGAAGGGAAGGTACCTAAAGGTTTAATACATAGGACACCTTTAGAAAGGTAAAATTTGGATGAAACAACACCGTCCTTTAGAGAAGAAATAATAGACAACAGCTTGGGATCTTGGTTTTGATAGGAGCTAATATCACCGAAGGCCAAAGGGAAATTATTGAGGATAGGGAAACACTCTATATCGTCTTCAGCTCCAACAGCTTCGTTCTCCTCGAACATTCGAGACAAGGTATCGGCGATCACATTTTGCGTTCCTTTTATATGTGTTACAGTAAATTTCAAGGACATAATTTTTGCGATCCAGCGCCCTAACTTTCCAAGAGATCTGGGTCGAGCTAACAACCAGGATAACGCTTGGTTGTCCGTTTCCAGAGCAAATTCGCGGTGTTCCAAATAGGGGCGAAATTTCTCCATGCCATACACCACCGCGAGGCATTCCAGTTCGTAAGCGGAAGCTTTTCTTTCTTGCTGCGTTAAACTTCTGGATGCATACGCCACGGGTTGACGTGAGCCGTCGATTTCCTGTAGAAGAACAGCGCCTAAAGCGCAAGAGCTGGCGTCGGTTTGCAAAATGAAACCATTTTCAAAGTCGGGTATCCTTAGCACAGGCGGGTTGCTAATAGCGCTTTTCAAGGTATCAAACGCCTTTTGTGCATCTTCACTCCAACAAAACTTGCTCCTTTTTCCACGAAGAGCATTCAGAGGAACGGCAATTTCAGCAAACTTTGGGATAAACTTCCTAAAGAAGTTCACCATGCCCACAAATCTCGACACGGCCTTGGCGTTCTTAGGTGTAGGAAAATTTAAAATAGCAGATGTACGGTCGGGGTTAACCTTAACACCACCTGCTGAAATAAGGTGCCCAAGAAAACCAACTTCGCTAACAGCGAACTTCACCTTATCCGGATTTACAGTTAGACCTGCTTTAGACAAACGTTGAAGTATGTCACGCACGTGTTCAACATGAGCATCGAAATCGTTAGAAAAAATCAAAACATCATCCAAGAAATTAAACACATACTGAAATTTGACGTCATGGAAAATTTTGTTTAAAAGTCGAGACAATACTTGACCGCCGGTGGCTAAGCCAAAAGGAATACGTGTGAACTGATATAACATCCAAGGAGTGCAAAAGCTAGTCACATGCTTGGATTCTTGAGAAAGAGGGATTTGGTGGTAAGCGGAATTAAGGTCAAGTATCGTGAAAAATTTGGCCTTACCGAACCAATCGAAACAGGAGTGGAGATTGGGAAGGGGAACTGCTTCAACATCAACATGCTGATTGAGTTTCCTATAGTCGATCACCATGCGCGGTTTCCTGTCGTCACGAGTAACGACAAAAGCGGGACTAGCGTAAGATGAATTGCTCGGCTCGATTATACCCTGTTCGAGCAATTTGTCGACCAAATTGCGCAAAAGCAACATCTTAGGTGGGGCTAAAACATAAGGATGTGATTTCACGGGAACTTTACTATCTAATTTGACGTCATATTCAACAAGGTGGGTCAGACCTAAACGAGTCGTAAGTACCTCGGAAAATTCATTAAACAACTCCACAGCGCGTTCACGTTGTTCAATGTTAAGATGAGAAATAAGTTTCCCCCAGTCCATACTATCAGAATCAAGAGATTCTACTTGGTGATCTATAGAATTAGTAGAAATCGGACTACCGAATAAGGGTATTTTATATTTGGGACGAAATTTGAAATGAAGAAGACAAGAAGATAAATCAAGTACAAGACCAGTATGAATGAAGAAATCTGATCCAAGAATAAAAGAACAGGCCAGATTACTTGCTACAAGGATGGGAAAATTCCAGGTAAAACAATCAACTTTTATTTTACATAAGACTTCATACATAATGTCCAATTTGGAGCTGGTAGCTGATGAACACACAACGTTTGACACTTTTACAGATTTGAAGTTGCGAGAGTTATTTAAAGAATTAAAGGTATTCAAACTCATAAACGATCTTACAGATCCGGAATCAAGAAGAGCAGGAATGTCACATGAATTAAATTTGAGATTCACTCTGGGGCGACTCCTAACAGGACAAACATTTATAATATTACTACGATTAGGCTGCAGTATGCCATCAACAGCTTTAGGCCAACGGACCAATCTTGAATAATTATTACCAAAGTGCGAATCGGAAACAAAATTCCGCCTAACATCGTTAGAATAATTGCGACTAACACGAGCGGTATAAATTCGCTTGCACCTGAAACGAGAACAATCCCATATGTAATGTCCCATAACATTACACAAGAAACATTGAGGAGGAAATTTATTATTAAAGTTAGACTTAAATTTCGAACAGTGAGGTAGGCTAACCGTATCTACCCCACTACACACTAGTTTTTTGGAATATTATTATTATTATTTGAAGACGAAGAAACATTTCTCCCTATTGCAGCCTTTCTAAAACAATTCGCAACGATGTGCCCTGGTTTATGGCAAAAATGACAGACGGGTACATTACTATCACGTGTTAATAATTTGATACTCTCGTTCACTTTCAGACGCCTGTGATCGGTGAACAATGTGTTCATGACTTGAACGCATAATAAATTTAATTCGGTGAAATCACGCGGCCGATTGCTCATGACCAGACAAGACCTCGTTTCTGGCGACAAACCATCCACAATATTGCTGACAATTTCAGCTTCACTCAAACCTAACTGCAAAATAGCGGCAGATTCTTTGATTTCAGAGATATATCTATGCAGATCCTCTCCAACCATCTGACTCCTAAAAAACAAGTTTTGCTTTAACTCGACGAACTGCCGGGTAGGTATAAAAGTAAGGATAGCTTCACGTTGAAATTCACTAAAGTTTTGTGAAGAAGTGTGTTTAATTAGTACGTCACGTAATGGACTTACGGCGTAAGGCAATAGTAGGGAAACGATGCTTTTCCGGATATCAGGAAATGAATCGTGTAAGTTGATTCCTATACGAAACAATTTTAATAAATCGTCCACACTAAAACCATTACAGACCGGTAGTTTGCTTAAAAATTTTTCAGCCGGGTGGGGCAATTTACCATATAAGGAGTATGTAGGTCGTACTCCTTCCAGCACAGTGACGCTGTTAGTGTTATTAACAATATTAGAAGAAGGACTGCTATCAATATTATTTATGGCATTATTAGTATTTTTATTAACGTCCGTATTGGTAGTATTACCGGGAGGATCATTATCAATACACATACTGCTTACGGCTTTAATAGAGCTTTCAAGGTTTGAAATATGTTCGCCAAATTCTTTTATTTTATCGGAGTTCAACAAATCTTCGCCGCATAAGGATAATAACATGTTAAAACGTTTAGTAACGGAAGATAACCGGCCTTTCAGGCCATTATAATATCTAACAGTAATCTGAGCTTCAATATTCTCCAATTCATAGACAAAAGTATGCAAGCGCAAGGTTAATAGTTGAATTTCTTTTTCTAGAGGAAAAATTTTAAGATATTCAGGGGCGGGTTTTATATTTTGGGCAATGACCTTCCGTAACTTAACCCTCAGTTCGGATACGGACCCGGATACATTTACTCCCCTACAACGTAATTCATACAAGAGGTCGTCCTTGGTCAGATAATCAATGTAAATATTGTCATCAGCTGACTCCATGGCTGCCTGACAAGACATTCAAGTTTATAAAATAAACTGACAAGTGAAGAAAACGTAATATAAGATATGGTATTCCAAAAGCTGTAAATTTTGAAAATATTACAATGTTTATTTCAGTTATTATTTCACTATGCAACGATTTACATAATTACAGTAATATGTCAGGTTAATGAAACAAAATACTAATAAATAAAATAGACCGACCTGATTATAAAACCACTTGTTCTGGTACCAATTTGTAAACACCCCTATCGCCGCCGATAACACACACACGGCCACAAAAAAACAAGCGACAGGTCGGACGGGGTGTAGACAAAATAAAATAAAATAAAAAAATTTAGGAAGCGGTAAACAAACACGGGGATCGTTGCATGAGTGAAAAATAAAATCATTCACAGTAAGTTACAAAAAAATTTAATTAATAACAGAATAAGACTATCATATTATAAAGTATTAAACAGTAAATATTTCAATAACAAAATTTTAAAATCGGTAAAGACCGAACATTAGCAACAAATCCAATAATTACAATATGGGTAATTCAAAATTAATAACTTTATAAGTTGTAAAGCAATGCTTTTATACAAACTAATAATAGCATTTGTTTTGTTGGCCAACATATGCATATATTGATTCGGTTTTCTAATGACTTAGCAACTATTATGTTTAATTTTCAGAATTACTACATAACTATTAAATAAATAATTTAGGATCATTATTGCTTTCGTATTGACGTTAAATAAAGCAGTAAAATTTAAGATTATTTAGATTTACATAAGAATTTGAAAGAAAGACAAAACTAGAACTAAGCTAGTTATTTTAAATTTTAATATATAAAAAATTTTTTGTGTTACATTAGGTTGTGCAAACGAAAATATTTTAATTTTTAACATTTAAATTAGTTAATTACAGATTATGAAACGACATGAAAATATATGTATATATATATAAGGTAATGTCTCGACAAAGATTTTCTTGTCCATTACTTGCAATTTATATTAAGGTTTCGACTACAGAATCTTTCATGCAAGATAATTAAACATTTCACCGATTAACTGTTGACCGGAACTAAGGATTTCACAAAAATATAAAAGGATGATGGTCACATACCTCATGTTAATAACACATATGTTGTAAAAAAAACTCACGAATCCCACAGGTAATCTTATTCTCAAAATGGTAGACATAACAGTATTGGAAAAGCTCCAGACATTTGAAAATCCCATCAAGACACAGAATATTGGCGAATGATGAAAATCATATTCGAGAATCGAATATCCAAATGATGATCAGTAAACTGAAGGTAGTAGACATTGAAATTCTGGATTGCAGTTTTATTTTGGTTAAAACTTGTTACCTCGAACCCGGTACTCCAAACCATGCACTTGAACCGTGCACTCGAACCGTACACTCGAACTGTGTACTTGAACCCTGTAGCAAAGATCGGGCCAGTGTCAATAATTTATATAAAATAAACGATCTTAACATCAGCACAAGTCATAAGTTATACAATAAGATTTAGTAGTTTTTATGAATTAGGTTAAGTAACTTAAAGAAGTAAGAATTTCTACGAGCCGTAATACAATAAAATTAAAGGTACAAGACAAAATACAATTGAGCAATTACTATTGCAAAATGATCTTAATTAGAAAACATAATAACTTTTACAAATGAAATAATCGAAATTAAAATTTAGTTTTGTTGGATGTGACACGTATTCAGCAAACTGAAGCAAGCCCAGACAGAGTAGCTTACTTTTACAAAAATATGATATTAAACAGCTCGTAGCAAAACTCACAACTTTTGGAATACAAAGAAAAATAAATAATCTTACCATTTCAATGAATGGGCAGACGTTTTACTTTAGCCAAAAGTAATAAACTGATAAATAATTCACGTAAAAATTACAACATTACGGTATCACTATACTCGGTGAAGCGACGACAAAGAGTGTAGCCAGGCAACTCATGTAGGCAGCTTGTCGCGAGGGGCAGAAGCAGTTCGTACGAGAAACGAAGAGCGCGCCACCGGACGGCAGACAGTTCTACATCACAAGCAAAACAGTTAAGGAAACCAACACAATAAATTACGCCGACAAAACCCTAAAACACGTAACAATCTGTAAACAGATGTTACAATTTACTATACGGTTCTTTTTGTTAAAATTTCAAACAACTGATATTGTGCGTGTGTAGTTGATTTCTAAAAATTGACGTATGTTTCGTATAAAATTAACAACTATAAAAATTGATTCAGCTTCTTGGAATACTAACAGAAAGCAGACACCAGACACGATGACTTTCTCTATCTTTGACTTTCCTTCAAAAAGTGATTTTTTTCAAGCTCGTTTATTATTTCTCTTTCTGCCCTACATATTTTAAATTACAGATACAATTTTATATTTTACAACAAAATAATAAAACGCTTATTATGTCATCCTGAAAAAGAAGTTATATTAGCCTACGTGATACGCAAAAAATGGGATGAGATTTAAACGTCTAACTTTGTACGAGCGTATCTTATATAAATATCAGAGTATAATAATAACATGTATAAAATAAGACTACAAAGTCTTGGAAACAAATAAGCGGACATTCCAGGAGAAAATTATGACGACGGATCACTCAAGCTGGAACGACATGCAAAACAGTTTGGTGGAAAATGCCAGGGAAATCGCTCCATTACGATATATAACAAAACACCCGTGGTGGAATTCTAGATGCAAGCTGGCTATAGAAAGTAGATTTCTAGCATGGCAGAGATGGAACTCAAAAAAAGATGAGGATAGCCTACAAATTTTGAAAAGTCAAAGAAAGTCAACCCATAAAATCCTCAGAGAAGAAAGGAGAAAATTCCATCGGGAGCAAATTGAAGAATTAGAAAATGATTTCAAAAAGAATGATGCCAGAAATTTTTACAGAGCTTTCAGAACTAAAATTACAAACTATAACGCACCAAACTTATGTTTCAGATGAAATGATGGTACTCTAGCTACAAATAATAAAGATAACTGTGAAATCTTGGCGGACTATTTCAAGAATCTCCTGAAATGCGAAACACCAATAAGTAGTTTAGTTTCCAACTATGCAACCCCGCCAAACAAAGACTCCGCACCGCCAAATTTGGAAGACATAAAAGAAGCTATAAAGTCTTTGAAAAATAACAAAGCCTCTGGAGAGGATGGGGTGACAGCGGAATTGTGGAAATTAGCTGGTGAAGAGTTTCTTCTGAGAACAGTTGAACTTTTTAAAAAAGTTTGGAAGGAAGAGCAAATCCCAGACAATTGGAAAACGGTAATTATCCATCCACTCCATAGGAAAAATGACAAAAAAGATGTAAATAATTATAGAGGAATTTCCCTTTTACCGGTAACTTATAAAATTTTCTCAAAAGTTTTATTGAACAGGTTGGGGATTCAGATTGATCCAAAGTTGGGTGAGTTCCAAGGTGGATTCAGGAGAGGAAGGTCGTGCGCAGAACAGATTCTAAGTTTAAAACTGATAATCAAAAATCAGATGTTGAGAGCAAAACCATTATTTGTAACGTTTGTTGACTTTCAGAAAGCGTATGACTCTGTGGACAGGGAAACAGTTGTTCAGACGATGAAGGAGTATGGAGTTGATCGAAAGACTATTAATCTAATCCAGCTAACTCTTTCCCAAACATTTTCAAAAATAAAGTTTCTAGACGAAATCAGCAATCCTTTTGAAATTAAAACAGGCCTGAGGCAGGGGGATGGTCTTTCCCCTATGCTTTTCAATCTTGTGTTGGATAGGATCATGAAGACATTCTCAGAACTCAACAAGAGCGCTGTTGGAATTGGTGCTGGAAAGGGAAAAATAAAGGTGAATTGTTTAGCGTTTGCTGATGATTTGGCTTTGCTGGCGAATTCTGAGGAAGAGGCGATTTCTCAAGTTGAGGATCTGAAGATAATAGCCGAGAAAGCAGGTCTGCAAATATCTTTCTCCAAAACCGAAATAATGACGAATTTGAAACAAAAAAATAAATTCATGGATACTAGATTTGGAAGAATTAAGTACACAAGTAGCTTTAAATATCTTGGTGAAGTGATCAGTTCGAATGGTTCAGATAAAAAAGCTTTTCAATACAGGAAGATCGTTTTTGAGAGACTAAGATTCCTAACTAAAAATGTCTACAACAAGAAGAATCGGTCCATCAACGCCAAATTTAAACACTATGATACGGTTGTCAGGCCAGTAATACTTTATGGAACTGAAACATCAAATGTTGCAAATCTTGAACAGTTTTTGAGAATAGAAAGGAGAATCTTGAGAACGATACATGGCCCAAATAAAACAGACAATGGATATAGATTGAAGTCAAATGAAGATATATACAAAATAAAGAACGGTGGCGGTTTTAAAACTTTTGAAAATCTTGAGACGGCAATTCGGAAGAAAAGATTAAAATTCATAGGACACATGATGCGGATGGATCCCAGTAGATTGAATAAACAACTTTTTGATAAATTCTGGAATTATAAGAATCCACCGCCATACATAAAACAAGTAAAAGAAGACCTCAATAGAATGAACATAAAGATAGAGGACTGCAGGGATAGAATAAGGTTGAGAGGGAGGATTCAATCAATAGAGTCGCTTGTGAGTGTCAGGAAGATTAGAGAAAACATGCGCTGGACGGAGGAACGAAGAGCACAACACAGCGAGAACATGAAGCAGTGGAGAGCATTGGAGGAGAAGGAGGGAGCCGCCAAACTAGATTGATATTAGCGTGGTCCATTAAAGGCCTCTTCGAAAAAAAATAAGATCCATTAGGGGCGAAAGTAATATTTTCAGAATTTTTTGATGAAAAATGAGCTTTTTAGAGTGTAGTGAACGAAACTGGCCGGCAGAGTGCCCTACCGTACCGTGTATTGTCACGATTGTGCGTGAACACCGTGCACTGATCACTGGTAGATGCTCTTGAAGTAAATACACATGTTAACATAGAGTCCGTAGTGCAGTTCTTGAATCAAATGTTATTAACAGTTAATGGGAAAAAGTGTCAGTACTTGCAGTTCAAAAATAAACATAACGTTAAAGAAAGTAGAGAAGTGGATGTATTTATTCATAATAATAGTTTAGAGCATGTAGAAACAGTGAAGTTCCTAACAGTATCTCTAGATAGATCTTTGTCTTGGGACTTCTATATCAGTCAAGTTTGTAGTAAAATATCATCTGGGGTATTTGCACTAAAACAAATCGCCAGATTAAATGATAAAAAATTACTAATGGCAGCTTATCGTGGCCTCATTCTGTCTCATATCCGGTATGGTATTTTAGTATGGGGTAATTCTAGCATGGGTAATATGAATTGGGTTTTTAAAATTCAAAAGAAAGCTATTAGGTGTGTATGGTGGGAGCTAACCAGCTAACCTCATCCACACCACTATTTAACGAGCTTAAATTGCTTACAGTCCCTGTCTCTACATTTTTGAGGTGATTATGTATGTTAGGCAAAATAATTTTATGCAGAATTTCAATGTTCACAATCATAACACGAGAAACAGGAATGATTATTATGTGGCTAATCACTCCACAAAATTGTTTGAACAAAAACCTACTTATGCAGGGAGAAAATTCATAAATAAATTACCCCAATCTTTAAAGTGTTGTGAGGATTTGAATTCCTTGAAAAAAAATTTAAAAAATTACTTGATCGGTGAAACTTTTTATAGCGTACAAGAATTTATTTGTTGATAGTAGCGATACATAGTGTGTTTCTTATATGTATTTCAGGAGTTACATCTGACGACATGTCCTATACTCCTCCTGGAGTCTCCAGGGCGCAAAAAAAAAAAAAAAAAAAAAAAAATGAGTTGAGGGGAACGGCGGACGCAACACATTCTCTCTCTGTCTCGCTACCCTCCCTACATGCCGCCGTAATTGGCGAACAGTATAATATAAATACTCCATAACAATTGTTTAATTGGTTCATAATACAATTTATAACTCTTCTCTAAAAATTTATAATTACACTTTGCGCTGTAATGCTAGAATGATTAATATCTAATTATTTAATTTTTTACGCTATATTAAACTATTTTCACTTTTTTTATTTTATTTATAGCTGCTATTCACTGTGCCACACCCACTTTGTTAATTAATTGTAAAGTGCTTTTAATGAGATATTAAAAATGTACTTCCCTTACATTACATGAATGTATCCTTTTCAATCAGAATGTTTTTCTATCATAATATATAAAATTGACAGATGGATTATTGTACACCAAGATAAAAAAAAAAAAGATGTGCAACACTCACATGACTATCTCTTGCCAATGTTAAAAAAGAACCATTTTTATTATCTATTTTTACTTTCTCTTGCCTATATGAATATATAAGAAGGAAAGTATTGTTTTCATGTCGATTTTAACAAATACACTCTTCACCGGATCTACACGTAAACAGACCCCCTCAACCCACACAAACATGTTCTTAGCGATTGGTCTGTGTTTGTGTGTCTGTGTGTATGTGTGTGTGTGTGAACAGAATATCTCAATAACGGAACATCGTACGAACTTGAAACTTGAAACTTAAGTTACATACCACTACCGAACCCAACACCAACATTTTCGTCAAAATCGGTCAACCGGAAGTAGTAGTATATTCGTGTCATTTTTCACTTTTTTTCAATTTTCTCAAAAACTGGTCCTACGATTTTTTTTTAAAATCGCTTGGTTTACTCAATTTTTTATTCTCTACAAGATAGGGTAGGCGTTATGTTTGCTGAAATTCTTGGTGAGGGTGTTTTTACGTAAAAAAGTGTTTTTTTTTTAAATTACGGCTTAATATGTAGTATAAAGCAAAAATTTACATAATAAAAAATGTAGACAATTTAAAATCCTACAACTTTTATTTTGAACATTTTTTTGTATAACGCTTAGTTTGGCGGTAATTAGCAATTTTCTGTTTTTTCTCACGAAAACGTGTGAAAATCGATTTTTTTAAGATTTCGGCCTTAGTATGCATTTTATGACAAAAGTGTATATAATCAAATTTATAGAAAATTAATAGATCTACAAATTCTATTTAAAGAATTTTTCTCTACAGAGCGTAGTTTAGCGTGAAAGTGATTTCCCGTATTTTTAAGGCAAACTGAGATCGATTTTCATTTTGCGTCTTTCATATATGATTAAAATTAGGTTATGTTTTTTGTTTATTTCTAATATTTTATTACTAATGTTAGGTTTATTGTTAATTATTTGCATTGGCAAGAGAAAGTTGTGTGAGTGTTTCACACCAGATTTTTTTTTTCTAGTAATGACATAAACAGAGAAAATGAAAATAAATAAAGGTGTACGACAAGACTGTCCAATATCTCTGACGTTATTTTAATATTTACGTTGATGACCCCGCTTATGGTATCGAACTTAAGTTATAAGTTTCAACTTCATCCGATATTTCCATCTTGAGATTTCTAAAGTGTATTCCCATTGAAAACTTGTTTTCAAAAAATCGACATGAAAACAATACTTTTTCCCTTATTTATTCATATAGGGCAAGAGAAAGTAAAACAACATACTTCGATGTACATACGAGTAAAAAGATTCAATTAACTTGGATTTTTTTTTATTTAGAAAACTATTAAATGTTTATAATTTCCGTGCGTAAAATAAATTTATGGATTATAATATTTTTTGTTGAAATTTTAATGTGACATATATGTACAAATTAGGCTACTTGTCTTCCGTTCCCTTAACACAGTTTAGTAATCTGAAAGGAGGAGACCAAAGTAAATATTTGTCACAAATTATTTTACTTTCACGCACTCTTTTTATCTTAGTACAGTAAATGATATCTTCACTTTTCATAAAAATATGGAGTAAAACACTCACACAACTTACTTTTGCCAACGAAAATAATTAACTATCATCCTAACATTAGTAATAAAACATTAAAAATAGACAAAAAAGCTAACCTCAATAAACATAACCTAATTTTAATCATATATGAAAGACGCAAAATGAAAATCGATCTCAGTTTGCCTTAAAAATACGGAAAATCACTCTTTCACGCTAAACTAGGCTCTGGAGAGAAAAATGCTATAAATAAAAGTTGTAGATCTTTTAATTTTCTATAAATTCAATTATATACACTTGTGTCATAAAATGCATACTAAGGCCGAAATCTTAAAAAAATCAATTTTTCACACGTTTTCGTGAGAAAAAACGGAAAATCGCTAATTACCGCTAAACTAAGCGTTATACAAAAACATTTTTGAAATAAAAGTTGTAGAATTTTAAATTCTCTACATTTTTTATTATATAAATTTTTGCGCTAAATTGCATATTAAAGCCGTAATCTTAAAAAAGCTATATTTTTACGTGAAAACAGCGTCACTCAGAATTTCAGCAAACATAACGCCTACCCTATCTTGTAGAGAATAAAACATTGAATAAACCAGGCGATTTAAAAAATAATCGTAGGACCAGTTTTTGAGAAAATCGCAAAAAAGTGAAAAATTACACGAATAAACTGGTACTACTTCCGGTTAACCGATTTTGATGAAAATGTTCGTGTCGGGTTCGGTAGTGGTATGTAACTAAAGTTTCAAGTTTCAAGTTCGTACGATGTTCCGTTCTTGAGATATTCTGTTCACACACACACACATACACATACACACACACACACACACACACACACACACACACACGCACATACACACACACACACACATACACACACACACACACACAGACCAATCGCTAAACACATATTTTTTGGATTTAGGGGGTCTGAAAACGTGTAGATCTGGTGAAGAGTGTATTTGTTGTGATCGACATGAAAACAATACTTTCCTTCCTATATATTCATATAGGCAAGAGAAAGTAAAAATTCAATTAATAAAAATAAGCAACTCCATGACCCAATGAGATGAGGATGATGTGTATGACGCGCAAATGAGGTGTAGTCTTGTACAGACCCAGGTCGACCACTCCTGAGAGAGTATGGTTAATTGAACCCCAACCATCAAAGTACACCAACAACCACGGTTTAGAATTCAAATTGTAATTAATAAATACTAGTAAATTTATAAGTACGTGGTGCAATTTTTCAGTAGCGTAGTACTTTCAATTTATTTAATTTCTTAATCATCGTTAAAAAATTGGCTAGTTGTTTATAGTAGTACGATCCACAACATTTACGCGGGTAAAATTTTAATTAGAAAATATACTTTCTTATACTAACTTGCGAAGAACATTACTCGCTACATAAAAGATACCGGCTGAAACTTAACATAAAATGAATTGGCTAAAACTTTAAAATAAAAGTTCTTGATTTGCAAAGAAATTCTTGTAATGCATCTTGCCAACCGTTCAATTTATAAATTATAACATAAATGATAATTTCTTAACCCTTTTTAATTTCTCTTGGAAAGTATTGTTTTCATGTCGATTTTAACAAATACAGTATAATACCGATTATCCGTGGTAATTGGGGGGGATAACTATACCGGATAACCGGAAAACACGGATAATACAACCCAATTCGGTCGAGACCACTTACGTCATAAACAAAACCATCAATTACGCGTATGTTTTATTCTACTGATTAATACATGTTAATACTATCGGATATCGGAAATAAATAAACAAATTGTATTGAAATAAAAATATTTACTACATAAATTTATATAAGTCTTACCTTAAACTACGTACCAAAAAAATCACAAAAAATCTGTTATTTTACTTTGTTTCATTTTATGCCGCAATATTTTTTCTTTTATTTTTCTTATATAACCACGAATATGTAAAATGTGCACGTAATCTGTGTCATCCTGATTTTCCATGAAAGTTAGTAATGTTTCGGCACCGGTTAAAGCTTCTTTGCAACTTATTTTAGGAGCTGGTTACATGCTCACCTCTCATCACGCGGTCTTGGGTTCGAATCCCACTCGGGCATTTTCATACGTTGCAAAAAATTCATTTCATCCTTCACCGTTTGCATTAGCAGCAATTAGCAAAACAGTCGGACGTTAAACCAAAAAGAAAAAAAAATTTCTAGTGATCGCACGGTTAATCCAAACCCCGGTTAAACGATCCACGGAAAATCGGTACTCTACTGTACACTCTTTACCCGAATATACACCTAAACAGACCCCATCAACCCACACAACAACATGTTTTCAGCGATTGGTCTGTGTGTGTATCTGTGAGTGTGTGAGTGTGTGTGTGTATGAACAGAATACCTGAAGAGCGGAACATCATACAAACTTGAAACTTAAGTTAAACACCGCTCCCTTTTTATGAAACATTCTCATCAAAATTGGTCAACCGGAAGTAGTTTATACGTTTAATTTTTCACTTTTTTGCGATTTTCTCAAAAACTGGTCCTACGATTTTTTTTAAAAATCGCCTGGTTTACTCAATTTTTTATGCTCTACAAGATAGGGTAGGCGCCATGTTTGCTGAAATTCTTGGTGAGGGTGTTTTTACGTAAAAAAAATTGATTTTTTAAGATTGCGGCTTTATTATGAATTTTACCGCAAAAATGTTTATATTTAAAGTTATAGAGAATTTAAAAACCACAACTTTTATTTCAAACATTTTTTGTATAACGCTTAGTTTAGCGGTAATTAACAATTTTCTGTTTTTTTTCTCACGAAAACGTATGAAAATCTATTTTTTTTTAAAGATTTCGGCCTTAGTATGCATTTTACGACAAAATTGTATAAATAATCAAATTTATAGAAAATTAAAAGATCTACAACTTTTAATTAAACATTTTTCTCTACAGAACCTAGTTTAGCGTGAAAGAGTGATTTTCCGTATTTTTAAGCCAAACAGGTCGATTTTCATTTTGCGTCTTTCACTCAAGATTAAAATAAGGTTATGTTTATTGAGGTTAGTTTTTTGTTTATTTCTAATATTTTATTACTAATGTTAGGTTATGTTGGGTCATTATTTGCATTGGCAAGAGAAAGTTGTTTGAGTGTTTCACGACAGATTTTTTTGTATGAAGACATCCACTTCTTTGTTTTCTCTTACATTGTGTTTGTTTTTGAATTGTTAATTACTGACACTTTTTCCCATTAACTGTTAACATTAATACATTCTGAAATAGAACTACAGACTATGTTAGGTTATATTGATCATTATTTGCATTGGCAAGAGAAAGTCGTGTGAGTGTTTCACACCAGATTTTTGTTATACGAGTAAATGAATGGTAAATTTTTTTTTCTACTTGCATCCAGGAGACTCCTTGTGGGAGTATAGGACATGTCAAGATAAAACTGATAAACTCAAAGTTTATCACCAATGATAAATTCATCACTTACCCCCAGAAAATTGTTTTTGCCACTGCTTACTTCAGTAGGCTTGTCATGGACCCCATTGAATCAAATAGTACACAATATTTGTTTAATTATAAATTAAATACTTATCAACCAAAAACTATTTAGAAAGGAATTCGTGCACACTGTAAAATGTTTCATCAATCATATATTGTTTTAGCTTTTATTTAAAATGACTTAAATTGTCACAACTTTTTAAACCTTGTGGCAATTTATTGATGTATTTTCTACCTGCATAAGTTGGTTTTTGTTCAAACAATTTAGTGTTGTGATTAGCAACATAATAATCGATTCTGTTTCTTGTGTAGTGGTTGTGAACATCTAAATTCTGTAAAAAAGTATCTTTCTTTGCGTACATTATCACTTCAAAAATGTATAAAGAAGGAACTGTGAGCAATTGCAGCTCTTTAAATAGTGATCTGCATGAGGTAAGGTGGTTGACTCCCATCATACACCTAACAGCTTTTTTCTGTATTTTAAAAACTCTTTCCATGTTAATTCATGGGGTATGAATTACCCTATACTAATATGGCATACCTGATATGAGATAAAATTAAACCATGATAGGCTGCTATAAGCAATTTTTACTTTCTCTTGCCTATATGAATATATAGGAAGGAAAGTATTGTTTTCATGTCGATTTTTCGAAATCGAGTTTTCACCGGATCTATACGTTTTCAGACCCCCTGAACCCAAAAAACATGTTTTTTGCGATTGGTCTGTGTGTGCGTGTCTGTGTATGTGTGTGTCTGTGTGTGTGTCTGTGTGTGAACAAAATATCTCAAGAACGGAACATCGTACGAACTTGAAACTTGAAACTTAAGTTACATACCACTACCGGACGCGACACGAACATTTTCATCAAAATCGGTCAACCGGAAGTAGTAGTTTATTCGTATAATTTTTCAGTTTTTTGCGATTTTCTTAAAAACTGGTCCTACGATTTTTTTTAAAATCGCCTATTTTACTCAATTTTTTATTCTCTACAAGATAGGGTAGGCGCCATGTTTGCTGAAATTCTCGGTGAGGCTGTTTTCACGTAAAAACGTTGTTTTTTTAAGATTACGGCTTTAATATAAATTTTAGCGCAAAAACTTATATAATAAAAGTTGTAGAGAATTTAAAAACCTACAACTTCTGTTTCAAACATTTTTTTGTAAAACGCTTAGTTTAGCGGTAATTTTTGATTTTCTGTTTTTTTTTCTCACGAAAACGTGAGAAAAATCGATTTTTTTAACATTTCGGTCTTAGTATATGCATTTTACGACAAAAGTGGATATAATTAAATTTATAGAAAATTAAAAGATCTACAACTTTTATTTAAAGCATTTTTCTCTACAGAGCCTAGTTTAGCGTGAAAGCGTGATTTTCCGTATTTTTAAGCCAAACTGAGTTCGATTGCCATTTTGCGTCATTCACTCATGATTAAAATAAGGTTATGTTTTTGAGGTTAGTTTTGTTCATTTCTAATGTTTTACTACTTCTAATGTTAGGTTTATTGTTAATTATTTGCATTGGCAAGATAAAGTCGTGTAAGTGTTTCACGCCAGATTTTTGTTGTAAATAAATGGTTAACCCACCGGGTTGGTCTAGAGGTAAAGTCGTCGCCAACATCAGCTGTTTAACAGCTGATTTTCGGAGACGAAGGTTCCTGGTTCAAATCCTAGTAAAGGTAGTTACTTTTATACGGATTTGAATGCTAGGCAGTGGTTACCGGTGTACTTTGATGGTTGGGGTTCAATTAACCATACTCTCTCAGGAATGGTCGGCCTGAGTCTGTACAAGACTACACCTCATTTACACGTCATACATATCATCCTCATCTTATTGGGTCATGGGGTCGCTTATTGTTCTCAATTGAACAGATTGCAACGTACACATGTTGTTGTTTAGGTTAACAGCCGAAAGGCTGGTTTGAACCTCTAAAGGTTTTACTAAGTAAAACGTGGAGTGAGGTGGTTTACCATTGCCTTCTTCACTGAGTGGAAAAGTACGCTTATCAGCATGCCGGGCCCTCTGAAAAGCACATATTTTCCACTCTGTAAATGACACCTTCACTTCATTCACAACAGGGTCTGGCTGTACAATTAAATTCATTACTTTCAGAGTAGATAACTGTGATTAGTGTCACAGTACACCTCTATCTCTTCTGTTCTTAAATGATTCAGTCATTTAATTGGCTGACCATGTGATAAGAAACACAACTATTTATTTTAGCCCTGCAACTAACAGATTGAGTGTAAATAATTTGACACTCCACCTGTCTGTTATGGGCACTTTATTTCAAATGTTAGGATTGTTAAAATTATTTGAATTCGCAAGAGAAAATCGTGTGAGTGTTTCACACCAGATTTTTGTTGTAAATGAATGGTAAATGAGGTGGTCGGTGAGAGAAAGTAAAGCTACCTATGTGACGTCATATCGGAGTGAACCTTCTCGTACGTATGCTAGGTGTCATGAAAATAACTGTATCGTAGTTGATTACATAGCAGCTGTTTCAACAGTTTATTAAATTACATGGCTAGAAATGGTTGTTTAACAAGGTCATCCAGTTAAAGGTGTAATGACCTTGACTTATTATAAATTATTGTAATTATTTATTATTGTCTTATTATTATTATTATTATTATTATACACCATTAGATTGGTTTATTAATAGTAATAGTAAAATTTATTACTTTTATTAGTATTTCATTTTACTTTTATGGTAATTTTGTTACACAATATAATTTTATTTTTAAAACAATTGTCTTACATAGTTTTTCAAAATAACTTTTACAGTATATACTATTCAAATTATTTAGATTTTATCTTTCAAATTAGTTTAGTAATATTGGTACAAAGAACGTAATTTTATTATGCTATTAGTAAAATTTTCTTAATCCGTGATTTCTTTGTAATTTTTGCTTTCTCTTGTTTTATATAAGATATTCTGCCCATAACAGACAGGTGAAGTGTCAAATTATTTAACTCACTCTGTTCGTTGCAGGGCTAAAATAAATAGTTCTGTTTATTATCAAATGGTCACCCAATTAAATGACTGAATCATTTAAGAACAGAAGAGGTAGAGGTGTAAAAGACACTAATCAGAGTTATCTCCTCTGAAAGTAATGAATTTCATTATACAGTTGGACCCTGTGGTGAATGAAGTGAAAGGTGTCATTTGCAGAGTGGAAAGTAGATGCTTTTCAGAGGGCCCGGCGTGCTGATAAACTTACTTTTCCACTCACTGAGTTGTGGCAATGGTAAACCACCTCACTCCTCGTTTTACTTAGTAAAACCTCTAGAGGTTCAAACCAGCCTTTCGGCTGATCACCTAAACAACATTATAAGAAAATATCAGCTGTTTAACACCTGATTTTTGAACAAGTAGATATCTTGGTTCTGATCCTAGTTTTTTTATCCCTAATATGTGCACGTTTCAATCTTTTCAATTACGTACAATAAGCAACCCAGGCGGAGTGTCAAATTATTTACACTCAATCTGTTCGTTGCTGGGCTAAAATAAATAGTTCTGTTTCTTATCACATGGTCAGCCAATTTAATGACTGAATCATTTAAGAACAGAAGAGGTAGAGGTGTAAAAGACACTAATCAGAGTTATCTCCTCTGAAAGTAATGAATTTCATTATACAGCCAGACCCTGTGGTGAATGAAGTGAAGGTGTCATTTGCAGACTGGAAAATACATTCTTTCCAGAGAGCCCGGCATGCTGATAAGCGTACTTTTCTATTCAGTGAGTTGTGGCAATGGTAAACCACCTCACTCCTCGTTTTACTAAGTAAAACCTCTACAGGTTCAAACCAGCCTACAGGCTGATCACCTAAACAACAACAATAAACACCCCTATGACTTAATTAGGTGAGGCTGACGTGTAAATAAGGCGTAGTCTTCTACAGACACACTCACAGAGTATAGTTAATCGAACCCCAACCATTAAAGTACACCCACAACCACTGTCTACCATTCAAATCCGTATAAAAGAAACTACCTTTACTATAGGTATCAGACGAACTAATGCTTTTATTTTAAGCATTTTTCTCTCCAGAGCCTAGTTTAGCGTGAAAGAGTGATTTTCCGTATGTTTAAGCCAAACTGACATTGAATTTCATTTTAAATCTTTCATATATGATTAAAATTAGGTTATGTTTGTTGAGGTTAGTGTTTTGTTTATTTCTAATGTTTTATTACTAATGTTAGGTTTATTGTTAATTATTTGCATTGGCAAGAGAAAGTTGTGTGAGTGTTTCACACCAGATTTTTACTTTCTCTTGCCTATATGAATATATAGGAAGGAAAGTATTGTTTTCATGTCGATTTTTCGAAATCGAGTTTTCACCGGATCTATATGTTTTCAGACCCCCTGAACCCAAAAAACATGTTTTTAGCGATTGGTCTGTGTGTGTGTATGTGTGTTGGTGTGTGTGTGTGTGTGCGTGTGTGTGTGCATGTGTGTGTGTGTGTGTGTGTGTGTGTGTGTGTGTGTGTGTACAAAATATCTCAAGAACGGAACATCGTACGATCTTGAAACTTGAAACTAAAGTTACATACCACTACCGCACCCGACACGAACATTTTCATCAAAATCGGTCAACCGGAAGTAGTAGTTTATTCGTGTATGTTTTCACTATTTTTGCGATTTTCTCAAAAACTGGTCCTACGATTTTTTTTAAAAATCGCCTGGTTTACTAAATGTTTTATGCTCTACAAGATAGGGTAGGCGCCATGTTTGCTGAAATTCTAGGTGAGGCTGTTTTCAAGTAAAAACATAGTTTTTTTAAGATTACAGCTTTAATATGCAATTTAGCGCAAAAATGTATATAATAAAAGTTGTAGAGAATTTAAAATTCTACAACGTTTATTTCAAACATTTTTTTGTATAACGCTTAGTTTAGCATTAATTAGCGATTTTCTAATTTTTTCTCACGAAAACGTGTGAAAAATCGATTTTTTAAAGATTTCGGCCTTAGTATGCATTTTACGACAAAAGTGTCTCTAATTAAATTTATAGAAATTAAGAGATCTACAACTTTTATTTAAAGTACTTTTCTCTCCAGAGCCTAGTTTAGCGTGAAAGCCGGCCGCATTGGCGAAGTTGGTAACGTGCTCGCCACTCATCATGCGGTCTAGGGTTCGAATCCCATTCAGGCACGGCATTTTTTCATACGTTACAAAAAATCATTTCATCATTCACCGTCTGCATTAACAGTAATTGCAGAACAGTCGGACGTTAAACAAAAAAAAAAAATTAGCGTGAAAGAGTGATTTTTCGTATGTTTAAGCCAAACTGACGTTGATTTTCATTTTACATCTTTCATATATGATTAAAATTAGGTTATGTTTGTTGAGGTTAGTGTTTTGTTTATTTCTAATGTTTTATTACTATTGTTAGGTTTACTGTTAATTATTTGCATTGGCAAGAGAAAGTTGTGTGAATGTTTCACACCAGATTTTTATAAATAAATTTATTTATTTATTCGTTATTATTTTTGTCCGTAAAACTAAATACCAACCCACCGGGTTGGTCTAGAGGTAAAGTCGTCGCCAAAATCAGCTGTTTAACAGCTGATTTTCGGAGACGAAGGTTCCTGGTTCAAATCCTAGTAAAGGTAGTTACTTTTATACGGAATTGAATACTAGACAGTGGTTGTGGGTGTACTTTGATGGTTGGGGTTCAATTAACCATACTCTCTCAGGAATGGTCTACCTGGGTCTGTACAAGACTACACCTCATTTACATTTCGTCCTCATCTCATTGGGTCATGGGGTTGCTTATTGTTCTGAATTGAACAGATTGCAACGTACACATATTAGGAATTTCAAAAAAAAAATTGGATTTTCAAAACAATTATTGCAGTAGTTTTATATTTTACTGTACGTAAATGAGTTTAGGTGACTTTTTACATAATGAAATCACCTTTAAAATTATGTAAATGAAGTTGGGTAACATGATTTTAGTGTGATTTTTTTTTAATTAAAAAAAAAGTTCCACAAAATAAATGTTTGAGCAGAAATTATTTTTTGTATTTTTTAAGTTATCTTTAAAAATAGCCAAGTTGTGGATATAGGGTGATTCAAAAAGAGCGCCGGTTTTGATATATCAAATTAAGAGATTTTTTTTTATTGAAAAACTGAAAATAAATACATCAACAAGTTCATCTTACCTTCCGATTTCATGTATGAAAAATGATGTCTTGCATGTGTCCTCCTCTACTGCGCTGGCACGCATCAACTCTGTCCATGAAATTGGATATTACTGCACGACAAGTTTCGACTTCCATTTGCTCGATAACCCGTCGAATTTCCTCCTTCAAGTCATTGATGTTTCGGGGTTTATTAGCATACACCAATGACTTCAGATGACCCCAAAGATGAAAGTCACAAGGCGTCAAGTCACACGACCTTGGTGGCCATTGATGGCCGGAATTACGAGAAATGATGCGATCCTGGAACCGTTCACGGAGCAACAACATTGTTTCTCGTGCAGCAACTGAATTTTATACGGGTGATATTGGAGATCGTACCGAAGAATTCTCCGTACAGAAGTACATCGTAAACCCAATTGTTGAGAACGGCGACGTATTGATTTTGCTGGGCTAACAGCCACACTGTCACGAACCAACGCAACGTTCTGCTCAGTTCGGCCAGAACGACGACGTCCAGAACTTTTAAGGTCGACTGTTGAACCCGTCTCAAAAAACTTTTTCATGAGCCTGCAAACTGTTGATTCATTCGGTGCTTCATTACGTCCTAGAGTACCGCGAAGTCGCCTGACAGTAGCCGCATAACTCTCTCCACTCTGGTAAAATGTTTTGACGATTAACACTCGTTGTGCAATAGTAAACTTCTCCATGGTTAGACACAGACTGCGATAGTACTACACTGCGAACAAGAGAAACTACAACTGAATCGTCAATCGGAATGTTCTTCGAAATAGAAATGAGGTCTAACAATGTTGCCAACCGATAAACAAAAATTTACCAGCCGTTTAAAAACCGGCGCTCTTTTTGAATCACCCGTTACATATGAAATGCTCTACAATTGCAAAAAAATAGGCTGGCATTTTTAAGTAGTACCTAGTGGAAAATACCTGGCATTTTTCGGTAGGCGCTCACAATATTCTTCTGGCATTGTAAGGGTTATAATTAGTTTATTGTTTATTTTGTAAATCTTTTAGTTGTAATAAATACTTGTAATTTTAAACTTTAGTGTATTAATTATTTAATTTACCTAGATCCTGAAACGAACCTTAGCGATAAGTGTCACAATATATAGCTACATTTTATTTCCGGTGTAAATCTGATGATAATCAGTATGTTATTTAAAAGTTTAAAACGTTTAATGAAATACAAGTTGAGAACATAGTGAGTGACTTTCTTCTATCTGTGGCTATTCAAAGCGTCCAAGTGTAGTGTGTTTTAAATAATTACTTTCTTTAGAATCAGTAAGCCTATTACATAACAAGTAGTAATAGAACCGTTTCAGATTTCATTAGGTTACTTTACATAACTTTCTAACGGATTTATCTGTATTTTATATGAATTTCAGATCGCGTGCATTTTTATTTTTGTTCTATATTTTAATTTCTTTATTGATGTATAAAAACCTGGTCGTGTACGATATTTAACCGTACCCAAAAAGAACCACACAAGTGGATATGATTACATTGTTAGGCATGATATATAAGTTACAAACGTTTTTTTTTTTTTTTGTTAATAGCTAGAGAAAACTTTACGTTAAATCATTATAGGTTTAAAGAGAGTGTAATACTAATACTAAAATGTTAATTAATACTGTTGCTTTTAGAAACACACCTACTAAATTAATAATTTGCTTTTTACACAATAAAATATCTGGTGTGAAACAGTCACGTGACTTTATTTGACTAATGTAAATAATGAAAAATATAACTTATGTTTAATCATTAGTAAACAATGTAAATTAAAAAACGCAACCTAATTTTAATCGTGATTGAACGACGCTAAATGAAAATTAATCTCAACTAAAAATACGGGAAATCACTAATTGACGCTAAACTAGGTTTTGTAGAGAAAAATAATAATGTACCTAATTTAGTTCATCACCAAAATATGTAAAAAAAAATTAATGACTAATTTCAAAACTTATGTCACCGCCGCCCCTTCTAATTAATCATTAACTGTGTTGTCGGCTTCAATAGTTCTCCCTGCCTTTGACGGCATAGCGACAAAGCTTTCGGCTGCGCACCGCAAAGGCCTTTGTCATCAAGGCCAAACCAGTAGCCGCTCTCTACCACAGCGCTCTCAGCAACTATTTAAAGAGCGCTGCATAGAGAAGGGATGGAATTCCAATCAAGACACCGAGAGCTTCACTTCGAACCAGACAGCAGACAAGACGTCCATCACGGCACACGGCTGCCGGACTCCAGCGAAGGCTAATCGACCACCCCGCAAGAGAGAAGATGATGCTTCCGCTCGCCGACCCGTCACCGTAGGCCGTCGACCGGAACGTCATCGCCCGCTGACGCGAGCGATGCCCACAGCGGTCCCTCGACCGAGCCTTAAAGCGGCCCTAGACGTATTGATCAAAATATTGAACAAACAGACTGAAGTGAGGTTCAATCATTTCTTCAGTCGTTTGATCAATACCTTTTAGGAGTGTTGTAGCTGTCTCGTTTCTTTTCCCAGTTTCGTCTGCTACGTTTTTCTACTCGTTTATACGATTTTCTACGTTTTTCGTTTGTACTTTTCGTTTGCGGTGTTGTGCTGAAACAATGAGTTCCAACCCGGATTTGTTCTTTTTTTTTACTGAGTGTAGCTTCCCTCCAACAGAAGAGAAAGGATAATAACAAAAATGAGAAGTGGAAAAGGCGGTGGTCAAAAGAATGGTTGATCACGGTATAATTCAATCAGCATACTCGTGAATTCGCGTTCTGATTGAGTTTCACCCTTTGCCAAAGAAAAAGAGTTGAGGGGCGTGGGCGACGAGGGGACCGACATCGTTAGTGCCGAGCGCGTGACTGAAGGAAAGATTGATCAAAACGCTACTAGACGCTCAATCACCCTCTTCAGTCGTTTGTCTAAATCAAAATTTCTATCAATCTCCTTCAGTCATTGACTCAATCGTCAAACACATTTCTAGACGCTCAATCATGACTGTCTAAGATGGTGCCACCTTACGCCCACCGGACCCGACGAAGCAGCCATCGACGCACTACTGCGAGGGAAAAAGATGATGTCTTCGCTGGACGACGACACGCGGTGTCGCCCAGCTCCTCGACCGCCGCGACGACTACGACAGATGACCACCGCTGAAACGGCCCTTTTCAGGGCCACCGAAATAATAAGGTTCGCCACTCAATGTCGCCATCCGGTGACACTTAAATAAATTAATACAAAATTCAATAATAATATAGGGTGATTCAAAAAGAGCGCCGGTTTTGATATATCAAATTAAGAGATTTATTTTATTGAAAAACTGAAAATAAATACATCAACAAGTTCATCTTTCCTTCCGATTTTATGTATGAAAAATGATGTCATGCATGTGTCCTCCTCTACTGCGCTGGCACGCATCAACTCTGTCCATGAAATTGGATATTACTGCACGACAAGTTTCGACTTCCATTTGCCCGATAACCCGTCGAATTTCCTCCTTCAAGTCATTGATGTTTCGGGGTTTATTGGCATACACCAATGACTTCAGATGACCCCAAAGAGGAAAGTCACAAGGTGTCAAGTCACACGACCTTGGTAGCCATTGATGGTCGGAATTACGAGAAATGATGCGATCCTGAAACCGTTCACGGAGCAACAACATTGTTTCTCGTGCAGCGTGACAGGTGGCACCATCCTGCTGAAACCACAACCTGTCAATGTCCATTCCATCCAAATGACGCCACAAAAACTCCCTAATCATCGTACGGTATCGGTCTCCATTTACTGTCACGGCTTGTCCTTCTTGATTTTCAAAAAAGTAAGGGCCGATGACACCGCCCGACCAAAAGCCGCACCAAACTGTCACTCGCTGTGCATACAAGAGAAACTACAACTGAATCGTCAATCGGAATGTTCTCCAAAATAGAAATGAGGTCAAACAATGTTGCCAACCGATAAACAAAAATTTACCAGCCGTTTAAAAACCGGCGCTCTTTTTGAATCACCCTTTAGTAGGCCTAATTAAGTATTAACTTAAAAATGGTAATAAAATTAAGTATCTCTGAGGATTAGAATCCCAGGTTAGGGATAAACGTCATTAGGTTTAACACATAATCAGACTACATCAGCGAATATTAAATGCTTCATAGAAAAGTTGCAGATTTTTTAATTTTCTATAACTTTTATTATACGAGCAGACTATACATTTTTACTTTCTCTAGCCTAAATGAATATACTATAGGAAGGAAAGTATTGTTTTCATGTCGATTTTAACAAATCGAGTTTTCACCGGATCTATACGTTTTCAGACCCCCTGAACCCGAAACAAATGTTTTTAGCGATTGGTCTTTGTGTGTGTGTGTGTGTGTGTGTGTGTACAAAATATCTTAAGAACGGAACATCGTACGAACTTAAAACTTGAAACTTAAGTTACATACCACTACCGGATCCGACACAAACATTTTCATCAAAATCGGTCAACCAGAAGTAGTAGTTTATTCGTGTAATTTTTCACTTTTTTGCGATTTTCTCAAAAACTGGTCCTACGATTTTTTTAAAAATCGCCTGGTTTACTAAAATTTTTATTCTCTACAAGATAGAGTAGGCGCCATGTTTGCTGAAATTCTTGGGGAGGTTGTTTTCACGTAAAAAATAGTTTTTTTAAGATTGCGACTTCAATTTGCATTTTAGTGCAAGAATGTTAATAATTAAAGTTGTAGAGAATTTAAAATTCTACAACTTTTATTTCAAACATTTTTTTATATAACGCTTAGTTTAGCGGTAATTTGCGATTTTCTGTTTTTTCTCACGAAAACGTGTGAAAATTGATTTTATAAAGATTTCGGCCTTAGTTTGCATTTTACGACAAAAATGTATAATAAAATATAATGAAGTCTATAAATTAATGAAGTCTATAAAATTTCGGAGCCAATACTAGACACAATTAGGAAAAAACGAATCTCCTTTTTGGGCCATATCCTTAGAACACCGGAGAACAGAGTACTTAGACGACTTATTGAAAGTGTCTGGGATTTTAAAATCGGTTTGAACTGGACGAAGGAGGTCAAGGAGGACTTGGAAAGGTTTGGGTTGACGCTGGAGGATGTGAGGTTCAAGTCTGAAAGTTATAGAGGGTTGAAGGATCTGGCTTTGGAACCGGAAACCAAGACTAGAAGAGTGCAGAGGGTGACGGAAGAACTCCGGGCTCAGAGATCACAAAGAATGAGGGAATACTGGGTAAAGATCAGGGCTCAGAGATCGAAGTAGAGTCTTTCATGTTGTGGCTGAAGTGGTCCATTGTGGCCTCACAAGTAAAAAAAAAAAAAAAAATATATATAAGAAATCAAAAGATCAACAACTTTTATTTAGATCATTTTTCTCTACAGAGCCCAGTTTAGCGTGAAAGAGTGATTTTTCGTATTTTTAAGGCAAACTGAGCTAGATTTTCATTTTGCGTCTTTCATATATGACTAAAATTAGGTTATGTTTATTGAGGTTAGTTTTTTGTTTATTTCTAATGTTAGGTGCATTGTTAATTATTTGCATTGGCAAGAGAAAGTTGTGTGAGATTACCACACCAGATTTTTTACCTTCTCTTGCCTAAATGAATATATAGGAAGGAAAGAACTGTTTTCATGCCGATTTTAACAAATCGAGTTTTCACCTATAATACTCTTCGGGAGTTTTCTGAACGCAATAAAAAATAAATAAAACAAGAAAACCTCAAAAATATAGATTGAGGAAACACAAAGACAAATAAAGACTGAAAAAACTATAAAAAAAAGTAAAATTGAAAACTTATATAACCTTTAATTAATATTGAATCGTATATAAATTACATTATTATATCACATACGCACGCGTGCGTGTACACGCACAATACACGATATAATAATCACGGTCAGTTTGATGCTGTAATTAACATTTTTAGTACCGTTAGAGAAAGCTAATGACAGTACTCGAAGCTGTTGTAAATTCCTCACTTTATTTTAGAATAATAATAATAATAATAATAATAATAATAATGCTGCTGTAATGTGTGTAATTGTAGCTGAACTTTTGAAAAATCTAGGCCCGAACTCTCTTAAGGAATTTACAAAAATAATTCAAAACATTTGGCAAACCGAAATAATCCCAGATGACTGGAAGATTGCACTTATTCACCCACTACATAAAAAAGGCAACAAATTTGATGTCAATAACTATAGAGGGATTTCTCTTTTACCGGTCTGTTACAAAGTCCTGTCATCTATACTGTTAAGCAGAGCACAACAACAATTAGAACCCAAACTAACTGAATATCAAGCGGGATTTAGACCAAATAGGTCATGCCCAGAACACATAATGAACCTCAAAATTATAGTCAAAATGCGAGCCCTCAGACAAAAACCTTTGATATGCACATTTGTGGATTTTAGAAAGGCGTACGACTCAATGGATAGGTCCTCCCTATTTGACGTTTTGGAGGAAAGGGGACTTGATACTAAAACATGAAGACTCATTGAACAAACGCTGACTAACACAAAATCTAAGGTAAAATTCATGGGAGAAATCTCAGAACCCTTTGAAATTCGAACAGGTGTAAGGCAGGGTGATGGACTCTCTCCGCTTCTGTTCAATGTCGTTCTGGACAAAGTCATGGAAGAATGGGAAAAGGAGCTGAAGAGATGTGGACAATGGAAGCCAGTACAACTTGGTTTTCCCAGAAACAACCTTTCCATACCATACCTCGCCTTTGCTGACGATCTAGCTATATTAATGGATGACGAGAAGACCGCCATCAAGCAGCTTGAGACATTAAAGGAATGTGCTGAAAAAGTAGGGCTACAAATCTCATTTGAGAAAACGGAATTCATATCCTCAAAAATAGATATCATAAGCTTGAGGACAAAATATGGTAGAATAAACAAGGTTCCATACTTCAAATATTTGGGGGAATTCATTGAACCAACAGGTCTTGAAAGAATTTACCAACAAAATCGTCTCCAAAAAATGAAAAAAGCTCTAGGATTAGTTCAAAATCTCTACAACAAAAAATCCATGTCAAGACAAACTAAAATTCGGCACTACAACACAGTTATTAAACCAATGGTCCTCTACGCAAGCGAAACACTAGTACTTAGCAGAAAACACGAAATCAAAGAAATCAAAAAGGAGGAAAGAAAAATTATTAGAAAAATTTTAGGGGCTCGACTTACAGAAGATGGGTATAGGCTGCAATCTAACAAAACAACAGAGAGCTATTCAAACATTGAAATTGACATGCGTAAAAGGCGGTTGAAGTTCTTTGGACATCTTAACAGATTGCAGGAGGATAGGCTAACAAAAAGAATAATTGAATATATTACAAAACTTAAAATTTCAACACCTTGGCTGGACGAAATTCGTAACGACCTAAAAAGCGCAAATATACATCAAACTGAAATTTTTAATAAAAACTTATTCCGTCACAAGGTAGACAAGTGGAAAGTTTCAGAGCCCTCAAGAGAGAAGCAGTTTAGACCAAAGTGGTCTGAAAACCGCAAAAAAGCTTTCTCGGAAACAATGAAGCCCTACTGGACCAATAAGAAAAAGAAATGACGAAACTGAGTCATGATGCTGAACGTCTTCTATCCAAGGAGAATTCGCCAATGACAATGATAATAATGATAATAATAATGCTACTGTATTTATGAAACATGTACATTATATTTCATATGTTACAGTTAATTACCAATGTTAAACTTTTATTACAGTGTCATATTTAAGTAATTAAAACATAAATTTACAACAGCAGTAATAAAAACATCTGGTGTGAAATACTCACACAACTTTCTCTTGCCAATGCAAATAATTAACAATATAACCTAACATTAGCAATAAAACATTAGAAATAAACAAAAAACTAACCTCAAAAAACATAACCTAATTTTAATCATGAGTGAAAGACGCAAACTGAATGAAATTCAACCTCAGTTTAACTTAAAAATACGGCAAATCACTCTTTCACGCTAAACCAGGCCCTGTAGAGAAAAATGCTCTAAATAAAAGATGTAGAGCTCTTAATTTCCTATACATTTGAATATACTTTTTTGTCGTAAAATGCAAACTAAGGCCGAAATCTTTAAAAAAAATCGATTTTTCACTCGTTTTCGTGAGGAAAAAAACAGAAAATCGCTAATTACTTCTAAACTAAGCGTTATGCAAACAAATGTTTGAAATAAAAGTTGTAGGATTTTAAATTCTCAACAATTTTTATTAATACATTTTTGCGCTAAATGCATATTAAAGCCGGAATCTAAAAAAATAATTGTTTTACGTTAAAACAGCCTCACCAAGAATTTCAGCAAACATGGCGCCTACCTTATCTTGTACAGCATAAAAAAATTCAGTAAACCAAGCGATTTTTAAAAAAAATCGTAGGACCAGTTTTTGAGAAAATTGCAAAAAGGTGAAAAATTACACGAATAAACTACTACTTCCGGTTGACCGATTTTAATGAAAATGTTCGTGTCGGGTCCCATTAGTGGTATTTAACTTAAGTTTCAAGTTCTTACGATGTTCCGTTCTTGAGATATTCTGTTCACATACACACAAAGACCAATTGCTAAAAACATGCTTTTTGGGTTCAAGGGGTCTGTTTACGTGTAGATCCGGTGAAGAGTGTATTTGTTAAAATTGACATGAAAACAATACTTTCCTTCCTATATATTCATATTCATATAGGCAAGGGAAAGTAATAAATAAATAAATAAAAAGAAAACAAATATTATCTAAAACACTTTGTTCTTTTAAATTTGAACTAATTTAAATTTTGAACATTTAAAATTCCAGTTTTAGATTAAAATAACTTAATAAATTTTCATAAGTTGTTTAAAATGATAATTGTTTCAATAAAACAATCGTTAGCGATTATTAAAATAAATTTAATTTTAATTTTTTAAGTGGAAAACGTTATCTCGCAGTATTTTATTACTCTTTTAATACGTGTGTGATAAAAAGAAGCGACGCAGTTGACCTTATTAACATTAAGAATGTTGCAAATGAATGAAATGCATAGTAAACCGGAATAAAATATTCTTAGTTTTGCTAAATGAATATCAAATTAGGTATATCTACGTATACGGATCTTTAATTTTTTGTAAATAGTCACAAACAAAGCTTGACATCTTTTATCTAAATTATTACGTGCCAGTATTTTATATTTTGACTTCTCTTGCCTTATCTGTAGTTGTTTGTTGTATAGATCATTCATTAGCCAAAAGGCTGATTTGAACCTTTTTTTTATTCCTAATATGTGTACGTTGCAATCTGTTCAATTGAGAACAATAAGCAACCCCATCACCCAATCAGATGAGGATGATGTGTATGACGTGTAAATGAGACTGTGTAGTCTTGTACAGACACACTCACAGAGTATGGTTAATTGAACCCCAACCATCAAACTACACCCACAACCACTGTCTAGTATTCAAATCAGTATAAAAGTAACTACCTTTACTAGGATTTCAAACAGGAACCTTCGTCTCCGAAAATCAGCTGTTAAACAGCTGATTTTGGCGACGACTTTACCTCTAGACCAACCCAGTGGGTCTAAAGGTAGGTCCAAAACTACTGAATGGATTTTTATGAAATTTTGACAGCATATTCGTATTTTATATTTACAACGATTTATTTTTTTACTCTCTCTTGCCTATCAGAATATATAGGAAGGAAAGTAACTTATTGTTTTAATGTCGATTTTAACAAATCGATTTTTCACCGGATCTACACGTTTTCAGACCCCCTGAACCAAAAAAGCATGTTTTTAGCGATTGGTCTGTGTGCGTGCGTGCGTGCGTGCGTGTGTGCGTGTGTGTGTGTGTGTGTGTATGTGTGTGTGTGTGTGTGTGTGTGTGTGTGAGAGCAAAATATCTCAAGAACGGAACATCGCACGAACTTGAAACTTAAGTTACATACCACTACCGGACCCGACACGAACATTTTCATCAAAATCGGTTAACCGGAAGTAGTAGTTTATTCGGGTAATTTTTCACTTTTTGCGATTTTTAAAATATTTGCGACTTTTAAAAAGAATAAAACTGTTTGTTACCTTAAAAAGAAATGTTAGTTTCTCGAAAACGTATGCAGACTATTCACAGTGCTGAACGAAATCTAATATGCAGTAAAATAAAATAAATTGCTGTGAAATTGAAGCTAAACAAAAATGTCTTTCCCTGCCTCTTAACAAAAGCCATGAGCGATTGGCTAACTACTGTAATGTTTCTCTTTCCACATTTCGGAAAATAAAGAAGGAAATTAAAGACGTGAAGAAGCTATTCTTTCTTTAACAGTTTTGTTGACACCTGGTAAAAATAAGAAACGGTTAGGTAGATACTAGAGAGACTGATAATGAAAACGTCCGCTGGTGACAGCAATAGTAAACAAGGCGATTCATTCGTATATACAGTAAATCAAACATTTCTAGTCATGTAATTAAGCTGTAGGTAATATTTTACCTCAATTGAGATTGATTGATTGAGTTTACACTCAATCTGTTTGTTTCAGGGCTAAAATAAATAGTTGTGTTTCTTATCACATGGTCAGTCAATTAAATGACTGAATCATTTAAGAACAGAAGAGGTAGAGGTGTACTGTGACACTAATCAGAGTTATCTCCTCTGAAAGTGATGAATTTCATTATACAGTTCGACCCTGTGGTGAATGAAGTGAAGGTGTCATTTGCAGAGTGGAAAATATGTGCTTTTCAGAGGGCCCGGCATGCTGATAAGCGTACTTTTCCACTCAGTGAGTTGTGGCAATGGTAAACCACCTTACTCCTCGTTTTACTTAGTAAAACCTCTACACGTTCAAACCAATCTTTCTGTCGGCTGATGACCTATACAACAACAAAGTAATATTACAGGTCACATTTATTTATTGTAAATTTTATGAAGAAAACATTTTCTTGGAATGAATCACAGCTTACAAAAAGTATGAAGAAACTGTACGGTAGTGAAATGTACGAGTAGTGTCTCACTGTCGAGGTTGGTAGCACTGTCAAATTTTCAATTCCCTTCCTCACAGCCGATTCATTCGCAAAAAGCAATCTCGTGACTTATATATCTATAGTAAATGTATTTTGCTGAATAATAATTATAGATTACCGATTGTATTAAACAATTATAGATTAATAATTATAGATAAAAATTATAGATTTCTTTTTTTTCTCTCTTTAATTCTTTTTTTACAACTATAAAATTTTACAACAAGCAAATGTGATGATTGTGATAATAATGTAAATGACATGATAGGCATGAGAGGGGAGGGTCCCCATTGGTGCCTCCCCAACAATGAAATTTGTATATCAAATTAGCAGGTCTCTATTCAAGCGTCTTTTAAGGTGTCTAGGGGGGATTATCAGGTAAATGGAAGGTGGAAAGTGAACGCACCAGTGGGTTCTCGTGTTCGTGTGACTTGTGAAAGCGTTTGTATAGGTAGTCAATGGAATTTTGTACAAGTGGTGTTTTCAAATCTGTATGTAAGGTTTTGTTGCTAACGTAAAGAGGTGCATTTGCTATAAGGCGTAATGTTTTTCACTGGAATGCTTGAATTCGTTGCAAGTTAGAGGGTTTGGTTGAACCGTAAATTTGGGACCCGTAGGTCCATATAGGTTTCAAAAGAGAACAATATATGCGTAATTTTTGTGCCATTGGTAATTTTGATCGTTTGTGAAGTAAGGAATATAGAAGTTTAAGTCGGGAATTCAGTAATAAACGTTTCCGTTTGATATGTGTGCTCCAAGTTAGTCGTTTATCAAAAGTCAGACCGAGATACTTGACCGTATCTGTTTTTGTGAGAGGTTCATTGCCTATGTATACTGATGGTGGGCAATCACCATGACGGAGTGTGAAAGTTATGACGGAGTGTAAACAAATAAATGTAATAAATACAAAAAAATATGTTAAATTTATGGAAAGGCTTTTGGCCAGCCCAGTCAGCCAGCCTGTAGTAAGTCACTATTATTTGTTAAGTAACACCGGTCGGGCAAGCGACTTTGTATGGTGACCAGCTGACAGCCATCCGTGAACAAACTCTACTGAGGGTCCCTGTTCAAACTCATGCCTAATCTACGTAAAATAACACAGCAAAGCAGCCATCAAATCGGGTAGTTGTCAATAATGTAAAATTCCCCATAACAAATAAAAGCTAAAAACAAAATGGAATGTTTGAAAACGAATGTCTTTCTACTTTCTCTTATATATGAATGAATTATAATGAATTATAGGAAGGAAAGTATTGTTTTCATGTCGATTTTTCGAAATCGAGTTTTCACCGGAACTATACGTTTTCGGACCCCCTGAACCCAAAAAACATGTTTTTAGCGCTTGGTCTGTGTGTGTGTCTGTGTGTGTGTGTGTGTGTGTGTGTACAAAATATCTCAAGAACGGAACATCGTACGAACGTGAAACTTGAAACTTAAGTTACATACCACTACCGGACCCGACACGAACATTTTCATCAAAATCGATCAAACGGAAGTAGTAGTTTATTCGTGTAATTTTTCACTTTTTTGCGATTTTCTCAAAAACTGGTCCTACGATTTTTTTTAAAATCGCCTCATTTACTCAATTTTTTATTCTCTACAAGATAGGGTAGGCGTTATGTTTGCTGAAATTCTGGGTGAGGCTGTTTTCACGTAAAAACAAAGTTTTTTTTAAGATTACGGCTTTAATATGCTATTTAGAGCAAAAATTTAAATAATAAAAGTTGTAGAGAATTTAAAATTCTACAACTTTTATTTCAAACATTTTTTTGTATAACGCTTAGTTTAGCGGTAATTTGCGATTTTCTGTTTTTTTTCTCACGAAAACGTGAGAAAAATCTATTTTTTTAACATTTCGGCCTTAGTATGCATTTTACGACAAAATAGTTCATAATCAAATTTATAGAAAATTAAAAGATCTACAACTTTTATTTAGAGCATTTTTCTCTACAGACCCTAGTTTAGAGAGAAAGAGTGATTTTCCGTATTTCTAAGCCAAACTGAGGTTGATTTTCATTTTGCGTCTTTCACTCATGATTAAAATTAGGTTATGTTTACTGAGGTTAGTTTGTGTGTTTATTTCTTATGTTTTATTACTAATGTTAGGTTTATTGTTAATTATTTGCACTGGCAAGAGAAAGTTGTGTGAGTGTTTCACACCAGATTTTTTATACAACAATCGTTCTCCCAGCATGCGTCACTCATTCATTATACCTGACCCGTACCCCCTTCAACCCCCCCTCCACAACTACACGGAGCTTGCAACCGCACAATAGAAACTGTACGGTAGTGAAATGTACGAGTAGTGTCTCACTGTTGAGGTTGGCAGCACTGTCAAATTTTCAATTCCCTTCCTTGCAGCCCATTCACACACAAAAAGCAATCTCGTGACTTCAGTATCTATAGTAAGTATATTTTGCTGTATAATAATTATAGATTACCGCTATATTTAATTAAAAAAATTCAAAACTTAATTAGTTTAATAAATATATTAAAATTATACGACTGCACAGAAGTTAAAACCGAGGAAAATGAAATTATTGTAATTAATTTAAATAGTTCGTTTATTTAAGTGATAATTATGGAGACCTCCACCCAACGGAGACAGGTTACCCTTGGAAGCGTGTAATAATAAATACTTGTAGCTACCTGATTGTTATATATATAATTTAATTAATTAATTGTAGGCGTCAAATACAATCCAATAATAATAATTATTGAATAGAATAAAAGTACGCCCATAACAGACAGGTGGAGTGTTAAATTATATACATTCAATCTGTTAGTTACAGGGCTAAAATAAATAGTTCTGTTTCTTATCACAATTGTTTTTGTTTAGGTCATCAGCCTGTAGGCTGGTTTGAACCTCTAGAGGTTTTACTAAGTAAAAACGAGGAGTGAGGTGGTTTACTATTGCCACAACTCACTGAGTGGAAAAGTAAGCTTATCAGCATGCCGGGCCCTCTGAAAAGCACATATTTGCCACTCTGCAAATGACACCTTCACTTCATTCACCACAGGGTCCAACAGTATAATGAAATCCATTACTTTCAGAGGAGATAACTCTGATTAGTGTCTTTTACACCTGTACCTCTTCTGTTCTTAAATGATTCAGTCATTTAATTGGCTGACCATGCGATAAGAAACAGAACTATTTATTTTAGCCCTGCAACGAACAGATTGAGTGTAAATAATTTGACACTCTACCTCTCGGTTATGGGCAGTCTGATCACAAGGTCAGCCAATTAAATGACTGAATCATTTGAGAACAGAAGAGGTAGAGGTATCTTGATCTTCAGGTGCCTTCTCCATTACGGAGGTTGGCTATCATAAAGGTCAGTCGCACCTTGTCCACTGCTGCTCTAAAAAGGTCATGCGACGACCAGTTAAACGTTTCTCTCAGATTTCTTAACCAGGATATTCGTCTGCGTCCCACCAAGTGTTAACCAACGAGTTTCCCTTGAATTATGAGATGCAGAATCTCGTATTTAGGCCCCCTCATGATGTGTCCAAGGTATGTCAGTTTTCTTATCTTTATGCTCGGCAGAATTTCCAGCTCTTTCCCCATTCTTCTGAGGACCTCCATATTTCTGATCCTGTCCGTCCACGGTATTCGAAGTATTCTCCGGTAGGTCCACATAGGTAGAGGTGTACTGTAACACTAATCAGAGTTATCTCCTCTGAAAGTTATGAATTTCATTATACAGTTGGACCCTGTGGTGAATGAAGTGAAGGTGTCATTTGCAGAGTGGAAAATATGTGCTTTTCAGAGGGCCCGGCATGCTGATAAGCTTACTTTTCCACTGAGTGAGTTGTGGCAATGGTAAACCACCTCACTCCTCGTTTTACTTAGTAAAACCTCTACAGGTTCAAACTAGCCTACAGGCTGATCACCTAAACAACACAGAATAAAAGTGAGTAATTGTGTGCGTTGCACACCGGGATTACATTATCATAAATTTGCTCAATGATTTGCTAATTTATCACGAATCTTTGGAACTAGAATGATCTAAAACCGTGAAATTTATTTGTAAATTTTATTAGAGTTTTAGTTTCTCTTTAACAAGACATTGTACTATGATTTTCGTGAAAAATTCTAACCAAAACTTTTTGGTTTTCTAAACCAAAACGTGAAAAATTATACGAATAAACTATTACTTCTGGTTGGCCGATATTGATGAACATGTTCGTGTTGGTTTCGGTAGTGGTATGTAACTTAAGTTTCAAGTTTCAAGTTCGTACGATGTTCCGTTCTTGAGATATTCTGTTCACACACACACGCAGACCAATCGCTAAAAACATATTTGTGTGGGTTGAGGAGGTCTGTTTACGTGTATATTTGGGTGAAGAGTGTATTTGTTAAAATCGACATGAAAATAATACTGTCCTTTCTATATATTCATATAGGCAAGAGAAAGCAAAAATCAGAAACCAGGAAATTCAGTTCAGATCTCAAGGCAAAAGAAGTGGGCGAAAATAGAAAGACGAAGAGAAAAAGGCGCAAAGTGAGAGGATGAAAGGTTTTTGGGAAGCTAAAAGGAAGAACAGAGCCACCACCAAGAGCTAGAGTTTTGTGTATTTAGCTCTCTCCTTAAGGGGAATATAGGCAAATAATAATAATAATAATTTTTTTTATTCCTCCTAATGTGTGTACGTTGCAATCTGTTCAATCGAGAACAATAAGCAACCCCATGACCCACTGAGATGAGGATGATGTGTATGACGTGTAAATGTGGTGTAGTCTTCTGCAGATCCAGGCCAACCATTCCTGAGAGAGTATGGTAAATTGAACCCCAACCATCAAAGTACACCGGTAACCACTGTCTAGCATTCAAATCCGTATAAAAGTAACTACCTTTACAAGGATTTGAACCAGGAACCTTCGTCTCCGAAAATCAGCTGTTAAACAGCTGATTTTGGCGACGTTTTTACCTCTAGACCAACCCGGTGGGTTTGTTTACTTACAAATGATGTGCAGAAGCTATGTTGTAATAGAAGTCACAACGTTTTAAAAAAGTCAGTCATCTGCTTTTGTTTTTTTTTTGAGTTAAAACACTTTTTCTTGGTTTGGGACAGAAGTTTTCTCAACAGAAGTTTCTCACAAAGAAAAGCGGGTGCTTTACAAATTTAAGCATATGCTTTACTTAACAAAGCGCGTATTTACAAATTTAAGCGTGTGCTTTACTTTACAAAGCGCGTATTTACAAATTTAAGCGTGTGCTTTACTTTACAAAGCGCGTATTTACAAATTTAAGCGTGTGCTTTACTTTACAAAGCGCGTATTTACAAATTTAAGCGTTTGCTTTACTTTACAAAGCGCGTATTTACAAATTTAAGCGTGTGCTTTACTTTACAAAGCGCGTACTTCCTGTGCTGTAAAAATGTTATCTTTAATGCTATCACATTACAAGAAATTTACTTAACGTTAAGTAAAATGAATGAAAAAAATTTCATCTGACGTGCGCGGGTAATCCGCAAAGTGGTTAAACGGGAGTTGACTGTACTTGAAACGAAACCAAATATTAGCTTCATTGACCACTTGGATAGTCTATGGTTCAGTTAGACCAACGTAGGAATATCCTAAAATAGAAAGTGAAATTTTTAATACACTTTTAAAACCTACATTAAGTAAATAGATGAAAGTGTTATTTGTTAGACTGGCGTTTATCGGTTTAACAGCGGGTACTATTAACACAGTACATACTTTTAACAAACATTTTAAATTTTTTTTTATTATTCAGGTTGTAAATTTATGTTTTAATTACTTAAATGTGACGCTATAATAAAAGGTTTACATTACTAATTAACTGTAACATAACAGATAATGTATACAAGTGCAGTTTTATAATTACTTTCTCTTGCCTGTATAAATATTAAGGAAGGTAAGTATTGTTTCCATGTCGATTTTTCGAAATCGAGTTTTCACCGGATCTACACGTTTTCAGACCCCCTGAACCCAAAAAACATGTTTTTAGCGATTGGTCTGTGTGTGCGTCTGTGTGTCTGTGTGTGTGTATAAAAAATATCTCTACGATTTTTTTTAAAAATCGCTTGGTTTACTGAATTTTTTTATGCTGTACAAGATAAGGTAGGCGCCATGTTTGCTGAAATTCTTGGTGAGGCTGTTTTAACGTAAAACAATTATTTTTTTTAGATTCCGGCTTTAATATGCATTGAGCGCAAAAATGTATAAATAAAAATTGTTGAGAATTTAAAATCCTACAACTTTTATTTCAAACATTTGTTTGCATAACGCTTAGTTTAGAAGTAATTAGCGATTTTCTGTTTTTTTCCTCACGAAAACGAGTGAAAAATCGATTTTTTTTAAGATTTCGGCCTTAGTTTGCATTTTACGACAAAAAAGTATATTCAAATGTATAGGAAATTAAGAGCTCTACATCTTTTATTTAGAGCATTTTTCTCTACAGGGCCTGGTTTAGCGTGAAAGAGTGATTTGCCGTATTTTTAAGTCAAACTGAGGTTGAATTTCATTCAGTTTGCGTCTTTCACTCATGATTAAAATTAGGTTATGTTTTTTGAGGTTAGTTTTTTGTTTATTTCTAATGTTTTATTACTAATGTTAGGATTATTGTTAATTATTAGCATTGGCAAGAGAAAGTTGTGAGTGTTTCACAACAGATTTTTAATAGTAATAAGGTCAACTGCGTCGCGTCTTTTTAACACACACGTATTATAAGACTAATAAAATACTGCAAGATAACGTTTTCCACTTAAAAAATTAAAATTAAATTTATTTTAGTAACCGCTAACGATTGTTTTATTGAAACAATTATCATTTTAAACAACTTATGAAAATTTATTAACTTATTTTAATCTAAAACTGGAATTTTAAATGTTTTTATTTTTAGGTTTTAAGAACAAAGTATGTAATTTAGATAATATGTGTTTTCTTTTATTTATTTATTGTTTAAGTCAAATCAACAAGAAATGTTATTAGTGACTGTGTTTAGGTCATCAGCCGACAGGCTGGTTTGAACGTGTAGAAGTTTTACTAAGTAAAACGAGGAGTGAGGTGGTTTACCATTGCCTTCCTCACTGAGTGGAAAAGTACGCTTATCAGCATGCCGAGCCCTCTGAAAAGCACATATTTTCCACTCTGCAAATGACACCTTCACTTCATTCACCACAGGGTCCAACTTTATAATGAAATTCATTACTTTCAGAGGAGATAACTCTGATTAGTGTCACAGTACACCTCTACCTCTTCTGTTCTTTAATGATTCAGTCATTCAATTGGCTGACCATGTGATAAGAAACAGAACTATTTATTTTAGCCCTGCAGATTTATTTATTTATTTTAGCCCTAACAGATTGGGTGTAAATAATTTGACACTCCACCTGTCTGTTATGGGCAGTTAAGAACAAAGTAATTTAGATATATTTTGTTTTCTTTTTATTTATTTATTGTTAAGTCATATCAACAAGAAATGTTATTAGTGACTACAAAAATTAAATTATAACAATTGGAAAGAAAACTTAAAAACCTACAACTTTAAATTTAAAAAATTATTTTAAAATTCTTAGTTTAGCGTCAATTTGTGATTTTCTGTATTAAACTACTACTTCTGGTTACCCGATTTTGATGAAAATGTTCGTGTTGGGTCCTCTAGTGGTATCTAACTTAATTTTCACGTTTCAAGTTCATACAATGTTCCGTTCTTGAGATATTTTGTTCACACAGACCAACCGCTAAAAACATGTTTGTGAGGGTTCAGAGGGTTTGAAAACGTGTAGTTCCGGTAAAAACTTGATTTCGAAAAATCGAATAAAAACAATACTTTTATTCCTATATAGTCATATAGGCAAGAGAAAGTAAAAATACATAATTAAGTGAAATTAATTTAATTTTTTTAATCACATATATCACAAAGTTTCAGAAGTTTCCGGCACACCGGTTTAAAACCACTGTCCTTGAGGGTGGAACTAGCCTTTCAGTTGTTCACCTAAGCAACGATTTTTTCTCCCGACGTATTTCTCAAGACTGGAGAAGTACGTATTTTTTTTTTTTTTTTTGCGCCCTGGAGACTCCAGGAGGAGTATAGGACATGTCAGATATAACACCTGAAATACATATAAGAATCACACAATGTATTAAATCAATTACCTCTTAATGAATATTTCAATTATAAATTCTTACAATGTGAAGTACATAGGCCTACTCCATAGACCATTTACTTCGTTTATATATAAAATACATTATTACATAAAAAGTTACCGTTACAAAACCTTGTCTCTTAAAAAGGCCTACATTTCTCCATACAAAAACCATTTTTTTGTGTGAATTGTTCATAAATAAATTACACGAGGTAATTAAATGTAACAAATACATTAATTCATTATGTAAGTATACGATATAATATATGTTCACCTCGGTACACTTATCTTAACATGTCCGATTTACTTACATTATTTATTAAATTTAAAAATTAAATACATAACCTGTTTGACTTGCAATATAAGTGGGTGTGTTAGGAAAATACTATTGTATGTATTTCTTTAACCGATATTAAAGTACTCGCCACTCCAGCGGCGCTTCGCGCCGCTGGAGTGCCTCGCATCAGAGGGGTAGTTGGATCAGAATACATAAGCGGTTTCATGTTAGGTTAAAGTTTGAAGTTTTATAATTTGAAGGTTTCACGTTTTAAAATGTGAAGTTCGAAAGTTTCGGTTTGCTTTATAGTTTGTTGTTTGAAGATTGAGAGTTGGAAGTTTAAAGTATTGTTGTTAAAAGATTTCACTCGGAGAGTTTCTCTTAATTTTGCCAATGTTTTCGGATCATACCCCTTCCCCAAAATCAATCTAATGTGTTTTCATAGGCTCCATTGTTTTCCGCTCACGTTTCTCTAAATAATCAAAAATTTAAAAATTTCCATTGATATTTTCCCAGTGTTCCCGTTATTGATCGTGGTTTCATGGAAAATATTTACCGGGGTTTACGTTTCGACCGATTACCCACTAAAATATATCCAATATTTCTTTCCAAACCCACCGGGTTGGTTTAGAGGTAAAGTCATCGCCAAAATCAGCTGTTTAACAGCTAATTTTCGGAGACGAAGGTTTCTGGTTCAAATCCTAGAAAAGGTAGTTACTTTTATACGGATTTGAATGCTAGAAAGTGGTTACCGGTGTACTTTGATGGTTAAGGTTCAATTAACCATACTCTCTCAGGAATGGTCGGCCTGAGTCTGTACAAGACTACATCTCATTTACACGTCATAAATATCATCCTCATCTCATTGGGTCATGGGGTTGCTTGTTGTTGTTGTTTAGGTCATCAGCCGAAAGGCTGGTTTGAACCTCTAGAGGTTTTACTAAGTAATAGAAGGAGTGAGGTGGTTTACCTTGCCTTCCTCACTGAGTGAAAAATTACGCTTTTCAGCATGCCAGGCCATCTGAAAAGAACAGACTTTCCACTCTGCAAATGGCACCTTCACTTCATTCACCACAGGGTCTGGCTGTATAATGAAATTCATTACTTTCAGAGGATATAACTCTGATTAGTGTCACAGTACACCTCTACCTCTTCTGTTCTTAAATGATTCAGTCATTTAATTGACTGACCATGTGATAAGAAACAGAACTATTTATTTTAGCCCTGCAACTGGACAGATTGAATGTAAATAAATTGACACTCCAACTGTCTGTTAAGGGCAGGGGTTGCTTATAGTTCTAAATTGAACAGATTGCAACGTACACATATTAGGAATTAAAAAAAAAAAAATTCTCTCCAAGGGTTATTTATACGGTACACTTATATTTTCACCTCTGTACACATACATTATCTTAACATGTCCGATTTACTTACATTATTTATTCAATTTAAAAATTAAATACATAACCTGTTTGACTTGCAATATAAGTGGGTGTGTTAGGAAAATACTATTGTATTTCTTTAACCGATATTTTAAAGTATGTATCCAGTTGGTACGCAGTCCATTTTGTAATACTCGTTAAGTTTTCATGACATTTTACATTTGTATATTTTTTTACTACTCGCATAAAAGTCTTGGTTATATAAAATATTATATTTGATTTATAGCTCAGAAATTATCTTGGCATTACAAATGACATACAAGGTTAATCTAATCCGTATTTAAGTATTAATTTAAAAAAATTATTTTCTTTTTTTTAATGTTCGCGTTATTAAAAATAGTTCATTAAACTACTTTTTGTAATTAAAATTATAAATTTATTTTTTATCTAAATTAATAATTGTATTGATTATATTAAAACTTATATAGTTTTTCAGGTTCCAATTTTTCAAAAAAAAAATCTGGTGGGAAATTCTCACCCGACGTTATCTTGCCAATGCAAATAATTAACAATATAACCTAACATTAATAATAAAACATTATAAATAAAACAAAAAACTAACCTCAATAAAAATAACATTATTTTAATCATGAGTGAAAGACGCAAAATGAAAATCAACCCCAGTTTAGCTTAAAAATACGGAAAATTACTCTTTCACGCTAAACTAGGCTCTGTAGAGAAAATTGCTCAAAATAAAAGTTGTAGATCTTTTAATTTCCTATAAATTTGATTATACATTTTTGTCGTAAAATGCATGCTGAGGCTGAAATCTTTAAAAATATCAACTTTTTTACATGTTTTTGTGAGAAAGAAACGGAAAATCGCTAATTACCGCTATAAGCATTATACAAAAAAATGTTTGAACTAAAAGTTGTAGGATTTTAAATTCTCTACAACTTTTGTTTTACAGTTTTGCGCTAAAATGCAAATTAAAGCCGCAATCTTAAAAAAACAATTTCTTTACGTGAAAACAGCCTCACCAAGAATTTCAGCAGACATGGCGCCGACAATGACAATGAAATTTCAGCAGACACACATTCGGAAATAAAAAAAAAGTTATCGTAAAATGCATACTAAGGGCGCAATCTTAAAAAGTCTTTATAAATATATAAAAACAACAAAACTGTTCTACCAAACAAACGAAAGTGTTGTGCAGTAGCAAGAGTGGTTTAGAGGAGATAGGAAATGTAATAGAAGGCAACGAAAACAGAAAGGATAGTTCGAGAATTCTGCTATCTACGGAATAAACTGCCCATAACAGACAGGTGGAGTGTCAAATTTTTTACACTCAATCTGTTAGTTGCAGGGCTAAAATAAATAGTTCTGTTTCTTGTCACATGGTCAGCCAATTAAATGACTGAATCATTTAAGAACAGAAGAGGTAGAGGTGTAAAAGACACTAATCAGAGTTATTTCCTCTGAAAGTAATGAATTTCATTATACAGCCAGACCCTGTGGTGAATGAAGTGAAGGTGTTATTTGCAGAGTGGAAGATATGTGCTTTTCAGAGGGCCCGGCATGCTGATAAGCATACTTTTCCACTCAGTGAGGAAGGCAATGGTAAACCACCTCACTCCTCGTTTTCCTTAGTAAAACCTCTACAGGTTCAAACCAGCTTTTTGGCTGATGACCTAAACAACAACAGGGAATAAAATAACAAAGGACGGTAGCAAAATAACAAATGATTTAAATTCAGGATTGCTCAAGCTAGAAGGGCCTTTGCAAATAAAAACAGCTTTTTTTTGTCATCAGTCTCTCGACTGGTTTGATGCAGTTCTCCAAGCTTATCTATCTTGCGCAAGTCGTTTCATATCAACATTCCTGTAACACCCTACATCTTTTGTAATTTGCTTTATATATTCTAATATTCTGCCCATAACAGACAGGTGGAGTGTCAAATTAATTTACATTCAATTTGCTCGTTGCAGTGCTAAAATAAATAGTTCTGTTTCTTATCACATCCGGTAAAAATACACGTATTTTGTTCATGGCGACATGTTAATTTTTTAGGATAAACGTGATAACAACTTAAACTTTTTTCATTAAAATAATTTTTTTGTCGTAATATAATGTTTTTGTGCTAGATTAGGTCTAAACTATTAAAAAACATTAAAAACCGGAAATCAAAATCAAAACTATCATGATACAGTCTCCCCTTAAGACATGTATCAATAATGGAGGGTAATATTGAGGGAGTGAATTGTAGGAGGAGGCAAAGGTTAGAATACATAAAGCAAATTACAAAAGATGTAGGTGTAATTGGTATGTAGGTATAAAACGATTTCCGCAAGATAGAACAGCTTGGAGAACTGCATCAAACCAGTCGACTGATAACAAAAAATCTGGTGTGAAACACTCACACAACTTTCTCTTGCCAATGCAAATAATTAACAATAAACCTAACATTATTAATAAAACATTAGAAATAAACAAAAAACTGACCTCAATAAACATAACCAAATTTTAATCATATATGAAAAAACGCAAAATGAAAATCGACTCCAGTTTGGCTTTAAAATACTGAAAATCACTCTTTCACGCTAAACTAGGCTCTGTAGAGAAAAGTGCTCTCAATAAAAGTTGTAGATCTTTTAATTTTCTATAAATTTGTTTATACACACTTTTACCATTAAATGCATACTAAGGCCGAAATCTTAAAAAAAACAATTTTCACACGTTTTCGTGAGAAAAAATAGAAAATCGCTTATTACCGCTAAACTAAGCGTTATACAAAAACATGTTTGAACTAAAAGTTGTAGAATTTTAAATTCTCTACATTTTTTATTATATAAATAAATCTTTGCGCTAAAATGAATATTAAAGCTGCAATCTTAAAAAAACAATTTTTTTACGTGAAAACAGCCTCACCAAAAATTTCAGCAAACATGGCGCCTACCCTACCTTGAAGAGCATAAAAAATTTAGTAAACCAGGCGATTTTTAAAAAAAATCGTAGGACCAGTTTTTGAGAAAATAGCAAAAAAGTGAAAAATTATACGAATAAACTACTAATTCCGGTTGACCAATTTTGATGAAAATGTTCGTGTCGGGTCCGGTAGTAGGATGGAATGTTTTAAGTTTTAAGTTCGTACAATTTTACGTTCTTGTGATATTCTGTTCACACATACACACACACACACACACACACAGACACACACACACAGACAATCGCTAAAAACATGTTTATGTGGTTTCAGGGGGTCTGTTTACGTGTAGATCCGGTGAAGAGTGTATTTGTTGTGATGGACATGATAACAATACTTTCCTTCCTGTATATTCATATAGGCAAGAGAAAGTAAAAAGATGTAGGTGTAATTGGTATGTAGGTATAAAACGATTTTCGCAAGATTTAACAGCTTGGAGAACTGCATCAAACCAGTCGACTGATAACAAAAAAAGGAACAAATTGAAAACTACTCTGAAGTAACAATAAAAAAAAACAAGGAAAAATCGAATAGTATTATTAATTTATTCTACTGTTTTGTGTAATTTGTGTTTTAGCTATTTACACATTTTATTGTTTATTTTTCCAATTACACTGACCAATCAGCAGAACTGACAAGTGCAAATTGAATTACGTTATTTTTGTCTGGATAGAAGGCCCTATAGTTGAGTAGATATATTCGTTTGGCCTTTCTCTGACTGACCCACTTACGTTACATACTTTTATGAACGCCTATCTGATTTTGTTTAAATCCATCATTCCATGTTTCCGCTATCTAGTTCACGTCATGTATTAGTACTATACAGTAAAACCTCCTTAATCCGGCATGCTATAGTCCGGAATTGTCTATAATCCGGCATCAACGGCAATAGACAAAAATTATAGAATTGCCTTCACAATGAACATTGTAAAGTGAGCAACCCGACAGCTACCGCCGACACTCAAGAGCCACAAAGCGTCACGCTCTGAGTTTGTAAACTCAGTACACTTTTTTACACGTTTGTAAAATTTGCTGAGTTAAATAAACAATACAGTATGGCCGAAGTTATAAACTTGTAAATAATAAAAAATGATTTTTAAATAAAAAAAAATACTAGTCGTAAGAAGCAAGTAGATATTAGATCTTTTTTCCAGCCATCTCCCAGTGCTGTTGCTAAAATCCACGAATAGTACAGTACTGTACTGTATTCAAATTTATTTCATCATGAACTGTACTGCATTTAAATGCTTTTTAATATTTCTTCTGCACTTATATATTGTTTAAATAACCCATGTTTAAATAATAAATACATACAGTAAAAGTTTCTTGTGCAAATTGTGTTATTTTTTATACGACTCCTGTATATTTATAAATAACCTCCATAGTCCGGAATTTCCTTTAATCCGGCAAGCTTCGAGTCCCAAACGTGCCGGATTAAAGAGGTTCTACTGTACAGCGCTACATATTACAATAAATACGATCAATTTCACTCAATACTATCACAATTTTTACAATACAAATCGATATTTTATGTATTCTTTTTATTTCTATTTGTTTTAGCATTTTCATTACCAAATTTACTATTTTGTATACTTTATCCATTTTGTCATTTAATAAATTATTCTTTTTTACATTTTCTTGCCCAATACGGATATTATCGGGATGTAAATTGTGTATTGTTTTAATATCGATTTTCCCAAATTGAGTTTTCGCCGAAAATACACATTTTCAGACTCCTTGAACCGAGAAACATATTATTAGCGGTTGATCTGGGTGTGTGTGTGTGTGTGTGTGTGTGTGTATGTGTGAACAGAATCTCTCAAGAACGGAACATTGTACGAAGTTCAAACTTAAATTTAAGTTACGTACTACTTTTTTACTTTCTCTTGCCTAAATGAATATATAGGAAGGAAAGTATTGTTTTCATGTCGATTTTCGAAATCGAGTTAACACCGGATCTACACGTTTTCAGACCCCTGAACCCAACAAACAACATGTTTTTAGCGATTGGTGTATGTGTGTGTGTGTGTGTGTGTGTCTGTGTGTCAGTGTGTGTGTGAACAGAATATCTCAAGAACGGAACATCGTACGAACTTGAAACTTGAAACTTAAGTTACATACCACTACCGGACCCGACACGAACATTTTCATCAAAATCGGTCAACCGGAAGTATTACTTTATTCGTGTAATTTTTCACTTTTTGCTATTTTCTCAAAAACTGGTCCTACGATTTTTTAAAAATTGCCTATTTTCTTAATTCCTTGAATTTTTAACAATTGTTTTATTAATCTGGATCTTAGATCAACGACATAATGGAGCATAGACTGCTGTTCTACAAACCTGTGAGTCTGTACTCGAGTGAGTGCCTTACAATGACCGGGAAGAGTGATCTAAGATATGCAGAGAAATTTTAGAGAAAGATCCTCCGCAAGAAAATAAGTTCGAAGATAGTAGACGGACAATATAGATTAAGAGGTCGAGAAGAACTTTTCAAGGAAAATTACCGATTAATGGAAATTGTTAGAAAAAAATCTGGTGTGAAACACTCACACAACTTTCTCTTACCAATGCAAATAATGACCAATATAACCTAACATTAGTAATAAAACATAAGAAATAAACAAAAAACTAACCTCAATAAACATAACCTAATTTTAATCATGAGTGAAAGACGCAAAATGAAAATCAACCTCAGTTTGGCTTAAAAGTACGGAAAATCACTCTTTCACGCAAAATTAGGCTCTGTAGAAAAAAATGTTTTAAATAAAAGTTGCAGATCGTTCAATTTTCTATAAATTTGATTGTATACACTTTTGTCGTTAAATGCATACTAAGGCCGAAATCTAAAAAAATCGATTTTTCACACATTTTCGTGAGGAAAAAACATAAAATCGCTATTTTTGCTAAACTAAGCGTTATACAAAGAAATGTTATAAATAAAAGTTGTAGGACTTTAAATTCTCTACTACTTTATTATGTAAATTTTTGCCCTAAAATGCATATTAAAGCCGTAATCTTAAAAAAAACAATTTCTTTACGTGAAAACAGCCTCACCGAGAATTTCAGCAAACATGGCGCCTACCCTATCTTGTAGAGCATAAAAAAGTTAGTAAATTAGGCGATTTTAAAAAAAAATCGTAGGACCAGTTTTTGTGAAAATTGCAAAAAAGTGAAAAATTACACGAATAAACTACTACTTCCGGTTGACCGATTTTGATAAAAATGTTCGTGTCGGGTCCTCTAGTGGTATCTAACCTAAGTTTCAAGTTCGTACGATATTCCGTTTTTGAGATATTCTGTTCACACACACACACGCGCGCGCACGCACACACACACACACACACACACACACACACACACACACACACACACACACACACACAGACCAATCGCTAAAAACATGTTTTTTGGGTTCAAAGGGTCTGAAAACGTGTAAGCAAGGTCCGGTGTAAACTCGATTTGGAAAAGTCGACATGAAAACAATACTTTCCTTCCTTTATATGGAGATGAAAAAAGCTTCCTAAAAATATGGAACGTGGTCTCAAATTGACCTTATACGAGGAAAAAACATTGGCAAGAGAAAGTTCTGTGAAAATTTCACATCAGATTTTTTTTCTTTAATTTTGTTATCTGGACGATATCCAGCAGTTTTATTTTATTTATTTTACAAAGAAATTTAATTTAATGTAGCATTAAATTACGTATAAATATTTCTGTAATAAAAGTAATAAACTGATGCAATTTTTGTTGATTAAGCAATATTTTTCTTTATTGAATAAAATATTGTTAATATAATACAGTTTCATGCACTCATTTTTTAATTATATTTTTGAATTACTTTTTCGTACATGATTTTTGAATATATAAATTTTATTTTCTTTAAGTGTACCACACGGCAGTAATTAATTACCTTTTTTACTTTCTCTTGCCTATATGAATATATAGGAAGGAAAATATTGTTTTCATGTCGATTTTCGAAATCAAGTTTTCACCGGATCTATACGTTTCCAGACCCCCTGAACCCAAAAAACATGTTTTTAGCGATTGGTCTGTGTGTGTGTGTATACAAAATATCTCAAGAACGGAACATCGTACGGACTTGAAACTTAAGTTACATACCACTACCGGACCTGACACGATCATTTTCATTAAAATCGGTCAACCGGAAATAGTAGTTTATTCGTGTAATTTTTTACTTTTTTGCGATTTTCTCGAAAACTGGTCTTACGATTTTTTTAAAAATCGCCTCATTTACTAAACTTTTTATTTTCTACAAGATAGGGTAGGCGCCATGTTTTCTGAAATTCTGGGTAAGGCTGTTTTCACGTAAAAACATTTTATTTTTAAGATTGCGGCTTTAATATGCATTTTAGCGCAAAACGTTATATAATAAATAATGTAGAAAATTTAAAATTCTACAACTTTTATTTCAAACATTTTTTTGTAAAACGCTTAGTTTAGCGGTAATTAGCGATTTTCTGTTTTTTTCTCACGAAAACGTGTGAAAAATTGATTTTTTTAAGATTTCGGCCTTAGTATGCATTTTACGACAAAAAAGTATATAATTAAATTTATAGAAAATTAAAAAATCTACAACTTTTATTTAGAGCATTTTTCTCTACAGAGCCCAGTTTAGCGTGAAAGCGTGATTTTCCGTATTTTTAAGCCAAACTGAGTTCGATTGTCAGTTTGCATCTTTCACTCATGATTAAAATAAGGTTATGTTTTTTGAGGTTAGTTTTTTGTTTATTTTTAATGTTTTATGCCTAATGTTAGGTTATATTGTTTAAATTATTTGCACTGGCAAGAGAATGTTGTGTGAGTGTTTCACACCAGATTTTTTTTCTACCTGCACTGAACTTCGCTTAAATACTGTTTTTTATTACCAGTGTTTTATTATTAGTTCAAAAGTTTATATGACACTTACGAAATGCTACAGGTTGACAAAATGTAAAACAAGTTTTTTTTGGAGTTTATAATATTATTGACAATGCCCAAAACGGGCAGGTGGAGTGTTATTTTAATTGCACTCTATCTGTTTGGTCCAGGGCTAAAAAAATAGTTGTGTTTCTTATCACATAGTCAGCCACTTATATGACTGAACTATTTAAGAAAAGAAGAGGAAGAAATGTACTGTGACACTAATCAGAGTTATCTCCTCTGAGAGTAATGAATTTCACTATGCAGCCAGACCCTGTGGTGAATGAAGTGAAGGTGTCATTTGCAGGGTGGAAAGTGAGTGCTTTTCGGAGGGTCTGGCATGCTGACAAGCATACTCTTTCAACTCAGTGAGGAAGGCATGGTAAACCACCTTACTCCTCCTTTTTACTTAGTAAAACCTCTAGAGGTTCAAACCAGCCTCTACAGGCTGATGACCTAAACAACAATATTACTGATATTGTTGATTGTAGAATTTTAATTTTCTTTAGATCAGAATGATATTATAATGTGGAATCTAACCCGGAATGTTTGCTTAAAACGATTGCTAAAGAATCTTGATTGACCTTAAGGCGTTAGAAAATTCTCAGAATTTTAATTTAGTTTCATTTTTTGTATAGCTCATTTGTCCAATATTGAGTGTAAGACTCGTCCAGATTCTTCGTGTTTCCCTATTTTTACTTTCTCTTGCCCTTGATCTATATACATATATCTATATCTATATCTATATCTATATACATATATAGACCTATATATGTATAAAATTCGATGTATGTGTGTGTGTGTGTATGTATGTATGTGTGTGTGTGTTCCTCTTTATCTCCTAAATTACTGAACCAATTTTCATGCAGTTTTTTTACTTTCTCTTGCCTATATTAATATATAGGAAGGAAAGTATTGCTTTCATGTCGATTTTAAGAAATCGAGTTTTCACCGGATCTACACGTTTTCAGACCTTTTGAACCCAAACAAACATGTTTTTAGCGATTGGTCTGTGTGAGTGAGTGTGTGTGTGTGTGTGTGTGAACAGAATATCTCAAGAACGGAACATCGTACAAACTTGAAACTTGAAACTTAAGTTACATACCACTACCGGACCCGACACGAACATTTTCATCAAAATCGGTCAACCGGATGTAGTAGTTTATTCGTGTAATTTTTCACTTTTTTACGATTTTCTCAAAAACTGGTCCTACGATTTTTTTAAAAATCGCCTCATTTATTAATTTTTTATGGTCTAAAAGATAGGGTAGGCGCCATGTCCGCTGAAATACTTGGTGAGGCTGTTTTTACGTAAAACCATTGTTTTTTTTAAGATCGCGGCTTTAATATGCATTTCAGCGCAGAAATTTTTATAATAATAGTTGTAGAGAATTGTTGGTGTTTCTTATGATTTTTCACCTTAATTTCTTGACTTCCGGTTTTGGGCCACTTCCGGTAGGAACCGAAACTTCAAACCTAATCCAAAATGTGGATAACTAACTTTTTGTGTAAATTATAAACCCGAAAACTGTTTGTTGCAACCTCTTGTAGTTTCAGACAGAGGGTAAGACGGATGGACTGACAAAACAAAATGAAAATGACAAAATTTTAAAAATTTTCACCAATTATGTAATCCATTAATCGCAGATATAAAATGCTATCGACAAAAGTAAAAAATCTGGTGTGAAACACTCACACGACTTTCTCTTGCCAATGCAAATAATTCACAATAAACCTAACATTAGTAATACAACATTACAAATAAACAAAAAACTAACCTCAAAAACATATCCTTATTTTAATCATGAGTTAGAAACGCAAAATGAACATCGATCTCAGTTTGCCTTAAAAATACGGAAAATCACTCCTTAACGCTAAACCAGACACTGTAGAGAAAAATGTTTTGAATAAAGTTTGTAGATCTTTTAATTTTCTATAAATTTGATTATATACACTTTTGTCATAAAATGCATACTAAGGCCGAAATCTTGAAAAAAATCGATTTTTCACACGTTTTCGTGAGAAAAAACCAGAAAATTGCTAATTACCGCTAAACTAAGCGTTATACAACAAAATGTTTGAAGTAAAAGTTGTAGAATTTTAAATTCTCTACATTATTTATTATATAGATTTTTGCGCTATAATACATATTAAAGCCGTAATCTTAAAAAACAACACTTTTTTTGACATCCTCACCAAGAATTTCAGCAAACATGACGCCTACCATAGGGTAGGCGTCATGTTTGCCATGTCTTTTAGAGAATAAAAAATTGAGTAAATGAGGCGATTTTTAAAAAAAATCGTAGGACCAGTTTTTGAGAAAATCGCAAAAAAGTGAAAAATTATACGAATAAACTACTACTTCCGGTTGAACGATTTTGATGAAAATGTTCGTGTCGGGTCCGGTAGTGGTATGTAACTTAAGTTTCAAGTTTCAAGTTCGTACGATGTTCCGTTCTTGAGATATTCTGTTCACACACACACACACAGACTAATTGCTAAAACATGTTTTTTGGGTTCAGGGGGTCTTTAAACGTATAGATCCGGTGAAAACTCGATATTTAAAAATCGACATGAAAACAATACTTTCCTTCCTATATATTCATATAGGCAAGAGAAAGTAAAAAATTGTTACATTAATGAAACCGCTTAGTAATGTATTGTCAACATAAAAACTAAATTAATTAATTATTCTTTCATAATTTAAGCCTAATTAAAAATGACTCAATTAAATAATTTATCGTGTCTATTATTTGTAATTACTTTTTTCTGGACATCTTTCAACGTTCATTTTTATTGAGCAATGCAAAAAATATAGTCTAACTGGTATCTATTTAGATCATCTACTGTAAGTACGGTAAGTACTCTCTCTCTCCCCCCTCTCTCTCTCTCTCTCTTAATGTAAGATGCAATTAATTATATTACTAAAACTATTTCCATACATATTACTAGGTATTAAAATTTATTTATTATAATTTATTGTTTTAACTTTCTCTTACTGCACATGAATAAGCTATATAGGGAAGGCAATTACTGGTATGTTGATTTTTC